>BDDA01000028.1:46082-102365 GCA_001662385.1 Chlamydomonas asymmetrica | reverse complement strand
ACTTGACCCATAACGTAGCCTTCGACTCGCAAACACTACCCTAACAAGCAAGCACTTCTTCAATGGCGGACTTCGAGGCTTCGATGGTGAAGCTGAAGAAGGTGGTCTTCAAGCACCGTATCCGTGTGAAGGACTTCTTTGTTGATTTCGACAGGCTGAACAGCGGCTATGTGCACTCAAACCACTTCATGTCGGCGCTCTCTATGGCAGGTGCGCGCCTTGCGTGTCACGAGGGAACCTGGCGAACAGCGCACGCGAAGCCTGCCGAGTATTGGTGCCGTCACGATGTTTATAACAGACTGCATATGCTAAACACCGGTGTAAATGTTCACGTCTGGCTTTGGGTGTTGGCGTGCTCGTGCAGGCATCGACAAGCACTTGCTTGCATCTGAGTGCCAAGTGATTTGTGACCACTACAAGGTGCCCAGGTCACCAAGCCTAGAAATGGTGGACCACAGGACCTTCTTGCACGAACTTGAGCTTGTGTTCACAATTCCGGTGAGTGCGGCGGGGTTAACGAGTAGCAGTGCTAACCCAAGTGACCGCCTTGCACAGAGAGCTGTTGGGCTGATGCTGGTGGGATTCTTTTGCATTGAGAATTCCAACGCGCCTGATATTTGAACCCTGCAGCTCGTGAAGTAAAGCACGTGCACACCACCACTGATGTATGTGCACCTTGCTTTCCTGCACTGCGCCTGCAGCATTTGGAGAAGGACCCCACTGTGGAAGTGCCTGCAGAGCCCGCTGAGCTCCTGGACCGAACACGCTACTTGAAGTCATCACGTATTCTGTCAGACGCCGATGAGGATGCATGCCTGGCAATCGTCGACCGGTTGTCTGACATCGCCTTCAAGCGGGGGCAGCCTGTGAAGGTGTGCACTTGTGCCCAGTGATTCACAGATAGATGCCCATCTTTGCCGTCGGCTGGCGTCATTGTTTGTGACGGGCATCATGCTTGTGTTGGGTGGCTGCATTCTCAGGTGCCACACTCACATGCGCCAAACACTAGCGTGTTGCATTGTGGCGCATGGCCCCAATTCTGCATGCTCGTGGCACTTGCGCATTACGCATGCGAGGTGATACACCCCATGACCTGCGGACCACCACGCTCTTACACTTAACAGCCTATGTGTGGTGAGCTGGGATGATTTCCGCCGCCACAAACATACCGGAACCAAGTGGGTGCTGCGCGCTATGTGTCCATGGCGCAGGCCTTTTTCGACGATGCTGCGGACAACGACAACAGCGCCAAGATGTTTGGCCACGTCACCATCCCACAGTTCAGGCAAACGCTCAGCACAAAGCTCGACTGGTGAGTGCTGCAATCCGCGTGCCACGCGTGTGGGTCTTATGTGACGGATGATGCATCACACACGCATGTGGGGCTTAAGCTTGCTGCCCACAACTTGCCTGCACCACACCGGGCTACCTCTCGGCCCATCAGCGCATGTGCATGCTGCCATGGAGCCCTCAGACCGCACTCGCAGCCAGCGCAAGGCCCCGTGCAGCATCAACAACACCGCCTGGAGGAGGGCTTGCAACAGATGGATCCCCGCCGCGCGGCACCACTGCTCCTGTACTGCATGCCGCGAGCCACACGGGGGTCGGCAGAGTCATCCGCTCCCATGCGCTGAGCCCAGTGTTGTGCCCAGTGTTGTACCTTGACGCACGCGCCTGGTGACACACTGTGGCATGCACTCGCTCACCCTCCCTCTCAGGCGTGTGTCGGAGGCTGAGGCTAAGCTGCTGGTGGCCAAGTTCCACAACGAGGACAAGCCCGAGTTTGTCAACTACATATGCTTCAGCAACGTGATTGACCCGCCAGAGCGCTACATGGCTGTGTAGGCCACACACACAGGCGCAGCCTCCCCCACCCACACGCGTATGCAGATGTGTGCGGCTGCAGGCACGCCCAGTCAGCTTGAGCAAACCTCAACATTTGGCCGAGCATTGGCTGCAGCATTTCGCACCTAGGTGACAACTGCTGGTTTGCAGCTGTGGCGTCTAACGCTGCGGCTGCCAGTTGTTGAGTACACACAGCACCCCAACCCCTCCCCCGCTGCACGGTTCTTACAGCTGCAGGCACACACCATAAACACACTCACACTCCACGCGCATCCTCACCCTTAAATGCACCCTACACAGTTTGCGTCCATCCGAGTGTACAGACGCACACCCTAATGCAATCTATTCATCCTTGGGCTGCTCGGCCGGTTTGGAGCATTCGCACCATGCCCCCCTAACTGTGCGTGGCACTAGCAAACATGAGTGTTCGGGTTCAAGCCGCACACGCTGCATAAGCACTCATGCAAACCATGACCCAACATTGTGACTGACACTGTGACTGACCCCAACAATGTTGGCCATGAACTCATACTTTAAGTCATGCGTAGTAAGGCCCACCATGTAAAGCCACTGACATAATCAACAAACGTTACGAGAGCCATATGGTGCCCTCATTGGCAGGAAAATCAAGCGATTGCCACGTAACCGACCTTGACGATCACATTCCATCAGTACCACACAGTTCAGCAGCTGCTATCACGAGTCACACAGCTGACAGTCTAAGCCACGCTTCAGCATCGGTTCAGCACCGGTTCGTGTTTGACCTGCCTTGCGTTGCTTTGCTTTGCTCTGCATACCTACCTGGCTTGCCGACACCAGGCTGCATGGCAATGAAGCCTTAGGTACCACCGTGCCAGGTAGACAGGCATGTGTGGCAGTGTCGCCCATGCGATACAGATGAATCTCAGTTACACTTAGGCCAACCGGTGGCACCTGCCGCGCGCAGGACGAGCTGGATTGCACCTGCCGGAGGCTGTCAGCTCGACCCCTGACTGACATGCAGCGCACAGGGTTGTTGTGTTCGCATTGTTCGCCTTCACGTGTGATCCGCACCACTGGGGCTCATGTAATGAAAGAATGCACCCTCGGTGGCCGTAAGCACTGCAACCCAGTAAACCTAGTGCCATTATGACCAACATCACCTTGGCCATGCGCATGACCGAAAAATGGCCACCTGCTGCTAGGTGTGCTCTAGCAAAAATCGCCATAGACAATTGGCACATACACAACAACAGTGCACAAGCTCCTTGTGGAAAGACACCCGCAAACGCAGCATGTGCAAGGGCCAGGAGTGCACCACCCTTGCAAAACGTACAGCCGCACGTCTCCACACACATGCTGACGACTGCCCGATGCATCCTCTGCAAGACAAGCCAAACGTGTTATGGGGTATTGGTACTCGAGGCTTCGACCGAGATGAACCGATAATTGACACGTGCATGCAGACATGATTGGCAGGCCCATGCAAACCGGAGTCGTGTACTGTCTTCGGCATGTTGAAGTTGGGTTTGTTGCTGGCTCCTAAGGCATCTATGGTTTCTAAATACGGCCTTGCATGCAACACCTCGGTATGGTGTGGCACTCCGGCATACGCGTTTCTCCTCAACTAATGTCTACACCTGAACTATAGCCCGCTTGTTTTCAAGCAAGGGCAATGGCCACAAGCAGGTGTAGTGCCATACAATGCACTGCACATGCCATGCACGCATCACCAGCGCGCAGCCTGTCAGTGTGTGTGGTTCCCGATGTGGGTCACAGCCAGCATACCCAGGCAGGCTGTAAACCTCGCAAGCAGCAAAGGGGTCACAGCTCTGGGGAAATCACGCTGAGCGAAACTGTAAACGCGTGCTTTGCTCAACACCGCCGCTGCTGCCCACTCCGCCAGCCCAGTAGAATGGCCGATGGCATGGCCTCCTGGTTTCCAGCTGCTACTGCCCGCACAGCACCAAGCGCTGTGCTTTAGATGTAGAAGTTGGAGCGCTCAGCAGTGGCGCCCACCTCTTTCAACTTCTTAAGGATCTTGCTGTAGTACTCCTGCGGTGGCGAGCACAGCACAGCATACGAAGGCAACAGGTTACTGTGGCGTATCCCCTCACGCGCAGTGCTTGTTCGACTGCCTGATGCATTGCAGCTTTTGCATGCAGCAAAGCACAGCCCGTGGCCCAGCCCTGGATGCATTGAGCATAAGAGGTGGGAGGGCTGCGAACATGCTGAGGCTTGCGGTGCCATGTTCAGACTTGCTGCGCATGGACACTCGGGCGCATGCGGTATGGCCTCGAACGGATTCTACGTACACTCATGCAAACATGTATGGTAGCATCTTGCCATTCAGTACGCCAGAGTAGCGGGGTTCAATATACGCAGCTGGAGTTCCATCACTTCCATGGTATCCGTCCTGAGCACATCACCAGCACGAATGGCCACAGCCCCACGCCCGACCGCATTGCATCTGGTTGCCACGAGCATGCCATCGTCATTAGCCGCACTGCTGCCCCCTCAGCCGCCCCCCCCCCCGCCCCCCCACACACACGAATCACATACAGCTGACACGCCGCGACCGATGAGCGGCCGCCTCAATCAACAGCTGCAAGGCAGCCGAACCCACCCCGCCCGAACACACATGCACACGCATGCACGCGTGTCCTCCCTCAGTCCTCACCTGCAGGTATGCGTCTAGCCCCACCACCGTGGACGGGTCGTAGTCCAGGACCTTGTATGTCTCCTCCATGGGGGCCTCCCAGGAGTCGTTCTGGCTCAGCACCTCCACGAACGCCAGCCGGTCCGCCGCGTCCTTGGCCCACTCCATGCTGCGCAGCAGCCCGCGCGCGCCCTTGAGCACCGCCGTCGGCACCGTGGTCACATTGGCGGACGACGACGCTAGCTTCTCGCACAGCGCCACCACCTCCTTGGTGCTCCAGGCCTTGGGGCCCGACAGCGTCAGCTTCTTGCCCACGGCCTTCTCAGACCTGCACAACCGCACACGCGCGTACACGCAACACAAGCATCGCCTTAGGCACACAGACAGCGCCTTAGCCCCACAGGTTGTAGGCCGTGCTGTGCGCGGGAGGAGCCAGCCGTGCAGGCCAGAGTACGCACGTGGATAAGCATGCAGCGGCGTGCCTGCCTGTGTGAGCGCGCCAGTGCTGCAGGTCGCGTTGCAAACACAGGCCAGTGTGCCGCACAGGGTGTGATCGACACAGGGGCGTGGCGTGCATGCAGTGCGGCGGTTTCAATAACAGGGGCAGAGGAAGGCGCTTGCACCCTGCTGGTGCTGCCAGCATGGTATGGTGTGCGCAGTCTCACCTGAGTGCTGCCATGGTCATTTTCGCTACGTCCGTCGAGTCCAGGTATGAGATGCGGGTCTCGTCCGTGGTGCCCCACACAGGCTTGTCCTCGAGGATCGGCACAGCGTAGTTGCCAATAACAGCCTGCAAAGCAATACCCCAGGTATCAACAGAACTGCGTCACACAGGCAGGTGTGCGAGGGACATGCAGGGCTCTGACGTGTACAAACTGACAACAGTGGGCAGGGCCATGAACGCACTTGGTGAAAGCCACAGAGACGGAAGATAGTGTAGTCGAGGCCTGACGCCTCCACGAATTTCTCCGTGCAAGCCTTGATGTTCATCAATGGCACCTGGGGGTGCTTATCGCAGTTGTAGATGGAGAAGAAGACGTAGCGCTGAATGCCCATCGCCTGCGCCATAACACACCATAAGCCCTCCTTAACGAACTGCCTTGTCCTCCAAGCACGGGTGTGTTATGCCAGGCAACACTCAACCACTACACGTTGCAGCCCTACCCAATTCACAGTCCACAGCCTGCTGAGCATGGAAAGAAGTCACTCACCTGGGCACTCTGGATAAGGGCGACCTTCCCCTTCCAGTCAATCTTTTCTGTGCTCTCCTCGGGGCGAGCGGTAGCGCAGTCGATCACAGTGTGCACGCCCACCAGGCAAGCGGGGATTGTCGAAGGGTCAGTCAGGTCAGCCTGCGAAGCACCGAGAAAACGTGCAAATAGGAACGCTGCGATAAGACATGGTGTTCTGTAGGATTGCCTAACCTGCAGACTGCACCACAGCGCCCACTGCATGCGGGCCAATTGGTCCTGCTTGTGTGGCGTAGAAGCGCTGCATGCAACACTGAGCTAAACACTTGTGACCACAGCTCGCTGACTTGTGATTTATCACCGTCGGTTCTGTACAGCTGTGCAGGACAGCTGTTCACCCAAGCGCTGAAGGCTCTGAAGTATGGCTTGCACGCCTTGCCGCACTCACGTTGACCACCGTGGCTCCCCAGTCACGCAGGAAGTCAGCAGGCGCAGGCCTGGGCCTGACAAGGCACCTGACATCGTAGCCATCGTCCAAGGCCCTGCGGACAATCTGCCTGCCCAAGGTGCCGGTGCCACCCACCACCAGGATAGTGTTCTTAGGCACAGATGCTCCTGACGCACCCGCAGCGCTGGCATAGCAGCGCACAGTGCTAGCACGACCTGAAAGATAAGGCAGGAAGAACAACTTCGATCGACTGGTGCGTTGAGGTGTCGGGGCTCAGGGTTAAGCAAGCCCCATCATCGCCACAGCCTTGGAATGTTGCTTTCTGTGGTGGTCTCAGGTGAGGTGGTACCCGACCATTGGCAACGCTGCTACTGAGGGCTGCAAGCGCACTGTAAACTTACCGCGGATAGGAGCAAGTACAGCTGCTCCTCGCAGCCTGCGGCCGGCCACGGCCGAACTGCTCACCCTGGTCTGCATGATATATTACTGATTCGTGTAAACGGTTCCTTGTTCAGGGCGCAAGAGCACGGCCAGCGTATGGTTTACAACGCAGTGTTCAGTGGGGCACTGACGACGGTGCCTTTGAGTGTGCCTGTGGTCGAGCTCGGGGCTCCTAGCAATTCGGTGTCTGTGCACCAATGCCACCTGAACCGGAAATGCACCCCTCCCCCTACCATGCCCTCCTGCAACCTGTGGGGGAGGGGCACCAGCCTTGAGCAAAGAGCGGGCACGAGCACCCCTTCTTTCACTCAACACATATCTCCCTGAGCTACCATCTGGTGCGCAGCACGGAAACTCGCCCTTCCCCCCACCGGAACCGCCAGCACAGACTGCCACCGCCTGACACGCGAAAGACTGCATAAGCCTAGACTGAGGCTGACTTTGCCATGCATGTTCACCGGGAAGATGCAGCACCCTGGAAGACAAATGCGTTCACTTGCGGCCGCCTTTCCCCGCTGCTGGTTGCGGTGCTGAGGTCTGCCCCGCCGCTGCGGACGCCTTTGCGTGGAGCCGTTGCGAGGCCTGCGCGGCGAGTCGCGCCACGGCCGGCCGCTTGTGGCCCATCAGGCTCTGCAGCGTCACCAGGGCGCCCGCGTCAATCAACAGCCCGCGCACAGCGTCGTCATCGCCTGTGGGGTGGCACGCAAGCAACATGGGAGACCCGCATCGCATGTCGTAAGAAAACACACCAGAACTTGTGCTGCAGCCTGCAGAGGGTTGCCCATGTGCGCACCTACCTCAAACGTGCTTGCAAAGACACGGTGGCCTAACCCACACATACAGCGCACAAACACATGCAAGCCAAAGCATGTTAATATGTTATACATGCAGCCGGAAATGCAACCCTGGGATGGGACCTGCAGTCCCGCACGTTGTGAAACGCAATTTGCTGTCGACCAAAACCCCGTTCAACACGAATCCCAGCAGGCCTTCATGGGGCTTGGCTGCGCTTACCTGCCATTGCTTCTACAGCTTTCAGACACGCTTCGGCCACCTTTGGCTCCCGGTGCCTGCATGGTGCATGAGAGAGAGCGCAAGCACATGATGACGATAATCAGGAAAGCGTGCGGCACGCAACGCAACTTGGCCGTGCGGGTGAGCAGCTGCGCCAGGCGGACAGCAATGCGCTTCTTGTGAAAACTGATGGATGCCTTACTTGCAGGCTTTCAGCAGGGCTGGCACGACGCCGGACTTGGCCAGGCGTGCGAGCGCCGCAGCATCCACCGCTGACGCTGCCGCCACGCCGCCCTTGCTGGGGGACGAGGCTGCTGCTGCTGCTGCGGCGGCTACGGGAATTGTCGGCTCCGTTAGCGCACCACATGTCGCCCGAGCCTCCAAGATCACGGCCGCACGATGCACAACGGGAGGCTGCACATCACGCCACATGCACACAGAGCATGGCACGTTGGCGCCCAGCTCCACGTGCTGCGTTTGAGGAAGATTGCTGGCATGGACCGCATGCAATCAATGCAAAGGTGAGGTTTTACGACTAGCACCGGCCTGTATCATATCATTCATGTGGCAGTGAGCAGGTGCCAGCTGAGAACGACACACGACACGCCATACGTTCCGGCCGACACTGTCACGGGTGCATACGGTAGCATCGAGGGGGCCAGTACCGTACTGCAAAGCTGGCTTGTGTAGAGTATGTGTGCAGCTGTGTGTGTTGGACTATAAGTGCAGGGTGGCCCTCCTCTGCAGCTGCAGTGGCCGGTAACTCGGTAAGCACCAGCGTTGCCCATATGCATCCCCATTCCCGACTCATCTCCACTCACGTGCTTGTGGCCCAGCAGCTTAGCCAGCGCCGGCAGGCCGCCGAGCTCCGCCCACACGTCCGCGCAGCGCCGCCACAGCCCCGGGCTGGGCTCAGCGGCGCAGCCCAGCAGCGCGGCCAGTGGCGGCAGGCAGCCCGCGGCGGCGGCCGCGACCTGGTTCTGCCGGTGGTCGTACACCAGCGCCTGTATCGTAGTCGTAATGAAACGTCATGAGCGGAGGGAGACACACGGCGAGTTGTTACTCCCGAGGCCAGCATACGGCGTTTCAACAGCGTTGCCTCGTGTTGCACTTGATACCAATTGGAGTGTAGGCGATGTACCAGGTGGTGTACTGCCTTGCAAGTACCTTGTACGAATGCTGAGTGATACCTGCGGACGGATGCACGGGGAGCCCGATGCTTGCCTCATGAGGCATGATTGATGGTTCAACAAGGGGCCCACACTAGCTTTAGCAACAGCGTGCACAGGCCAGCAGGCAGGTGATATGTGCCTGCTTTGACTGCAGGCACATATCACTCGTGTTTGGCAACTCTGGCGGGTGCAGAGGTGGGTGCAGAGGTGGGTGCAGAGCTCTGGCGCAAGCGCAGCGGTGGTCACCGCCGGCGTGCTGCCGCACCCACCTGCAGCGCCAGCACCGCGCGCTCCACCACCTCGCCCTGGTGGTGGCGCAGGCAGCGCGCCAGCGGCGGCAGCGCACCGTCCGCCACCAGGCGCTCCTGCGCCGCCCGGCAGCCGTTGCTCGTAACCCACACGCAGTACGCCGCCCTGGGGCATGAGGAAGGGGAAAGGGGACAGGGAAACGGGGAAAGGATGTCAGGGTGTGCTCAGACCGACTGGCCCACAGGAACAATACAGATGGCATCAAGCAAGCATGCGTCAGGCAAACAAGCGGCGAGCTGCAATGCAAAGAACACAAGCGCTCTGATGAGGCGATGAGGCACAAGCTGGGCACAAGCGGCAATCTGCCGTGCTATAACAAATGCTAAAATGTGTTAAAATGTAATACCGGTATCTTCACGTTTGTGTGAGGCCAAGTGCATCGTGGTGTGTTCAGGTGATGTGCAGACAAGCACGCGGCAACTGCACTGCACCGCACCGCCTCCCCACCTGCAGACGATGGCCTGTCCCTGCACGCGCATCAGGCGCGCCAGCTGCGGCCCGGCCCCCGCCTCCAGCAGGCGCATCTGGTTAGCGGGGTAGCCCGCCACCACGCTCACCGCAGCGCCCAGCGCCGCCGACACCGTGGGGGGATGGCTGCAGGACAGCAGGCCTGCGGGCGGCAGCGACAGTGCAACACACACATGCACACCGTCACTGCATTGCGCACTGCACAGCCCCACATAAAATCACACTGCAAACATTACCGAGCAACAGTAAAGTGTTGAACAAAATTTGCAAATAGAAGTCTATGCGGCAGCAGCTGCGCGCTCGCCACTGGCCCACGCGGCAGGCTGGCGACGCGTGCCATGATATGCGCGCCATGTGCAGTGTGTGCTTACCTGCAAGTGCCTGCAGCGCGCCCGCCGCGCCCAGCGCCTCCTGCGCCGCCGGGCACTGGTGCGCCCAGTAGCCGCAGCAGCGCGCGGCGTCAGGCGCCAGCACCTGCGCTCGCGGGTGCAGCATCCCTACCAGCCGCTCCGCCAGGTGGGGCACCTGCCGCCACACACACGCGGGGTGGGCGGGCGGGCGGGCGGCGAACCAGTCCAGGTGGGGTCGGGCGGGGGGACAGTAGCACATCGCATACATGGAGGGTCCTACGCCTGTACCTGCTCCTATCCATGCTGCTACTCTTGTGACTGCTGGTGTCTATCTATTGGTACGATTGCGAGCACCACAGGAGGCCAGTCGCAACTACCGGTACACAATCCATATGTTTCTCCTTGAGCAAAGTACCGGTAAACAGCTGCGTGTTCTTGCTACTGTGCTGTGGTGTGTGCACACCTTTAACCTAGGCAGTTGAGCGTGGTGGCTGTGGTGCTGTGCAGCTGCGTGACAGCCTGGCCTCATCCGTCATCAGTCAGCACTCAGCACTGCTGAAGCAGTCAGTGGCGCCGGCTATCTTCTGTGACCCTACTGCATCATAGCTACGGTGGCGGGGCTGCATGGCAGGCAGGTATGTGCATTTGACGAGGGCAGGGTGCAGGGCAGTAGCCTCGTGTGTGGCTGTGCCCCATGCCACGTGATGCGCACCGTACCGTGAGAATGGCCTGCTGCAGCTGCGAGTTGCCGGACAGGAGCGAGCCCAGGCAGTTGAGCGCCCTGCGCGTGGGTCGAAACGGCATGGGAGCAGGTCAGCGTAGCGATGTGCATGCAGGGCGGCAAACGCAGCGGCGCTGCCCTCACGCACCCATCACCGGCCCACAAGAATGCACGACCATCTTGCATTCACGCTTTGATGCCATGCACTCATGCCCATCTTCGTTATGCTTTGGGTAGGTGGCATGACATGTCGTTCCGCCATCCTAAGCACGTTGCGTTGTAGCGGCAGTAGCGCTGTATTGGATTGCCGTACCTTCTGAGGATGTGTGGGTCGCTGTCCCGCAGCATCTTGATCAGACCCACATGGGCGCCCAGCGCACACGCCTGCCCACCACGCAACACATAGAAGAATCGAAGGGCCGCTCAGCCCTTGGGCACACATATTTTGACCAATTCAGGTGTGAGTGCTGCAGCACCGCCTCGCCATGCAGACACATGATCACACAGCAGTAACGTAGGCACAGGACGTACGTCTTGGATTTACACCTGGTTATTCGTCACTTGCAAAGTACAGACATACTGGTCACACAATGTTACGTGTTGTTGTGTGTAGCGTCGTGCAGCGTCCTGCTGCCTAACAAATGCAAACATGCACCCGCCCAAGCCCATGGTCAACATGTGCATGCTGTTCTGCCTCCACCAACCATGCCAACCATGCCAAGATGCATGGGCACATCAGCTTGGCTTGTGTGCTGCATCATGCATGGCACGAGTGCGTGCGTACACCTGTTGGTTGTTCTAGGATCTATGTAGTGTGGCACTTAGCCGCACATCTTGGCATGGTTGGTTGAGGCACAGCAACATGACTGACAGTCATGGGCATGGACATGTGCATGTGCATATTTGCATTTGTTAGGCAGCAGAACGCTGCGCAACGCTACCCACAACCACATGTGACAGCTGTCACGGATGCTGGGCTTCTGATCCCAAGCTGAGTTCCGATAGTGCATGCGAGGCATGCGTGGTGCGTGTGACGAGCATTAGCATTTTGCCTCTGTGCCGGCGGCTGCCTGCGGGGTGATGTCAGGTGGGTTGGGCGTATGTGCGTAGTGCAAGGTACACGGTGCTTGTCGCTGAAGGGCCATCAGGTGTGGGCCAAACCCGATGGCCCTTCAGCGACAAACACCGGGTACTTTGCGCTACGCACATACGCCCAAGCCGCCTGACATCACCCCGCAGGCAGCCGCCGGCACAGAGGTGTAATGCTCGTGCACACGCACCACGCATGCCTTGCATGCCCTATCGGAACTCGGCTTGGGGTCCGAACCCGTGACAACAATCCACTCCTGCTGTGCTACAATCAGGTCCAGCATGGGCTCAATGGTGCCAACAGCGGTCCTATTCCCCCATCAGGCAACAGGCACCGGCAGGCCACCTGCCTGCTTCTGCATCACCGCGTTACTCAGCACGAGCTTGCTGAGCGCGCCCGCTGAGGTTACGGCCACGCCGGGCGTGGCGGGCAGCAGCAGCGCCGCCACCAGCGGCCGCATCACGTTGTCAGCGGCCATGCGCTCCCGTACCGCCTGCGCCGCTTCGCCGGCACCGTCCTGCATGGAGGTTGGCATCTGCGGTACAACCAGTACAACCAGTACGCAACGGATTCACCTTTCAGCCTTTTGCCACCACTCTGCCGTTGGTATTCAACGAATACATGCAGGATATGGAATTGCGGTTAAACCTGGACATCGGCCAAACCAAAAGAGCAAACTAAAAAAACGGCCAGACCAAACGGCCAGACAAGCAAGATGTCAGGCCACAAAACGTACGCTTGGTCTGTTCACGCACGCGACTACGTGCAATTATGCAATGCTTCATGGCGCTGTACCGTACTGCGCATCAACAGCACAACGCGGAAGTGGAGGTGAGCACAAAACGCGGCAATGGCTCACCAGGTTCATCAGGAGGTGAGCTGCACGCTCATAGACCTCGCTAGGCACACCAGCAGTAGCAGCAGCGGCGGTGGCACCAGCGACAGTGGTGGCGGCGGCCTGCTTGGCCTCCTCCGGCGATTCCGGTGTGGGGGACGGTGGCGGCGAGGATGACGGTGAGGTTGTTGCATGGTGCTGCCCCTCCCCCATCGCTCCATTCGCCGACGCTGAGGCACCATCTTCCAACGGCGGCAATGCCATGGGCACAGCGCCATCTGCTTCAACTTCTGGGTTTGTGCTGGAGAGGGCATCAACACTGCCTCCATTGCTGGCAGTGTTGGCCGCAGCTGCAGTTGTTGCAGTAGCGTTTAAACCCGTAGTGTCTGACGATGATGTGGATGCTGCTGCTGCAGCGTGAGGTTCCGAACGGACTGAGGTTGGATCGATCGAGGTGGCAACCGCACCAGCTGCGCTAGACGTGTGAGACCCGTTGGACTCTGGAGATGTTGCAGGAACAGCAGCAGCGGCAGATGTAGCGGTGGCGTGCTCTGAGGCGTGCTCAGCGGGCGAAGCTGACACACCTACGGGCGAGTTTGACTGGTTTGACTGTTCCTGGCCCTGGGTCTCCGGTTTCGAGTGATGCTGCTGACGCTTCTTGGCGTGGCTGTGTTTGTGATGTGAGGCGTTGTGCTTCCCCTTGCCAGGAGCACTGCTGTGCTGCTCACGCTGCCGGGGCAAGGCGCTGGCTGGTGCGGAAGCTGGGATGAAGCTGTCGGCTGCGGTACTACTGGCGGTACTAGCAGCGGTACTACCAGGGGCAGGTGACCCAGATGGCAGGGGTCGCTCCAGGTACTGTGCGGCGTTTCCCGGCGGCACCGCCAGCAGCGCGGAGAGGGGTGGCAGCAGGCCCGCCTTGATTGCGCGGTGGATGCCTGCCGAGTTGTTGACCAAGAGGTTGTTGAGGGCGCCCAACGCGGCGCGCGTCAGAGCGGGCGGCTGCACGCAACGTGAACCACAACGGGCACGCTGGCTCAGCTGGCGTAATGTTTGTACGTGCTACACGGTCTGTTCGAATGCAAAGTGGCAGAGTGTGGACGTGCTGGGTGCGCTGTGCGATCGGTGCGTGAAGGGCTGTGCTATTCACGCTAGCAGGCAAGCAAGCTTGGCAAGGACGCAAACAAGGCAAGTGAACGAAACTCAAGCCGCTGCCAGGCGAAAGCGCTCCCACCTCGCGCCCTCACCTGGTCCTTACGCAGCCATGGCACCAACGCATCCAGCGCACCAGCGCTGACCGCAGTGTTGCATGCATCCTGCTTGTCCAGGCAAACCTGGCATGAGGAGGCAAGGGGGGAAGGGGCGGAGCAGGAGAGAGGAGGGCCAGCAGAGGCACCCACACATCCACACACCTGAGTACTGCATCATCTCTAGTCGTGAGCAGCATGCCATGCTTCGGATGAGCGTACTGTAGGAGCTGCACAGTAAGCAGTACTCAACCAGGGCCTGTTACGGCCCGAGCGCAACGCGGGAGTGAGGCCCATGCACTGTGTATATGCCAGCGTACGCCAAGCACCACAACAGCACTTCTGGGAGGGGCGCGCTGCCGCTGCCGCTGCAGCGCCGCACCTGGCCCAGCGCACGCGCCGCCCGGATCATGAGCTGCGGCTGCCTGCTCCGCAGCGCCGCACACAGGGGGACCACCGCGAGTGCGAGCGCCACCTGCGCTGTCAGGGGCCCAGCAAGCGGGTGACCGCCAGGATGCAAGACAGCATACACGAAAAAGTTCAGTGGCTCCCATAACGATCAGTTGATTCCCTTCCACCCCTGGAGCTCCATGACGATCATCCTCCACCCTTGCACACTGGCGCACGCTCACACCCGTGGCACGTCGTGCCTCACACACCATGCACACACAGACTACAAGCAATCATTTGGTACGCCTCATCCCAACCCTCCACATGACAGCAGCAGCCTAAGAGGGTACTTGCCTGGCCGGGCGGGAAGCCGTTAGACAGGTTGGCGATGGCGTCCGCCACGTTGTTGAGCACAGGCAGGTTGCGGTAGCCACTCATGAGGCGCACCAGCGCAGCGGCGCCGCCGCGCTCCTGCACACACACACATCCGCACCCGCACACGTGTTGACATGTGCAAGCCACAGCGCCGCGTACCGCATATGCGTGCCTGTTGTGCAGGAGAAGCTACCAAAAGGTCCTGGCATACAAAATGTGGAGCAAACAGGATTTTGCGTGTGCAGCACAAACCACACACAAAAGGAGCTCAGCACGCGCATGCATGCATGCATGGCGTGTTAGGTTGTTGTCGGGGTTGGCTGAGTAGTGAGTACTGCACAGAACGCCACGTGGGTCAGGCGTGGGCTAAGCCCAAGCACACGCCGCCACATGCAAGGTAGGAGACGGTTGCTAGGAGTCGGCTGCTAGAAGTCGGCTGTTAGGGGTCGGCTGTTAGGAGTTGGCTGTTAGGGGTCGGCTGTTAGGAGTCGGCTGTTGAGGGACGGCTGGGTGCGTTCACACTAAACGCATGCGTTCACGCTTGACATGCATGGTAGGTCCTGCCTGCCTCCCTCCCTGCCCTTCCCCCCCCCTTCCTCCCTCCTCCCCTTCCCCGCTCCCTCCCCTCCCTCCCTCCCCCCCTGCAGCTCTCACCACCAGCTCCTTCTGCCCCGCGCGCCCCGCAGACGCCGCCAGGTTGTTGATCATGGCCACGCAGCCCGCAACCACGCTGGGCGGGGGCAGAGGCTCGCATGACAGCATCGCCACGCTGAGGCCGCCAAAGCCTGAGCAGTGGGCGCACACACAGTCAGCAAGCATGGGCACGCCAGCGTATGCAGGATTGTTCATCAATATTCATCACAACGGCTTGTTTAATCTCAAGTTCAGACCGTCTGGACTGGTCCCTGGTCTGAACTGATGTACGTGTTAACATGATCATACAAGGCTCCAAGAGTGGGCCTTCGTGCAAATGCAGCTATGCAGAACGTGCTGGGAGGTAAAGATTGGACAGCGGGACGCTGGCATGATAGCCAGAAAACGCGCAGTGGCCCCGTGCAATGCATAATCCTGGAGGGCGCGCCAAACGTGCAAGTCGACAGCTACCGCTGCGCGTGCTGGCACTCTGCAGAGACACCCACCCACCTGCTTTGAGGCATGCGCTGCCTAAGCGTTCGTAAGACGCCAGGATGGACGCAAAGTCCAGTGCACTGCGTTGCACGAGCGTGGTAGCGGCGGAGGCCACCGCTGCTGCTGCTGCGGCGGCTGCAGCGCCGCGCGAGGAGGGCGCTGCTGGCGCTGGCGCTGCGGTGCCGTTGCTGCGCTCGGCCTGCTGCTGCTGCTGGCGCGCCGCGGGTGGCAGGAGGCAGCGCATGAGGTCCGCCAAAAGCTCCAGCAGCCCTCCCTAGATCACAATTACGCAGCAGGGAATTCCACTTAGCAGCACGCGGCTTGTGGGCGTCATAACAACAACGGCGGCTGCCCGACGTCCGGGGCAGTCCACCCTAGAACACCTGGCTCAAGCCTAGGGACTTTTACTTTGGTTTCAGACTCGGTCACATCAGGTTCAGCTTGGCATGCCAACAGACAAGCAAAGGTGGCTCCCACACCCCACACCATGGGTCCCCTTCACCAAGCCGTTCGTCCTGACCTGCAGCAGCAGGTTGATGCAGGCGCCGTAGCGTCCCACCCCCAGCATCAAGCGAAGCGCGGACTCGCACGCCAGCTGGGTCTCCTCCGTGTCAGCCAGCGCATCCGCCTTGTCACCCGCCCCATGAGTGGCTGGCCCCGTGTTTGTCGGACCCAAATCGGGGGAGGCGCCTGCCGCTGCGGCTGTCGAGGGTGTGTGTTCGCTGACGTCGTTATCGATGCCGGACCAGGCCCTGACCAGCTGCAGTATGGCCGGCAGGGCGGCGGGACGCTCGCGTGCAAGCGCTTCGCAGTTTGCCTTGTTGGCGTAGCACAGCCCCAGCAGCGCGTCCGCCACATGCCCCCTCACAGCCACTGCAGTGGCGATGGGTGCACAGGGGGTTGGCAGCGCACACATATTGCATGCAAACTGCACGGCCCCACGGAAATCACACTGCATGGCCACACGGGAACCAAATAACTCTAAACACACATATCGCATTGCTGCGACTTGTGTGTGGACTTGCGCGCGCCAGTGTAGGTACGTGTGCCTTTGTGGGAGTGCGAGTGTGAACATGGGATGGCACAGCACCTCATGCAAGTGTGGATTCAGCTGCATGTGTGAGTGCTTGTGGCCCGACAGCATGCAGGTGGAATCCGAACAGCCCAAGCGTCCAACGTTGCAGCGCGTTTTCGGATAGCCACGGCCGACGCACCTGGCGCTGACTGGTCCATGAGCTTATCAGCGAGACGCTCCAATGCATTATCTTTGAGCAGCAGCCTGCCGTACCCACGTGCGCAAACGGCACGCAGGAGCCGTGCCCCTCGTGCCGCGCGCTCTGCTGTGCTGGCAGCGGCGTCGAGGCCCGACGCAACTGCTGCCCCTTGCGTTTCCTGCTCGTCCGTGGAGAGGAGGAGAACCAGGGCTGCGCTGGCGGTGACACCGGCAGATTCCTCAGCTTTTGCAGCATCTTCGCTTGTTTGGGCGGCTTTGTTGACTATGCCAACTTTAGGCGCCCCTTCGAGCAGCTCCGAGTCAGCCGCTTCGAGGTCGGTACCTGGTGGCAGCAGCGCCACTGAGGAGGCTGTCGTTTCCTCAGCTGTGTTGCCCCTCGCTGGAGACATAGCATTCGGGGCAGTTGCTGGGCTGGCGATGCTGCCAGCGTGGGCGCCACCAGCCTTTGAGCCGCTCACAACGTCGTCAACCGCTTCTGCAAGCGCCTGGTCGTCACTTGGCCCTCCCTGCTCATGGGTGGGCTCATTCACGGACGCTGGCACGTCTAGTGGCTGCTCTGCTGTGTTCGCTGTGGAGTCGTCGTGCTGCAAGTCCACGCCTGCCTGACTGAATTGTGCCATCCTGCACAGTTTTGCCGCAGGACCAGCAGGTCACGTTGGTAAAACATCTCAAACAAGACTGCAAGTGCAAGCTAAGCAAAGTGGAACTTTAAGAAAGGCACAGTGCGCCTTGCTTTACATAGCCGGGTGCCTGCTGGTGTGGTGGTCAAGCACACACGAGCTGCAAACCGGTGTGCACCTTCAAACCGAGCACAAACATTCCTGTGAGTTCAACACATGTTTCTTTATTATCTTATTGACGAAGCAGCATGCGATGCGGCACAGGCCGCAGGGTCACAGGACTGCTTTGGCTGCCCACCGCCTCTGCTGCTGGCGCCGTTTTTCGTACCTTGGGTTGTTGCACCTTGAACTCTGGACTTGCAGCGACGATGTCACTCAAAGACCGGGCCTGCTGGGACGGCAAGCTACCTAGCTGCCGTTTTGTGTGCGTCCAGTTGTGGCTGGTTAGGCAGAGACGTGAGCCAGAGACCAGGCCAACGCAATAATGATTGGAGGTTATTTTAAGAATACGAGTTGTATATCGTCATCAAGTGCACCTCAATTATGTGCTCCAACTCAGTGGTTCTGCCTTGTGACGCAGGGTGGTTCCGGAGCGGGGCAGGCAAGTTGCTGCGCTGGTTTCAGCATTTTGCGTTAAGGGAGTGCACAACGACCCAGACCATAAATATATATAGGATTCATGTGCTGTCTTATGCCCCTCATCTTCAGCCACTGGTTTCATGTGCACTTGCTACCTTGAGCACTTGTCCGGCTAAGTGCTGACAGCACTCCACACGGCTGGTCGTTGGCTGTACTCGGATGTACACGTCTACCCTGTCTGTAGCACTTGCACAGCCTTGACATTTATCCTGCTTCCTGATTGGTCGGGGCTACAGGACGATGCCAGTATGCCACAATAATGCTCTTGAGGGACAGAATGTCTTTACCGGGACCAAGACGGTGCCCACTTTACTCCCTGTTGATACAATTTTACGCTGTGTGGATAGTCAGGTCCGTTTTTTTTAAGCTTGCTCCTCTCCCCTCATCGTACGCGACCTGGTGTGCTGTGTGCCGGGCATGCACCTCTAGCGCAAACGCACCGCAGCCACCTTTGAAGTGTTTCATCAACACGCAGGCAGGCAGGTTTGAACCTCAGGTAAGGATTGTGCTCCGCCTTCAGCCCTGAACTGCCTTACATTCGCACGTGACAAGACGATGCCGAAGTCTGTGTTGATTGCACCGTTGTGGTGCTGGATTGCTCATCTGGTTTGACTATTGTGTGTTGTGTTTCACACACCGAGTAGAACCTGTATTGCACTGCTTGACTGAAAGCTTGCAAACCTGAACAAAAACAGGTGCACAGCTGATCTCGGCGCTGCCACATATTTGCTACTGTCCGTCGTGGGGTGTCAACAGGTGCCGTTGAGAGTTGAGCAAGCAGGGCAGCGTCGGGACAGTCACTTGGAGGCCTGAACAGACCAGCCAACAGCATAAGCCTCTTGCACAGCCCAAGCAAGCGCTGCCGGCCTTGCGCGACTTGCCGCTTCCCCCAATCATGTCGGGGGCGCCAAGCGAAGCCTCCCTGAGCCACTTAGGGCCTGCGCTGTTCCAAACGCCAGCTGGTGCTCTTGCTCGGCATGCGCCCAAGTAAGGTCTACGTGCACTGGCCTTTCCCCCCTTGCCAGTAGCACGCAGCGGCATGCGCCAACCACTGTGCATGCGTGGATGGCCGGCCATGCAAACAAAAGACGGCGGGCCACTGCCGGGAAGGACGGACAGCTGCAAAGCTGGCTCGACTACTGTTTCTGCTTGTACTGTTTTCGAAATTCTCGACGGTTTGGATGTCACAGTTTCGCCCTTGTTGCCAGCCCTGCGACACTGGGGGCGGGCTGAGGGGGATAAGTGCTGGTCGCTGGCCTGGTTTGCTGCCTGCCTCTGGCTGTCCACTGGGCGTTTGTGGAATGCCTGCTCGGTTTCCACGGTCACAGATACGTCCTAACGCCGCCGATCGAGGCGGTCGTGTTTGCCTGGGGCGTGAACGAGGATGGCCAGCTTGGAATGGAGGGTAACCAGGATGTGCCGATCCCCAAGGTGTGGGTTGTGCACACCAGTCACTGTCTGCGCACTCCCTGCAACATGCCTGAGTTACGTGCGAAGAAAGCTGAATCCGCTTCGCCAGCAGCGACGGGTGCCGGCGTCAGCTGCGCTGCGAGACACTCAGGGGTGTGCAGTCAGCAGCTTGTTTACCTCCTGAGCTGGTATCCGCCTGAGGATGTATGCGTTGTGTCAGCACCGGTGACCTATATCACCTTAGCCCTCACAGCTTCACACGCTGCCTGCACCTTCGCTGCCCGCACTCAACCACCACAACGCCAGCAAGCGCTGTGACTGTTTGCTGTCAGCTGTGTGTGCTCCTGTGGAACCATTGTGTGCACATGTGTGTGCGTGTGCGGTGGCTCGTTGTTTGCGTGTATGGTGGGCCACGTGTGCGTGCGTGTGTTTGTGTGTGGGAGGGGTCTCGTGGGGCAATGCAGTATGCTTCCCGTGGGGCCGTGCAGTGTGCGTATGCGCGATGATGGAAACTGCGTGTGTGCGCGTGCGTGTGCGTGTGTGTGTATGGCGTGTGTGTGGTTAGGTGGTGGACACGCTGCTGGGCTTGCAGTTCTCGGGCCGCTCCTGGCTGCGCACCCCGCTCATGGCAGGCTCCCGCAACACGATGGCCATCGACTCACAAGTAAGCCAGACACACACACTGACACACACCAACGCTTGCTTTGTATCCAGGGAGGGCCGTTTGCATGATTCCATCACATGGCAGGGAGGCTGTTTTGGCTGCTGTGTACACAGACGATGGATTCAGCGCCGACAGCTGGTCGTCAGGACTCAATACGTGCAATTTGATGTGTGCATTGCATCACTTCAGCTGCTGGCGCGTTCGTTGGTGTGCGGGTGCGCTGTCCTGGCTGCTTCCTGACGTGCCTCCCTCTTTCCTCCCGCCCCGAACGCACACACAGACACACCGCTGGGAATTACACTGCACGGCCCCACGGGAGCCTCTTCCTGGCACACACCGCTGCCCCACGAAAATCTTATTTATCCAAATTCCAAACGCACCGCTGCAGGGAGGGTTGTGGTCCTGGGGCTGGAATGACCGCGGCACTCTGGGCCACGGCCACCGCGGCGTGGAGCGCAAGCCCAAGCGCATCCAGGCGCTCAAAGGAGTGCGTGTGGTGCAGGTGAGAGGGGCAGCACAGCCCTATCCTCCCCCCCCCCCGGCACCTCCCGTTCGTACCCCGGGCCAACACCAGCTACGGTAGACACCATGCGACGCGGTGCATGCTGCCGCCGTGCTCATCCCGTACGATGCACTTGAGCTCATCCTGCCTGCAGCACCTTGCCAGCTGTTGTGTGACCCAGACTGTGGCCTGTGGGGGTCTGGCGTGTGCGTGTGTGATGCACTGATGTCGGGCGGGTGGGGTGTGCAACGCTGTAGTGTGGTGTGTGGTGGTGTGTGGCTGCGCAGGCTGTGATCGGCGGGTGGCACTGCCTGGCGCTGTCGGACAATGGCCAGGTGTATGCGTGGGGCGGCAACGAGTACCGCCAGTGCGGCATGGACACGCACGACCAGCGGGAGATCCTCACGCCGGTGCCCGTCACCATCACGCCGCACGTAAGCGTGTGCCACCTGCATGCATGCGCGAGCATGCGTGCGTGCACAGGCTCGTGTGCTGCCTTGGTTCTACGTTTGTCTTTTGGATTGCGTGCAGCATGTCTGGCTGCGCAGTGGCTGCTGTGTGATGCAGCAAAGATGGTTTTGCCAAGCAAAGATGGTTTTGCCTACTACGCTTTCCTACATCTGTTATCCGTATGAGCACGCGTCTGCTGTGTGTATTAGGCTGACGTCCGACACTGCATGCCTCGAACAGCGTCCGCATCTTGGATAGCGCATCAGCATCCCCACCCGTCCATCCACGGACAGCGTCCACTCACTTGCGGAATGCCACCTGATGTCAGTTCAACAAATGACGTGTATGGCCGTATCGCCTTACCGCCTTCATCGTGCCTGGCGCGTGTCACCTACCTACCCGCAGGTGCGTGTGCGCCAGGTAGCATGTGGCGGCATGCACAGCCTGGTGCTGGCGGAGGACGGCTCGGTGTACACCTGGGGGGAGGCCTGGGGCGACTTCAGCCTCAAGCCCGAGCGCCGCATCAAGCAGGTGCGCACGTGTTTGGCTGGCGCGTGGTGCTGAGGCACGTCCTGCTGTGCTGGCACCCGGGCGCCGCCCGTGATTCGTACTGGTTTGTGCGCCTGCCTGCATCACTGCATGCGCGCTTCAGAGCAGTCCAACCTCTGGATACACTGATCCATGGGTTGGCGTTGTCGGAATTTGGCATCGGGTGGTTGGTGCGTGGTGCTTGGCATCGCACCGTGCATACCCTGCACCACACACATGCACACCCTGCACCACACACATGCACACCCTGCACCACACACATGCACACCCTGCACCACACACATGCATACCCTGCACCACACACATGCACACCCTGCACCACACACATGCACACCCTGCACCACACACATGCATACCCTGCACCACACACATGCATACCCTGCACGGCCGCCCCAGTGCTGCTGCTGCAGCCGCCCCGCATGACTCTGCCCCGTCCTCCGTTGCCGGCGCTGCTGCTGACGCCGCCACGCAGGTGCCGGGCGTGGATGGCATCGTGAGCATAGCGTGCGGCGCGTTCCACAACATGGCGCTGACTCACCGCGGCGAGGTGCTGACGTGGGGCACCAACGACTATGGCCAGCTGGGCAACGGCAACACCAGCTACTGCACGGAGCCGCGCCGCGTGATGGACATTGACCACGTGCTGGTGAGGTCCTGCAGGGGTGCGAGTATGGGTGGGTGGGCAACGCGTGCAGAGTACAGGGTAGTCTGCATGATGAATTGATGATGCTGGTTTGGGGGGGACATGGTGGCCTGCGTTGTCCGTCAGACGTCTGTTGATAGCTGCCGGGTGAAGGTTCGTGGCGGCCTTGGGCTCGTTGACGCGCAGAGCCAGCAGTTGTGTGTTATGAACGACGGGGCGGTATCACCCAGTTATCACCTCAAGTGTTTTACAAGTTCCGCAATCCGATATGCCAGCGATAATGCGACTTAGAGAGCAGGTGCGTGGCGTTTCACGCTCGCTGTGTGTATGGCTGACCCTACATCATGCATTGCTTATCAGCGGATTGGTTGCTTGCTGCATTCCCAACCGCAGCACAGCTCTGTCCGCAACCCACATGCATGCATTCGTACCCAAACGTGTCAGCATGGTGTCCTGCAATTTCTCACCTGGCTGCAGGTTGCTGACATTGCAGCTGGCGGGTGGCACAGCGCAGCCATGAGCTGTGCAGGTGGGTTGAGGCCAGCACACGAGTGCATGAGGGAACGCATGGGGCAGGCTGATACGTTCAACGCAAAGCGAATGGATGCATACATGAGTTCGGCTGTTCAGGCGCTACAGCCTGTCGTGTGTGTCTGTGCATGGCAGTGGTGTCGTCGCCTGCCCCATTGCGACAATAGTGTATAAGCTTCAGCGTTCAGGGCATATAATGTGGGGGGACCCGACCACGTCTGAATGCGCAGTCTATGGAGGATTACGCTCAGCCGTCATCCATCTCGCTCAGCACACACACACATCGAAGCAGCAGACCACAGTGCATAAGCAGCAGACCACCAGTCCATAAGCCTGTTGCCTTTCGACATACGCGCGCGAACGTACCCCAGCACACTCCATATGATAGAGTGCACCCACAAACATCCCAGCGTGAGGCAGGCTCGTGGTTGCTGGCGCAGACATCCGCATTCATGTGTGCTGTCCTTGCACTGTGTACTGCGATGTACTGCACTGTACTGCAATGCCGCCACGTCATCAGGCGAGGTGTACATCTGGGGGCGTGGCGAGTACGGCCGCCTGGGCCTGGGCGACCGCAGCGGCTCGTCCAAGCTGCGCCCGCAGCGAGTGAGGGGCCTGGAGGGCCACGTCATCGTGCAGGTAGGTTGAGGGGGGGGGAGGGGGGGAGAGGTGTAGGCCGGAGGGGTTCGCGTCTGGGCGCGCGTGCGTGGACACATACTGGCTGTGCCTGCTAGAGTTCTCGGCCTTTGCTCTTGCTTGTTGCATTGTACCCCATTTACACCTCTCAATCGCAAGCACTGCACCCCTGCAAGCCAAACCGTGCAGCAACAGCGCAGCGTCGCAGGCGCATGTGAGTTATTGCTGTGCAGATCATCCAGCCGCCCATGCTGTGACGCTTCAGCCACACCCTCCCAGCTGCATACAGTATCAGAAAGCGCTGATGCCTACCCTGACCCTGCCCCTGCCCCTGATGCTGCTGCCACAGGTCGCGTGCGGCGGCACGCACACGGTGGCGCTGTCTGACCGGGGGCGCATGTTCATCTGGGGGCGCGGCAGCTTTGGCCGCCTGGGCCTGGGGAGCTCCAAGGACCTGTACACGCCGCTGGAGATGACGCTGCCGGGGGGCAGCGAGCGCTGGCGCGTCGTGGCCGTCACCGCAGGTAGGTGATGCAGTCAGCAGTTAATACACAGCGCAGTAGAGTGCAGTACCGTACAGTGCCCCCGCATCCTAGCACGCACTTGCCTTGGCGCACGTGTGCGAGTCGTGCACCCCCAGTTCTCGTGGACAGGGGGGTCGGCGGGGTGTCATATGAGTGCGAATGATTTGGAGGCTCTCTAAAGGCTCTCTGAAGGCCCAAATCCCGCATCTTAGCTTCATTGCACCTTGCCTGAACACGGTTGTATCATTTGGAAGCACTGAGGGCTGGAGCATCGACACCACCACATGGACGGACCTGCTCATATAACAGTGATAGAAATATTGCTTTACATTATACGGTAGCATTGGTTTACGCTTGTCAGCGCTGGTGCCGGGCACCACTCACTGATCGCGTGCACCTGGCTTGCCTGCGCAGGTGGGCGGCACTCGTTGGCGCTGGCTGTGCCGCTGCGTGACTCGCTGCTCTCGGACGGCACCCGGCCGGAAGCCAACGACGAGGACTACGACTCATTCACCGTGCTGCCGGCGCCGCCGCTGCCCACGCTGCCGCTGCCGCTGCGCACCATCAACGGGGGGCCTGGCGGCATCGGCGCGGGCGGCGTGGGTGGGGAGGACGGCGCGGGCCCTGTGCCGCTGCTGGGGCTCAGCCCCATAGCTGCCGGCAGCCCCGCCATGGCAGGTGCGGGCCAAGGGTAGGTGCGGGAATGCGGGCGATTCACCGGGTGTGTGTGCTTGAGGGCTGGGCCGGGTACAAGGCCGCGAGATAATTTCGCACGATGATTCCGCGCGATACGGCTGCGTGATAAGCATTTGTGTTGCTGGAACTTTTGTGTGGGCGAGCACCAGGTCTGAAGGTGGAGCAGCATGCACCCGTTGTGCGTGTGTGTGCCACACCATCGCATTGGGTGCTCGTATGCAGGGAACTGCCCACAGCACGGTGCACTGCACTGCACGGCATGCGCATAGGATGCCGTTGCACACAGGGCACCGCAGCACATTACCCGCCGGCACGCGTGCGCTCGCTCATACGTTTTTGCGATTTAACCTGCCTGCCCGCAGTGCGACAGAACGGCGGCGCTAGCGGCGGCGTGGCGCGCGGCAGCAGCGCCAGCGGCGGCGCCTGGAGCGCGACCGAGCTGGCGTACGACGCGGGCGATGAGGGCAACGCGTTTGGCGAGGAGGAGGACGAGGAAGACGACGAGCACGACGACGCGGCGGGCGCATACGACGACGTGCGTATACTGCGCACGTCCTCGCGGCGCGGCAGCAGCACCGCGGGCGGTTCGCCGCGCAGCAGCCGCAACGGCGCCGCGGTGCCGCCCGGAGGCCTGGGGTCGGCCTCCGTCACGTCCTCCCCGGGGGGCGGGGTCAGCAGCGCTGGGGGCGCGTCCCCGGTAGCGGCGGGGCCCGGCGGGGGCGACGGAGGAAGGTGAGCCCACAGCGACGCGCTGATGTAGTGCTGTAGTGATGTAGTCGTGTACAGCCTGCCTTTGCTTGGCCTTGCCTCCTGCATTTGCATGCGCCTGTACAGCTCTGTGATGGGCGGCTGAAAGCCCGCGCCATCCTGGGGTCCTCAAATGCCCTGCCCCCGCTCGCATTGTGTCACGCTCGCGATGCAACCTGGCAAGGTTGGAGTGGCAGGCGACTGGTGGCGACGTGATTAGCACGCACATCCAAGTGCCATCGTTGCATCGGCAGCCTCTGCCAAGCACTGCACCAACACACCTGGTTGAGCGCATTGCTGGCGAAGCTGCGATGCCTCCGACGCTTTTCCTGGCCCCCCGGTTGCATTGTGTATTCGTGATGTTACAGGGGCGCCCACCAGACGTACGTCATCCAGGCCATTGGGCTGCCCGGCGCGACCTCCCCACAATCCCACTACCTCGAAAACCCCCTTTTCTCGAGCGCAACAAACAGCACCAGCCAGCTGATGCTCGACGGCGGCGGCGCCGTGGCGGCGCCCCCGTTCACCGCCGTCTCAGGCTCATCCTCTGCGCTCGAAGAAATGCCCAGCTTCGATTCCCTGGGCGCAGCCGACATGCTCCTCTTCCCGCCCGGCGCAGGCGCGCTTGGCAGCAGCAGCGGGGAAGGCACGAACGCCGCTTCCGGGTCGTCCGGGGGCGCGCCGCACGCGCCCGCGCCGACGCCCTCCACCTCCGCCCTCAGGTTGTCTGACGCCGCGCTGCTGCCGGCCGCCGGCGCCAGCGGCAGCGTCGGCGGCGGCAGCGTCGGCGGCGGCTCGCCCTCGCTCCCCGCCTCCCGCGCCAGCAGCGTGCGCAGCGCCGCTCCCCCCTCACGCAGCGCCGCGGCCGCCCTGTACGTGTCCTCCGCGCCGCCGGCGCTGGCGCCGGCGCCCGGCTCGCTGGCTGCGGAGGACGCAGCGGATGATGACGAGCGCGCGGAGCGCGCCGCGGCGGCGGCGGCCACCGCCGCCGCTGTCGCCTCCGGCGGCGGCGAGAGCTCCCGCCCCGGCAGCGCCTACTCCAGCTCCTCCTTAAGCCGCACGAGGCGCAGCATTGGTGGTGGTGGCGGCGGTAGCCGGCCTCACTCGCCGCCGCTGGGGCAGACGGTGTCGGCGCCGATGGGCTCCAGCGCGTCGCCGCTGCGGTCGGGGGCCTCGGGCCCGCTGCCGTCGTCGTTCGCTTCGGCGGCGGGCGCGCCGTCCTTTTCTGCGGGCGTGGTGCCCGCTGCGCCGGCGGAGGTGCTGGGCCTCGGGAGCTCCGACATGGCGGGTGGGTAGGGCGGCGGTTTGCGCGCCGTGCGTCATTCAATCGCTGTGTATACCAGTCGGAAGGATGTTGCCGCTGTTTGGTGTTGCTTGCACTCTCGGACATTGGGGAGCTTTTACGCAGCAGAGCAGCAGATCGCTGTGCAGCGTGTGGATTGGCTTGAGAAGCGAATCTTTTGCATTTTGAGTCGGTCTGGGGAACGCATTGCACATTTGCTGCTACTGTGCAAGGCTACTGTGCAATGGGAAAAAACTGTACGAGGCGCAAGACACTTGGTGTTGTGGGCGGTTTACATAGCGGCCTGCATGTACGTGCTGAGTGTGCCCATGCCGTGATGCTCAAGCTGAGTGTGCTGTTGCTGTGGTGGTGCTCATGCTGTGGCGGTGGGGCCAGGTGACGACGACGCTCCCAGTGGCGATGACCAGCTGGTGTATGGCGCGTCAGACGTGGAGCAGGAGCCGGAGGACGAAGACAGCGACGAACACCAGGTGGGGGGAGTGCGGGTGCGCAGCAGCCAACACAGCGGTAATGACAGGACAAGACATACAACGGTGGCGGTGTGTGGGGTGTGTGTGTGCATTAGCAACGGTACATTTGCTTGCAGGGGGGGCACTGTGAGATCAGGCAGTGCGTGTGGTGCATTTGGCGGGAGGACGCACCGATGCGAGTTGTCGAGCTTGTGAGAAAGCATCCAAGCATCTCACAGCGCCGCCTGCCGCCTCCCTCCCGGCTGATCACTGCTGCCACTGTGCACACATACCCAACCGTTCCTCTTCCCGTCTTGGTCATCCGTGCCTGTCATATTTTGTGCGGGCTATACGGTAATTGAAACCAATTGTATGCAACTTGACGAGTGCCGCCCTGCATTCTGCCACTGTGCAATGCGTGCTGCTGTGTGCCTCTGCTGTCCGCAGCACATCTCGATCCGCTCCCGGAGCCCGGGCCTGCCGCGCAGCCCGCGTGCGGCGCCGCGCAGCCCCGTGGTAGGCTCTCCCGCCGCACGCACCAACAGCCTCTCGCTGGGCACCAGCCCCGCCAACCACGGCCTTGCTCGCGCGCGGCAGCTCAGCTCGGCCATGCCGCCCGGGTTCGGCGCCATGTAGACACGCAACGTGCGCGACGAACGTAGGCGATCGTCTGAAATTTGAATCGCAGGTTAGAAGGTAGGCGTATGTCGCGTGCTTTGCTGAAGAGCCGTCAAAGCTGCGCACCGCTGTCAGTCAGTCGTATTCGGCAGGTACACCCAATATTGTTTGCCCTCGTGAAGTGGCGATTGAGCCTTTTGGCCGCGGTGAGGTCCGGCCCCAAGCCATAAAACGCTATGGCGTGCTCTGTGAGGGGGGGGCCGTAATGATATTTATCCCTGCTGTCCCATGGCTGCATTCTTTGTCCCCCGCATTCACCGCTGCACGGTAGACACTTTTAGCCGAATCAGCAACTGTTGTGCTTGGGAAACTGAGATCAACACATTGTGCATGCGCATTTGAGTGGAAGAGCCAGTACTGCTGGGGGAGTGCATGAATGCAAGCAAGAGCACCTGTTGGACTGCTTTAGGCATGCCAGGCACTGCTCAGGGTGCTGCTGGCATGCGGTGATCAACATCTGCCAAGGCACGATACACAACGTATGCGTAGGTATATGTCCATTACGGTAGTGTGCCTGTGAGCGCCAGGTCGTGCATGTGCACCCTTGCTACGCGAGTTTGGCTAAGGTGGTGAGCTGTAAATGCTTGCCAGGCCTGTTGCTATGTTGCACATGTGGCAGTGGCTTTCCCTTGCGTCCGCTGCCAGTCTAGCTCGACCACGTCACGCACCACACATGGGGGCACGGCAGCGCAGAGCGGCGGTGCATGCTGTCAAAAGGACGCATAGCTGTGTGACGCCCGCAGCCGACCATCAGTGCGGACCAATGCTGTGGCGTCAAAGCCAGCTGTGCTGCCCCCACCGTGTTGGCTGCTGCGGGCGCCACTCATGGTCAGAGCCGGGAACGATGCAGTACAGTCCAAAATTTCAACAAGCGTTAACGATGGGTGTGATGCGATATGTGACCTTTCTCAGCGGTCAGCCTGAGTATTGGACTCGCGGGTTGATGTCTGCAACAAACTACAGCGATTTTCCTTCGGGCAAAGCACAGCAAGGGCCGTGTTCATCCCCGCCCCAGGTCGTTGCAAACTTCTTGGTGGTTGACCATCGGCAGTGACAGTCAACCTGCGACTGTTGCCACACCCTGAACACACAGTATCCACCAGCACTAACTGTCCTGCTAGCATCGCTTGCATGAGCAGCAACGCGGCTCATACCTTCTGCGGCGTCAAAGCAAGCAGGCTCCTGTGAAGTTCATACGTCTGTTGGCGGACTGTTCACATTGTCCTGCTTTTGCAAGGGGAGCGGGAACCTCTGTGTCGCCCGCGCTCGTCCTGCACAAGGCCAATTATGAGAAGCTGCGTTTGGAAGCAGGCAGCGCAAAGTGGAGGTGGAGTGGTTGTAGTTGCTACCTCAGATGCAGCACCTCACAAGCAGGCGTCTTTGCAAAAGCCCAGCTTTCTCAAAAGCTTGGAAAAAAGAAGAATTGTTGCAGGAGGGAGTCGGCGGTGTCCACCACTCTCACTTCTCAGGTCCCGTGTGAAAGTCCTGTCTTGGAGTCGCCGTGCGAGCGCCAAGTCCCTTTCGTGCAGCCACCTCAGATTTTGTCTGACCGTGAACTCTGTCGCCAACGTCTCCGTGTACGGCACCCCCCCGCACAATATGACAGCCTGGCAAGGCCACTGCACTCTGCACAAACGCTTGCTCGTGCGGCCCTGCGTGCCTTTACGCGCCTTGCCAATGTTGCGCATACTCTCCAGTGACCCACGTCAGAGCATCACTCAGCTGCTTGCCTGCGCGGTTGCGGTTGGCGGGGATGCACAACCACACCGGGAAGTTGTCCTGCACACGTGAGGCTTGCCACTCTGGCATTGATTCAAACTCGCATGCTGATGGGCCACTGGCATGCATGCGCTGCGGTTTGGTTCGAGTTGTCAGACCGTCCATGCACTGATCACGAATCACGTTGCACCCGCCAGGCATGCTCCTTGCCGCTACCGAAGGCTTCCCGTTATCACCCCAGCATCCTGCACCACCCACATCATGGCGTCATCTAGCACATCAGCGTAGCAAGCTGGCAATATGCACAGAGCAACTCTGAGCACCTGGCAGACGGGGATTGTTCTGTGCTGTGTGCGATGGTCTTATGCTTGTCTCAAATGCACCAAACGAGTGCAACCGTATCCACATCCAGCAACAAATTCAGGCCAGCAAGGCATGCAGAGATAACCAGGCAGAACACAGGGAGCATTACAGTCAATTGTGGCGGCATCCACATGAATGGTGTCGCTAGTCGCAGAGCGGCTGTCCAGTTGGTTACAGCCTGGCAGACTTCTTGTTGCTTACAGGAGGCATGCCTGTTCCGCTTTTTGTGACCTGCTTGCTGCAACATGCCCTTGGCAGTCGTGTGAGTTGCCCTAGCATGCATCTCCATGCCTTAGCAGTAGCTGTGTGGATCATGGCTTGCGTACTGGCCATGGTCGTTCACTAGGCGCAACCGTGGACGGCTGCCAGCGCAGCATCCCTTCACGTGTCGCACATGACGCAATCTACCCTTCGTTACGCACAGAGCACGAATGCCCGCTGCAGGCTACGTGGTCTGATCCTGCCCCTCCACACAACTAACACAACTCTCACAACTGCACTGCATGAGCATCACACCAATGCGGGTATGCTGCTAACATCCTGCTACTGAATGTGCGAGGTAGCGGCCCGCCATCACTTCCTCAGTGGTGCCGCCGCCCCTCCGTGTGGGCCTTGCCCCGCGCCGTCCACGCCGCCTCCATCCAGTCAAACAGGTCTGCGGTCACGCCGGGGCTGCCCACGATCTCGTGCCCTGCCCACAGCAGGTTGAGCTCCTCGCTGAGCGCTGACTCATCAGGCCGCACACGCAGCTCCGCCAGCGCCGCCTCCTGCACACACACGCAGCACACGTACATGCACGCTGAGCAGGGCCACTGCATGCGTCGCCTGCCCTGCACAAAGCTACTGTGCAAGTGATGGTGTCAAGGTCGCCTTTCGCAGCACGTGCTTACGACGCTCTGGCGAGCAACGTCCTCACACACCTGTCCCTGCGCGATGGCCTCGCGCCAGCGCGCGCGTCGCGGGTCGACAGCCAGCATGTTATCCTCCTTGACGATGTCGGCAGCCCTGCGGCCAGCGGTGAAGTTGAATGGGACACAGCCAGTGGTGGGTGAATGTGGTAAACAGCTTCAGTCAACGGTATGCTGCAGCGTGCCACGGCGTTTCAGCAACGGTGCTGGCACTCATGCAGCATGTGCAGGACTGATCACCGGCCATCCTGAATGCGCAAAATACAGGACGGGTGGAAGACGATATTGCACTAGGCGGGCTGCTGAAACCGCTTCCTCCGGCGCCCTGCGTAAGCGGCAGGTGCCAATCCGTTCCGCTGTGCAGCCACTAGCCTGCCAGCGACATCCTCCCACCCAGCAACGTGGTGCGCAACTCACCACGACAGGCCCCGCTTTGCCCCACAATGCTATCGATGCAACTGCTCAGATACCGACAGCACTGCCCCCACCCCACCCCACCCCACCCCACCCCACCACCTTACCCACCTGAGCGCTGAGTGTATGAGGGTGCTCTGCTCCGCGCTGATCTCCATAGGCGCCCGCTCGTGCAGCGTGGCGGGCAGCAGCGGCGCCGGCTCCACCCGCACCTCCTTCACCGCCACACCCTGCACAACATATAATGCCAGCATGTGGGGTGCACACGCAACTTACGCAACTGCCGCTTGAGTTGTGACTGCAAGGGGAGCGACGGGCGAAGACGCCGCTGCAGGGGGTCTTTGCAATAGGCTGCAAACTAGGTACCGTATGCACTTGCCCCCGGTACACACTCTTGCCCCCGGCATACCCCGCTTCTCCATTGCAGCCCTGAACCCCAACAAGGACATGCACAGGAGCGAGGACAGCGGCAGACCAGGGCGGCAGGAGAGAGCGCGGCAGCGCAGGCAGCGGACGCTGACGGCTAAGTGGGCGACGCACGCACCCATCCCGCAAGCACCCCTTTCCCCTCCCCCCCCTGTACCGCAGATGCTGTACCGCAGATGGTGTCCTCCCACCTGCTTCTCCAGCTCCTTCATGTCCTCCCTCACCCACTTGGCCGTCACCTCATCCCGCGGCATGTGCACAAACACCGTGGGCGGGTACGCGTGCGCCTTCCCCGCCTTGACGGCATCAGCATGCTCCCTGCTCGTCGCATCGCACCGCACCGCACCGCAAGGCAAACGCAAGCACGCGTGACATACTGACATGTCACATGAGCGTGCGTGCTGCACATGAACTCACAACTGAAAACATGCTAATTGGCAAGCCTCTGCTCAGTCTGCCTGTCCAAAGCAAGCGGACTCTGAAAGGCCTCCTCTAATCACTTCGGGGCGTACTCGCTCACACACAGTCATGCACTCATGCATAGGATTGAGGGGTGAATACAGTACGGTACTCACGCGAACACGCGCGGCGGAATGGCCATGATCTGGCTGCACACGCCCCACACGCGCGGCGTGCTGAGTGCCAGCGCCAGCACGAATGCGCCGCCCGAGGACGCCCCCAACGCGAGGATGGGCAGCGTGCCTAGGCCCAGGCGCGGCAGCAGCGCCTCAATCACGTACAGCACCTGCGCTGGTGGGGACAGGGGACAGGGGACAGGGGCACGCCCCAGTCTGTGTTGCGCTGTTGGCGGATGGGCGGGGCCGGGGAAACCAAGCGCTGGTTAGTCCAATTCCATACGTCTAAACGTGTGTAACCCATTCAAGTTCACATGAGAGTGTCAGGGAAGGTACTGCGTATGTGCGTCACAAGGGGCTGAGCTGCGTGCTGAGGGGCTACACAACCGCGTGCCTGGCTGGGGTGGCAATTTGGGCAGTGTTTACTGCTGAGTTAGGGGCTCGTGACCCAACCAGCATGCGGCCTGACCGTCACCCGAGCCGCACTCATCACCCACACACCCAGACACCTCGCCACCCTCAGGTGCTGTTCTCGTTATCACGCATGACATAAGCACACTGCACGGCCCCACGGAAAGCACACTGCATGGCCCCACGGGAACCAAATAACTGTAAACACACCCGTGTAACATCGTCCGCGCCTTCTGCGGAGGGGGAGCTGCCGTATGTGGCGCGCTGTGCAGGCGTCATCGCGTCCCAGCAGCGGCTGCCTTGCCTGGGGAGGCGGGGGAGGGGGAGGCGCGCACAAGGCATGTGACACAATCACTCAACGGAGGAGTGGCAAGGCTGACGCGCAGGACGATTCCCACTGCGCCCTTGAGTCTGGTCACCGCACCCAAGCGGCGCATGGATAACATGGACAATCGGTGCTACAGCAAAGTGCAACAAAGCAAGGAGGTAAAGACATGTAACCTTGGCTCATACATGGCAGCACGCGAGAGTTGCTCAGCCAGTTGCACAGCACCAGCAAACTGACACCACCGTTTGGACACAACAAACAGGGTCGCTGTGTGTGCTGCGGCTCATGCACACCACCAGGTCCTGAGCACTCACCTGTCTACGGAGGACACAGCAACAACTGCATAGCCTCGGTGCAGCGCGAAGGCCGTTAGCGCCATTTCTTCCGGCAAGCCTGCGGGACATGCAGCAAGTGCGGCAGGCGGGCTGTCAGCAACACAGCACCGCATACAAGCCGCTGAACAGCCCTCGTGCAAACAGACACAAAGTTGATGCTGTTTTCGTCACAACAAAGTCTTGCCAGCTCAAAACCCTTGATGCAGAAGGGATACCTGCTAGGCCGTGGCCGCACTTACCCATGCAGGTAGGGCAGGCCTGTGACTTAGGCCAAAAGTCTATGGCTCCGTGGTTGCAACCGTGGGCTGTCAGTAACACGGCTCGTGCACCCGTTGCAGGCTTCTGCCAGACCACCTCTATACTTTGCTCCAGAACCTGCCCCATGTGATCAGCACGAGGTTGTGCAGCACACCACGACAAATGGAAGAAGCACTGACAGGGGGTCTGGTTTGGTCCAGTTGTGCACAGGCCGAGGTGCAGTTGCAACAGCCATGAACGCTTTGCCTGCCACTTGCGCTGCTGTCCAGCAAACGCCACTGGCAAAGTTAGGGCACACACAAGCTACCTAGAGGCATACCTCATAGCTAGGCGATAGCTGCTGCAGCCCACTGCTCAAGTCGAAGGCCTCAGCCGGTTGAACCGGGCTTGCAAACGCCACTGTGGCCAGCGTGGCATCTTTGCTTTTGCCCTGCTGTTCCGACCACTTGGCAAACGGCAGAACCGTCTGTTCCAAGGCTGCAGTCTTTGCGCTTTGAGCTGTGGAGTCAGCCGGTTCTACCCGTGCCAGTGCCAAATGCTGCTGCTGTGCACTAGGCTGCTTCAGCACATACAAAAAGACCAAAACTACCACAGCTGCAGCAGTGGCCTTTGCAGAGTTAGAAGCAAGCAACGTTCTGATGCTTTGCAAGCTGTATTGGTGTGCAGCCCGCCCTCTGGAACCAACGTTGCCGCTGCCCGCTGCGCCGCGCGCTGAGGCCATATGAGACACAGCCTCAGGTCCGCCTCCTGAGCTGTCTACAACCTGGAGTGCTGCAATCATGCACCCTCCAGTTTTTGCTAGGAACACCGTAGCCCTTCACTTTGATGTTTGTCAGGACTGCGCACGCAGCGGTTGCATAGAAAGTCAGGCTGTGGGTGGGAGTTTATGACATGGCTGTAACATAAACCATGTCACAAGCTTGTGATGTTTCGTGCGGTCCACTGCCAGCAGTTAGGCTGATGTCATCAAACGCGTCCAGAGACCTTCAAAGTATCAAAGCCCAAGAACCAACCCAAATTGCAGGTTGTTATATATTGGACATCGCATAATACGTGGCCCTCAATTCGCCACTAGGCTGGAACCACCAGTGTGGTGCGCAGTGGTCGCAGGCGTCAGGCGTCACGGCGTGCTGCTGAAGCGGGCGTTGACGACACGTCCGGAGAACGGCCGCACGAGTAACTCTTGGCAACTACGCATGGCTTGAAGGATGACTGGCACGATACATGCGCTTATCCTGGGAGTGAACGTTGCTTACAAGCAGGTCTTCATTCTGGCAGTGTAGGCGGTAGCGCCTCGGAGCAGGTGGAATGCCGCGACAAGACGGTGTGCTTCATACCAAGAGCCTGTTTGGACATTAGACGGGCCTTGCGGCGGAACATAGCTTTGTAAGCTTTTTCAAAAAGGCGCTTCGCCGGAATAATATGTTTGCTGATATGGCGCCTACTGTCGTTGCCGTGTGTCCCGATCTGGAGGCAGGCAGTGGAGGAACAGGAGGAACCTGAAGCATAGTGTTTTACGAGATGCTCTCGCAGGTTTGACTCTCATGCGTTCACCCAAGAGTCGTAGTGAGGTTGCGCATGCGGGCGTGTTTTTTGGCGCTTCAGCCACACGACGTGTGACAGGTTGTTGTGGCAGGAGCAACATGTTGTGGCAGGAGCATCATGAACAAACGTCTTGGAGGGTGCTTGCTTGCTTTCACAAGAGAGGGCTGTTCGTCCGGTCTGCATTTTGGACACAATTTTCATTGCAAGGACTTTTGACAAGCACACTCCTTATTTGTCGGCCTCCAACAAGCAATATTCGCTCAGCAACCCAAGGAACGCTTCTCCGTAGACAAATACGCTTGTATCACTTGGGTAAATACAAGCGAAGCAAAGGCTTGGCGAGGTCCTCCACCAAGTCTTCACTCAGGACAATGAGCTCACAGGAAAACCTGCTTAGTTTGCTGAACCTGTGCGATGCAAACGAGCTGGCAGCCCTTCTTGCCGCTCAACAGCAGCAGCAGTCACAGCCGCTGGTCAGCGAGCCTCTGCAGCTAGGCTCTGGAGACGCTCTTGGCCTGGATGGACTTGGTGGTCTTTTGGGCCTAGATGGTTTGGGCGCTGGGGCTACGCCGTCCTGCTGGCAGCTTCAGGACGCTGCCACCAAGAACTACCTTCTGCAGGTGTGTGTTCTAGGCTGATGAACAGCGTCGGTGACGCGTTAGGGGGCTGCTCTGGGTGAGGGAGTGGCTCCAACTCGGCAAAACGGCAGGGCATGCACGCTTGCGTAGCAATTGTGGCCCGCGCGCACCCACCTGGGTTATCAATCGAGACACCCTCACACTGCGGGTGTTCCGGCCGCTTACCTGTATGGGAGAGGGGGTCGGCTGGGCACAGGTGGTGTCAGCAGGTCCTCAAGCAGCAGAGATTTTACAAGCACCCTGTTTTGTTACACCGCCCCTGTTCCGTTCGCAGGAGATGGCGCAGTCGCTGGCCGTCACCATGGAGCAGCAGCGCAAGCAGCAGCAAATTGCCACGGCGTTGCAGGTAGGGGGGAGGGTTTGTATGAACACTCCTCCATGTGAGCCTCACTGTGCATTTTGCCTGTGCAGTGGCAAGACCATTTTGGCAAGCGACTGGTGCCGCTGTGGTCCGCGTTGTCACGGCTTGGGTTGTTTCTGGCTGCCTCCTGCACACTGCAGCTGCGCGCTTATCAGCAGCAGCAGGAGCTTGCTGCTTTGCAGCAGTTCAGTGGGGTCTCCACTCTCAACGCTGCGACCTCGAACCCCGCGCACCGGCACCTAGCAGCCTTTTCGCGCGCTATTTCGAGCGACCTGGAGTACCGCAGCGCCCAGCCGCTGTTGTCCCAGCATCCAGGTGCCCAACACACCGCGGGTGCAGGGGCCTATCAGCGGGCCTCCTCCGTGGACTTGGAAGGCCTGACTTCACCTCTGGTGCCTCCACCCAGCCACCTGGGTTCTTTGGCAGCCCTGCCCCAAAACTCAGCGCACTTGGCGCCTGGCAGGAGCTATTCCTCAGAGCACCTGGAGCCCAGGAGGCACCCTCTGCAGCGCGGCACGCCGCTTCACCTGAACAACCCACCTGCCGGAAGGTAAGATGCGCGCCCTTGGATGACACCGCTGTTGCTGCGCTCCAGCCGTGGGTCGCAGACGCTGAGAGGCTTCTGTTTGTTTGTTTTTGACGGGTTTCTGCCAAGTTGGCAGCTTCAGGCGCACACCTATCGACCTGCAGTCGTTTCCTGACGAGCCTTGTGAAGGTCTCGTACACAGCGCGGCCTTACGTACTATGGCCATAGAACACGCAAGACACCTGTGCCCTCGCCATACGTATACATTTCCTTGTATGCAGCTTCCTATGATGTGCCGGCCACATGTTTGCGGGTACACTGCGTGTGTCAGAGTTGTGCGGTGTCAGCGGTGTCACCGGTTGAAGTGCTAATTCTTCGTGCTTATCCTCACGCCTGCTCGCAGAGCGCCGCCGCAGAGCAGACCGTCGTTCCCGTCAGCCCGCAACCCCGGACCCAGCAGGGGTCACCGTGGGCACGGTAGCCAGCGCCACGGCGCAACTGCCAAGGCCCCCTGTTGGGCTGGCTCTGACTGGCACCCGCTGAAGGCCGTGTTGAGCTCTGCCAGCCACAACACAGCGCCCAGCGGTACCGGCGTCTTCCTGCCTCACCTGGCGGGAGAGCCGGCTGCCAGCAGCAGCAACAAGCCGCCAGAGCGCTCAATGTCCGACCGGGTGGGCACGCACTCTGGTGCCTCTGGCACTATGGATGCGAAGCCTGTATCCGCGGGCTCAACAGGCAGCGGCCTGGATGACCCCCGCACCTCGTTGACGAGCTCAGACGCGACCACGGCCTCTGCTCAGGTCGGCAACTATGCCGCCCACGCAGACACTTCGCCTGCGTGCTCTCTGGACGGCGTCTCCACCTGCTCCGACCCCTGGTCCCGCAGTTCGACCATGGACATGGATGCGAATGCTGTGGGCAACCATGGCGTCCACGCCGTGGTAAACGGTGCTGGCCATGGCCCGTCGCCGCTGTCGGCTGACTCAGCAACAAAGCGCCACCTGGTGGCACTGCGGGAGGGAACGTTTGAGGAAGCTGACGAGTTTGGACCGCTCGCCAAGGAGCTTGCAGGTGTGTGACTAGCTGTTCTGCATGTTCAAAGACACGCTACGCTTGAAGTGACCCCAAAAACGATTGCGTTTCTGTGTTTGGTAATTGAACAATAACAACAACAACAACCGTGACATGGGGAATTGCAGATATCATGTGGCGTCGTGCCTTGCTGATGATACATTTGTTGCCTGTCTGTGTCATGCAGATCTGATGTCACGTCAAGTCATGCTGGAGTGAGCACGACACGTGTGACTCACAACAGCGCAAGTGACGAACAACAGCAGCGTCCACAAGGCTGAAACAGCCAATTATTGAAGAACGCGCCCAACAACAGCTGGTTGGTCGCTTGTGGTGTTAATGGCTGAAAGTTTGCCAGCAGTGCTTGCCCGGGTCGGTCGGCCAATAACTGTTCTCTTTGCTACGTTGTGCTTCTTGTGCTCTGCGTCGGCTGGAGGGATGATACACAACGCGGCGCCATGACAGAGCACCACTCGAACCCCGCTTTCACTGGCATCACCATTTTTGCCAGCTGAAAAGCAGCAACATGGTGGTGGCTGGGTGCAAAACAGCCTTCGTGGCCTGGCAGTGTTGTGAGAGGCCGAACACCGATATGGAAAGCACTGAGTTTTGTGCGGTCAAGGACTGGTCTGCTGTAGCCACGGGGTGTCTTCTGCCTACCTTACCTGCCATTGTTCTCCATTTTGCTATTTTTCCTTCCGTGGAATCGCATGAGGGCATAGACGGTGGTCCTGGGAAGTCTGGTTGGTGGAATAGCCGTGTATTTGGTGGCAGGCGTGTGTGCCAGTGGCGTGCACGCTCTGGCACACACCCTGCGCGGACGTCGTATGTTGCTCGCCCGGCCAGTCCAGTCTTCGGTAGGAACCATGACCGTCCGAGCTTCGCATGTGTATTAGTGGGGTTCACAACACCAAGCTCCATCGCTGCTCTGGGGCTTGAGATTTCACAACAACAGCATCACACCACAGGAGGGGGAGCGGACTTTGGTACTGAGGGTTGGCGTTCCCCTCCCACCCTGCTGGGCCTGAGTTGCTCGCCCCAGGCTGTGGTGTGAGCATTATATATCCCTTGCCTCCTCCTAGTGGATATATTCATAGATACCTTATGCTGGGCGTTGCTGTGAGTTGCGAGAGCAGACGGTTGCGTAGCCGAGAGAAGTTGCTGCTGCTATCCCCCACCCGTGCCTCTGCGCGCGAGCTGCCCGGTTGCTGTCGGCTGTTGGTCGAGCGGGGGCGGTCTCAATGCCATGAGTCCACAGGGCTGTGCGGAAAATAAACCCCACCCGCACAGTGTGCCTTTCGTGCCCCTTTTATGTGCTCTTCTGTGCGTGTCTGGGCGCGCCTGCATGCTGTGTGGGCAACGCGCTCCTCCTCCTGCCTCTCGTGAACTGAGACTGCCATGATATTGTCGTCGAGAGTGAAAAGGTTTCGAGCGATGCCATGGCTGAAATTAGGACGAACCCCCGGAGGATTCCCCGGCACATCAACACCACCACAATAAACTCGTGCGCCTGTCAACAAGGGGTGGTGCGTTGCACCATGCCGCCTCGTTTGTGTTGATGGCGGTTTGTGGTGCGGAGGCCGTCGTGCATGCAAGGGAGCGGTTGTGGGTGCCTGCCTGCGCGGCGGTACAACCCTTGCTTTGCATGCGGTACATACATTTGCCTGCACACACTGGTGGCAGCCAGCTGAGCTCGGCCTGCGTACATATGCGGGCTGCTCCGTTGATTGCCCTGCATGTGTGCAACGCACATGCGAACTATGTCAAGCAGCGTGCTCGCTGCTGCCAACAACAACAACAATCAAAAAGCCGTGTGCCTCTGGCACAACACAAGGATTACCTCCTAAGGTCGTTGGCTGCTGCTGTTTGACCCATCCATTTCCCTTCTCAGCGTCCCTATTCCAAAAACCCATAATGAATGTGTTTTTGTGCTTAAGCCAAAGGTGACTTTGTTGGCTTATCCGTCGCATGTTTGGTGGTGCCCCGGTGCCCTTCCCCTTAATCAGGCTTGGGCACGTTCTTGGGGTCCGCGAGCCCTACCAGCCTTTATACCAATAATCATCAAATCGGATGGTCAACTGGTAATTCCTGGCCCTCCGGAAATGTGTGTGCTTCCCAGGTGGCTGCATGTGCGCTGTGGCGTATGCAGCCGTTCGTAATAATCGCATCCCTCTAAAAGGTTGACCCTGTGTGCTGTGGACGATACATGGCTGCGCATGTTGCTCTGCGCAGGCCTGGCATTTGTGCAGTTTTTACGCCCCCATCACACAATAACACCATGTGAAAAAGCATTAGCTGTTGATCTCATTTACCTGCCCTCGGGCCAATGCATTGCATTATCGTTGGCTGCGTGGAATGCGTCTGTCGGTGACCTGCAGTGCTAGCGGTGCTATGCGTGTCCCTCATCACACAAGCGTGCTGCGCTTTTCTGAGGTTGTGTGTGCCGTCTGTGCCTAGATGCATGCTTGATCGCACCCGTATGCTGGCTGGCGTCCGCCGAACTGTCGACCCAGTGTTGCCCCCCGCTGCTGTGCTCCTCCAGTGTTGGGTGCCCGAGCTGTGCTGTGCTGTGCTGTGCGCGCCGAGGTGGTGTACAGGACGCGCTGTGTGAGAGGACCAGCTGGCGTTGCTCGTAAGAGGCACATGCCCCTGCCACCAGGTTCCCGCCGCAGTGAATTGCCCCCATGCTGTCCCTGTGTTTGTATGAGTACTGTACCCCCCGTCAACACCCCATGTGCCCCCAACATGTGTAAGCTTTGAGAGATGTGCGCGTGTGCCCCAATCCCGCGCATATGCTTACCAGTGCAAGGGCATGCAGACGCTCGGGCTCAGGCAGGTGAGGGGTTGGTACGTGGTAGCGAACAGCAAGTCGAGTGCGGTGCATTGCGATGCAAGGCGCGGGAGGTGACGTGGCAGCCGCAGGCTGGCAGGTGCTAGTATCGTTTCTGGTGGGAAATGCCTGTGTCCCATGTGGTCTGTGTGGAAGCATTGCCTTCAGGTGTGCCTGGGCTGGGCTGTGGCCCAACTGTGTGGGAAGGTCAGACCATCCCGTACACTGACCATCCCGTACACTGGCAGCCTGGCAATTCGCCTGTCCTGATTCAGGACTCCTGAAGGCAGTGACGCTGGCGGCAAGAACTGCAGCGCTCCCACATTCACCCCAGTTGTCTGCTGAACCCGTGCTTCCTGTGAGTGCCACGCACAAAATGGCCGTTGGCTCGTGTGGGCATGCACGCAACAATAACTCCAGGTTGCGCTCCGCGACAAATGAGGCTGGTGTACTGGCAGTGAGCTGTGTAGCCTAGGTGGATAGGGCGGGCCAAGGGTGGCAAACATGCAAAAGCTGATCCCTAGGTGTATTCCTGCAGGTGGCAAACATGCAAAAGCTGATCAAAGGAATGCATAGTGCGCTAGTGGGATGTGGCACTGATGGATGGCATCCAAAGGTGGCAACGGAGTTTCGTTGGGACAAACGTCTGCAGTGGTTGCTTACAGCCATCGCTCTGCTGCAGGGCTAAGACACAATACCCATGCCGTGATGCTGGTCCTTGCTAAGCAGTATGTCAGCAGGGCATCCAAATCCATCAACAGTCCGATCACTCCGATGCCCAGCGCAATCCGCCACTTGCAGCTGGCTAGACAGCATGAAACACAGTCCACGTGCTGATGCAGCCTGCTGCTTGGCGACAGCAGGACGATGGCACCACCTGACACACACACCGGTACAGTCAGTGTGCTGGCAGTCTGCCGCGCACATCATGGCGGCACTCATGACGGCACGGCAATACCGTTGTCCACGCAGCTGCATGCATTCCATATCAGCTGCAAGGCAGGTCACCGGCCGGAGGCCAGCACAGCGCACCCGGCCTGACCCTAACACCCAATCCACTCCAGTCCTAAGCAGCACTGGTGGCACCGCCGCATGCGACAGGCGCCACCGCGAGACGTCACTCAGTTGTTGAACACCAGGCCGCCCAGCGAGCGACCGGCGTTGTGCTGGCCACGCAAGTCGCGCCGCCCGTTGCCTATACCCATCGCAAAGTACTTTGACGTCTGCACCTTGGCGCCGTCACGCGCGGCGAAGCCGGTACCGCCCGTCTGCAGCTCAATCACCTGCGCGCCATATGGATCAGTGGGTGAGGGTGAGGCGGCAGCAGGACACACAGATCAGGCTACGGGGAAGGAGCCTATGCACACGCAACATCACCGCCTGACACTCTCACCACCATGTGCGCGTGTATTGAGTACCGCATGCTCATGCTCACAAGCACCGGCAGGCGTGCATCCCGGCAGGTGTATGTGTTCATGCATGCCCTGGCAGGCGCAAGGCCGCGGCGCCCGGTCCCCCGCTTGGCCCACCCTCCTGCCCTCCCGCCTGCCCGTCGCACCTCCTTGTCTTTGATCTTGGTGCCGTTGTATTGCCCCTCAGGCTTGACGCACTTCTCGTATGTGTCCTTCAACAGTACGTCCCTGAACGTGTGACAAAATGTATACAATACCCACACGTGCATGAAATGTGAGTTGCTCCAACCTCCTCAACTCCTCCTTATAACTGTCCGCTTTGTCGATTGCGGACATCGGTTGCCGTCAGGTGCTACTGCAGCGGTGACACGGGGGCCTGCGGGGGCCGGAAGCAGGCCAGTGACTGACAAGCCATGCAGCAGCAGCCCCTTGCAGCTCATGCAGCCGTGCGCGTTACCCCACATCTCAATCTGTAACCCATGGCAGTTGTGACGTACTTATGCTGCATACCGTAGCAAACACGCCAGCACAACGCTCCAACCTGGTCTTCTTGGTTTTTGGTCACAAGTAGCAAAAGAAACATGTTGCACACGAAGCATATACCATACCGCGTCACGTGTGTAAAACTTTGCATGCTTGAACTCCATGGTGCAGGGCCAACGAGTCTCGCCCAGACTCCTGGCCCGTGTGAACCTCCACATGCGTGCTTGGGATTCCGCAACTGCAAGTGAAACGTGGATGTGCGTGTGTGCATGTTCGGTGGGCGCTCACCCGGTCGCCGCCAGCACCACCAGCTTGGAAGCTGCCGTGAAGGTGTCCTTCGTGATGGGGTCCATGTGGAGGCCTGACTCGCCCTCGGGTACAGGCGTCCAGCGTACCGCAATCAGGTCCTTCATGCGCAGCTTCTTGCCTGCGCAGGTAAGGTAGGTGGTGCCAGCATGTGAGGCGACACAACCCCCAGCGAGTGGTGCATGTCGAGGCCAGCAGCACCAACGCGCACAACCACAACGAAAGCAGACAGGGGCCCTCAACCTGCTGACCCACAACTCGCATGCAATTGTTCGGGCCATGGCGTAAGTTTTTGACAGTTGTATAGCACGGGCCTGCTGATTACTCACTGGCATTACGAACGACAAACGTGGATTGCTCCCAGGATATCACCATATTACCAGCCTGTAACAGGCGTGCATGACAGGCAGACAGGTGCCGGTGCTGCGGCGGTGCGGCTGCCTATCCAGTATTTCCCGCCACAAACGCAGCCAACACGCGCGTGCGGGCGCCTACCTGAGGCCGGGCAGCGCGTGTCGGTGTCGGGCTTCTCCACGTGCTGCTCAGCGCTGGGCGTCAGGGAGGGCATCCAGAACGCCTGTGGCGGGAAAAGAGCGGATCCCCCAGTGCGCAAACGTGTCATCCCAGTAGGCAAAGTCGCTGGGTGGTTGCGGTGGCTGCGTGCACGCCGAGGTGCATGCGTGCAGTGCTATACGCATAGCAACACCATGCAAAGAGTTGCTATGCAAGTTGACAGTTGAGGAGCGGCGCCTGTGTGGCACCATACCAGACGGCAGCGTCGGCACTTTGTGCGAATCATGCAGCATGCCCACGCTTTCTACACGCCGCAACGCGTCCACCTGACCAAACGCAGCGACAACAGGAAGGAGTGCACGTGAGCGGGTGCCGTTGGAGCTGTTGGGGACACGGGAAGGCGACCCCTTGCCGGCCTCCTACCAAGCCCCAAGCCCCAAGCACATACCCACACGATGCCAACACCCCCCACGATGCGCACAAACAAGGCCTCGCCACACGCGCACGGGCTCCCTCACTTTGAGCTCCTTGGCGCGCTCCTCCTGCGTCTTGATGTTCATCACGCTCTTGGCGCCGCTTGTGGAGCGCAGTGACTCCGCCTCCTGCACCCACCCGCAAGCACCAAGCACCACGCACCAAGCATGCGTGTGTGATGGCGTGACGGCGAGTGTGCGTTATGCACAGGTGAAGCGGTGTGTCGCACCTGGGCGCTGTGCAGGAGGCAGTTGTCGACGCTGAAGGGTGTTGTGCACAGGCAGGCAGGACGGCGCTCACCTGGAGGATTGCGTTCTGCAGGTTGGTCGCGCCCTTTTCGCTGGCTCCCATGTGGTTCTGGCGGTCGAACGCGATGAGCTTTGCCTCGTTTTCGACAGCCTGCTTCTCCAGGGCCTGCACGTGCGCAGAGAGTGGCATGAGCATGTGTGTAGGGACTGGTGAAAAGGTGCGCCACCCAACCGGCTAACGAGAGACGTCAACAAGCGACGGTGGGAGAGGGTGGGGATTTGAGAAAGAGGGGTGTGGAACAACGTCCGGGCAGGACGCACCTTTTGTTGCTGCGCCTGCTGGTCTGCTTCCCATGCTGCAAGGTTGCGCTTGATGGACTTCTTTTGCTGGAGAAGGTTCTCAAGGATTGCCTCTTTTGAGTACAAGTAGCCGTCTGGCGTTATGACCGGGTCCTGCGTGTGACGGATCCAGCACAGGCATGCTGGAGAGTGTGTTTTGACAAGAAGACGTGTGTCCTTGTGGTGCAGTCATGCCATGGACCGTGGCCGGCCGACCGTGGCCGGCCCAGGCAACTTGATTATGTGCGTGCCACGCAGGGCGAAGCCGGTCACGCCAAGCGGGTAAAACCACTCACACCAAGACTTTGCCAAGCAGCAACTTCTTGGATTACCTTAGCATGTTGTAGTGTTAAGCAGCAGTCATAGTAGTTCCCCAGGGAGTCCTGCAGTAAAACACAGCCAGCTTCGCTCAGGAGCAGCACGGGTCAAGGCATGGGCGCCAAGATGAGGTCGGCGTGAATATCCTTACCTTCCCCAAGCGCTCCTTGACTGTGCCGAAACCCATGGCCTTGCGTTCGGCGTATGACAACCCCTCTGCTCCCATAACACCAGCATTTTTGCTGTGCCGCTGACCCTTGCCCATCTTGCTTTGCTTCGCTTGGTAAAGGTCCTTTGTACGCTTGTGCTACAATACAAACAGTGCACTTTACGCTGCAAAGGCCGCGCCTATAACTGGTCCCTCGCTGTACGTACCCGCCCACACAGGCGCACGCGTGTGGCAACACGGACAAGTCTCTGGTGAATTGCTGCACTTGGTCAAAAGCGTATGGTGTAAAGGCAAAAAGTGTGCAGAGGTGTAACAGTCCGTCGAGCTTGGCTCCTAGTGACACACAGGTTCATTCAAGGCGCAATATAGTTGGGCAAAGCGCAAGTAGTATCAACACAGACCCTTCCTAGCTCTGAATGATTCGGGAAAACGGCCGTAGATGCATATCATAGCCCATGGCCGAGGCTTAAGTCGACGGTGTCGTGTGCATTCATAGTCGCATGCATACGGATTCCACGGACCTGTTGCGGTTCACTTCGTACTTGGGTTCAGGCCTGTACCTGTTAAATTTGTTCACACCCTGATTGCAAAGGAGCATTTCCCTAGTAGTTTTTCACCAACTCGTCAGCACTTTCTGGTGAATACACTCCCCCACCTCCACGTGGAAAACCACACAGACCGCACGTGATGTATATGGTTCAAAGTTACACAGAACAATCAAGTCCTTTGACATAACAAATGCTTGCTGTGGTCCGCTCAGCGGAGCGCCTTATAAGGTGCGTACATTCGCGACACCATAATGCTTACCCAAGGAGAAAAACAACGCCAGAGCATACAGTAAAGCTCACAGCCCGTGAGTTCAACACAATTCCTTCTCACAACTCAATATATTACAGGCTCCAACGCGATGTTGGTGTGGCCAGGGAGCGCTAGGTAAGCACGCCACGCTCGCACGACAGAAAGGGACAGAAAGGGACGAAACATCCCAGGCCTCCTTAGCTTTAACGGCTGCAACATGACGGAATCAGGGACTCTGAGCCATCGGTCTGCACTAGCAGCGGATGGTGCAGCTCTCCCTTCCCTGACGCCCGTCGCGAAGGTGATGGAACAGTAAGTGGTGATTCAAGTCAACACGAACTGCTTTTGAGTGAAGACGTGCAAGATACAGGGCTTCATCCAACAGCAAAGCTTTACTGCAACAAGCGAACGTGCCCTCAAGTGACTCGAGTTGTACCCCACGCACACTTCTTGCCCTGCACATGTTTTGCCTGCAGGATGGCCGAGGAGAATGAAATGCGGCATATCACGCAGGTATTGCGTTGGCCTAGACTGCTGAATGTTGCGTAAGCCCATGTCTTAGCAGTTCAAAGCTATCTGATAGCTCTGAGTTGGGTATATTGTGTGCCACACAGGATGCTCGCGCCCTTGCGAATGAAGCGTCATTGCCACGGGGAGTCGTCCTGCCAAAGCTTCAAGACGTAAGTCGTGACTCATCCACTTCCACACACTGAATGCCTGCGCATGATCGGCGGTACTGAATTCACTGTGGTTGCCAACTTTGCCATCCAGCCAACTTGCCAAGCGCCGGAGGGAAGTCAAAAACCAGAAAGGTGCTGACTGAACAGCCTGTGACCTGCACACACACGTTGCACTGTGCCAACTGAAGCGTGCTGAGGATTTGTCCATGTATGAGAAGGGTTGGGGTTGGGATGGTTAAACCCCAGGTTGAACCCTAAAACCCTAAAACCCCACATCACCCCAACGCTATGCAAATTCATCTGCAACGACACCTGTCGCGTGAACCTGTTTCACGTGAAACAGGGCGTAAAAACGAAGTTTGACGTGGCGCGCCGCAACACGCTCATAGGCGGCAAGCTGGGCGCCGCACACCCGGGACTAAACGACCTGTTACAGGCAGAACAGTGAGTGAGAAGGAGCAGTTGGCTACAGCAGAGGATGGGCGGCGCGTGGCGAGGGCTGCAGGGAGAACCACACGTTAACCGAACGGCAAACATGTGCTGGCTGGCTGGCTGGCTGACTGGCTAGCCTCCATCATGGAACTTATGCGAGGTCTGCAGGGTGACCCACATGAAGCGAGCAGCAAGCTTGTGTTGTCTGTCAGGCTGTCTGGCTGTTCAGCTGGCTTCCTGGCTAGCCTCCACTGTGGGGCTTGTGTGAGGCGCACACTTGGACTGTTGGGGAACGAACGAGCTTGTGTGCACCTGCCCTGGTCGATGGAGAGTAGCTCTCGCGCTGGAGGATTGTGCCGCAGCATACTACTACAAGGCTACAGCGCTGGGTGCAGGCTCCAGCAGCGGGTGCTGTTCATCGATTTGGGTCGTGAAACGCCTCTGACTGGCGCTTGCGTGCAGGGCTGCGAAGCAGAAGGTGCGGCAACGCGCTGCTGAGCTGAACCAGCAGCAGCTGCAGGCGCTGGCGCAGGCGTCTCAGGCCCAGGACACCTCGATCAGCGGAGCCATGGTGTCAGGTGAGGCACGCTCGCTAGCCAGCTGAGCTCCGCCGCCCACCAAGACTGGGCGCTCATCTAGTCATCTGTGTCTAGCACCCTAGCATCACACATATTGACGTTTGTCGGTTGACGCTGTGGGGCTAAGGACTGGGTGATCCTTGATTCGCGTGCCAGCAGCAGCCAGCAAAGTGGGATGGTGGGACACCACCCTCCCACGCAAAGACTGCACCATCCGGTCAGGGCGTCTCATCTGAACACAGACCATGGCAGCGGCCCTGCCGCCGCTATCAGCAGTCGTGGTGAACCGCCGAGCCCTTCATAGTGCTGGCACGCAGCCACAGACCACGGCCTGCGCCAGATGCACGGGTCATCGACCCGTGGGCTGATGGCGATCCGTATGGAGTGGCTGTATTGCTGTTCCAGCTTCATGAGCACGGCCTTCCACATGCACGGATCACCAGAGTGCATCTTACCATGCAAGCGCTGCTGTGTCTGACGCGACGGTGGGTGCTGCGCTGCTGCCGTTGCGGTGGTGCAGGCTCCAGGGGGGGCGTGGCAGGGCCCGGGCCCGGCACCGAGTCTGCGCGGCTGACGGTGCAGCAGCAGCTGGCGGCGCGGCAGGACCGCAGGCGCTCACACACAGCCCCCTGGAAGCGCAGGTGAGTCATCACCACACCCGCACCAGTCCCTGTCTCCCTGACCACATACTCTAGCAGCGCTGTTATCCTGGAGCATGATTGGTGGGTTGTGAGCGGTCCGTTGTCATCAGCGCTGTGCGCATGGGCCTGTCGCAACGGCCCTATCACTACAGCGCTCATGCACCTACAGCACAACGTGCCGTCGGCGGCGTTCACCGGTCAGCACGCCTGCTTGCCCTCTTCAAGGATCGCCCTCGCAACATGCAGCCAGGGACCCACCGGGCAAACGCCAGCAGAATGGGCACGCATGCTGGCATGGCAAATTACACACTGCAGGCGCCAGACCCACATGACATGATGATGGCAAATCCAAACGCGCCCCGTACATGCGTCTGCGACCGGCGCGTTTGCGCAGGTCTCATGCAGGCAATGTGCTGGAGGACAGCCCCGCGATCCGCCCCACCAGCCGGGTCGGCAAGGTGCTCACGGAATTCGGCACCAAAGACGACTGGGTGTCGAGAGTGGCGATCAAGCACGCGTTTGCCACCATACTGCAGGCAAGCACGCAAACTGACGCCACCACCGCCCTGACCACCGCCTGCCCCCCATACAAACATGCGTGACCGCGTGATCTTGAAGCCATGCCTTTCACATACCATACGCGGCCCCTACCCGCACATGCATACGTCAAGCACGTTATCACTTATCACTGCTACTTGGTTTTGGTGGCTCTGCCACTGCGTTGTGCCTTGCACTCCGCCTCACTTGTGACTCGCAACGCAATCTTTGTGGGCATGCAGTGTTCGACCCCCATGCGTGTGCGAGGGACTTCCATTCTGCCGGCACACTGAAGGTCCTTTACCCGCCTGATGCAGAATCGCCTGCAGCACAGCCTCATCATTGCATTCCAATAAATGACCACGGATTTCAGGGCGCTGACCAGGCTATGCATGGCATGAGGGGGGTTGCATGCTGCCTGGACTGTGCACTCAACGGCCGTGGCTGCCTGCTGGCATGCGCGCAGGCGAACGTGCGGGGGTGGCTGCTGCGCAAGCGCTGGCGGCGCGACGCACAGGCCGTGGTGGCCGCCACCAAGGCGGCCATAGAGGCGGAGGCGCACCGCGCGGCGCGGCGCAAGGCGGCGCTTGCGGACCTGCACGCAAAGGCGCTCACGCGCAAGCAAAAGGTGCGTGTTGTATCCAGCAATGTGCGGTCGCTGCTAGTCGGGCTGCACCTTGTCACGAATCTGTGGATGCGTGGTGTGTGCGGTACGCTCATGGAAGTGCTAGTACCGACAGCGACGCAGCCCACACCGGTCAGTGCCTACATGGATTCTGCTCGATACACGCTGCGGTTCTGGCCAACTCCATGATCCCACCCACTCAACTAACCTGTCTCCTATCTCATCCATGCGCTTCACACTTTGATGCTTGTGACGCGATCCTCAATGCCAGTGTGTGCTGCGTAGCGAAGTGTCTTGCTGGTATGCTGGTCAAACCAGCCGGATGAGCGTAGCCGAGATGCATGCATGCACGCTTGCCGCAACTCGTGCAGGACAAAGCAAGCAACGTCCTGTCCGCGCTCTTCAAGGGCGGGCGGGAGGGGGGCGCTGGCAGCCCGCCACCCGGGGCCAAGTCGGCCACGAAGTGGGGCCGCGTGGCCAAAAACATCGACCTGGTGTCGTGAGTACCACCTCCGCTTGCGCTGCTAAGCGCTTGCTCGCCTTGCGGCGTGGATGCCATGCCTAGATGCACCTTGCACGATGGATTGATGGCTGCATGCAACCATGCACCGCTGCCTGCCTGTGGCGCTTTACATATTAAGCGGCTGCCAGCGCCTGTAGCTCTGCCCTCAAGCCTCACAAGCATCAAAGACCCCCATGAGTAATGCACGCCTGTCTGAATAATGCACACCCACCCTATGCATAACGCTGATGTGCATAATCCAGACAGTCAAACATGTTTCAGGCGGCTCTCAGGCCATGACCGGATGTGAGGATGATGATGTGCCAAGCCTTAGTACTGGTCCGCATGTTGGAATGCATGTGCGCGATGTCGCGCAGGTCTGTGGCATCGGATCCCGGGCCGATCGGCGGCCTCGCTGCACTGGACGACTCGGACTCAGACTTTTCTGACCTTGATGTTGAGGACGTGGCTCTTGTCAAGCTCAGAGCCAAGACACCGCCGTGGCAGAAGGTGAGCGAGTGCAGGAGAGGCAGACGCTGGCCTTGTGCCTACATGTGAGATGTCTGGACCCCAAGGGGGGAGCCACCGGCACCCCCCCCGTGGGAGGCGGGATTCACTGTATAGACCTGGCATGCGGATTCCATGCAACCTGTCATCGCAGCAGCAGGGTGCAAGCATTCTCTCGGTACACCGCTCTGTTGCAGAAGGAACCCCACTTGCATCCAAAGCCCATCCTGGTACAATGCATAATTGCATGCACGTCTTAGGCGTCGTGGACTCAACCTGCAGCCCCCCCTTAAACAGGCCACACTGCCTGCCTATGGCAGGTTGAGCAATCACACTGGGTGGGCCAGTGGGCAAAGCTCAAGAGCCGCCCCGCGCGCGGCAACCTGGACGTCATCTGGGACCTGGACGCCTCCTTGGACCGAATCTACGCCGTGAAGTCCCGTCGCAAGGACGCCGACACCACGGCGTCGCACAGCGGGAGCGCGGGCGCTCCAGGAGGGGAAGGTGACCCCGCAGAAAGCAGCGGTGTGTTACCCCCGCTGGGCGGTCACGGCGGCGCAGACGGGTCATCGGCGTTCAGCATCGAGCAGCCGCTCTCGCCGCACCTCATCAACAGCTTGCTGGTGGAGCGCTACACAAACAAATTCGCGCGCATGGGCCTGCCGGACCAAAACCCGCTGCGCAATTTCGTACCGCAGCCGGGGCTGGCCATGGCGGGTGCTGTCTCGCCATCAAGACATGCGTGAGGCGAGCAAAGCAGATGTAGAGCGCAAGACAATGTGGCTGGCGTCATGCGCAAACGTATCTTCTGGCTAGGAGGGCCACTGCCGTTCATCGCAGTTGGCAAGAACATTCTCACGAACTTCTCAACTGCGTATGGGCTTGTCGTTGGGCAACAGAGGGACCAACCGGGGGCCCACCGGCAGTGTTCGTGCTGGTCGATCACACTATACCCACACCGAAAGGACCAGCCCTGGCTTTCGCTTCAGGCTTGTATCCCACGTGCGAGGCTGTGCACTTGCAAGGCTGGTCTATGTCAATGCCACTGAGCGTTGTGCTCAGATGTCACCGCGAAACCGCACAAAGCCAAGGACCTGACAGGCAGGGACTGCTGTCACGAATAAAACTGACTGCTTGCGTGTTCACACGATGCAGTATTGCCTGGCTGGTTATACAACATATACGGCTTCTGGTTAACGATACTTGGTCAGCTCTCAGCACAGTACTGTTGACTGCTCGCCGGAGCGAATCAACGAGGGCTCCAGCCATCACACTATTAAGAGGAGTGCGATGAAAAATCAGTGTTTGAGCAGATTTTCACAGTGATTTGTGTTTGATGAGGTTTGCATACGTGAGCCGGTGCTGTGCGCTGTACACGCACCCGTTGCGGTGGTGCCTGCAACAGCACCAAACAAATCCTCGAACCCACACAACATGATAAGATCTATGTGGATCCACGCCTCAAGTGGCGTCAGAAGCCTATTGACGCTTCTTGAACCTACCAATTTTCAGCGGATTGAGGGCCCTGCAATTTTGCATGACAAGAGCCATCCTCGCTACGTGCAGGGCCTTCAGCCATTGACTTCGACGCCGGTAACATACCATTCTAGCCTAGGGGCGTTCGGTTGCTGATTATCTCTGTGCTGGTGAGCACTAGGGCGAAACAAAACCCCGACCACAACAACCTGCCCACAGCTGAATTCCACCCTTGCTCAAGTTAAGCACCCACCTGCAACCATGCCAGCGCTCGCCGGCTTCAGGACCGGCCTCGGTGCCTTTACACGCACCTCAGAGCACCGCGTTGCTCCGCTTGCGCCCAAGCGCGAGGCTGGCAGGCAACGCCTCAGTATGAAAGTCTCCGCCAGTTTGGCCGGCACCAGCGGCTTCCTGGGCACACGCGTGGCGACTAGCTCCCTGCGTGCAACTGCTGTTGGTGGCCGTAAGGCTACGCGCAACGGCCGCCTGGTTGTGAAGGCGATGTTCGAGCGCTTCACAGAGAAGGCCATCAAGGTGGTCATGCTGGCGCAGGAGGAGGCTCGCAGGCTGGGCCACAACTTCGTTGGCACTGAGCAGTTGCTTCTGGGTCTCATTGGCGAGAGCACTGGCATTGCAGCCAAGGTGCTGAAGAGCATGGGCGTTAACCTGAAGGATGCGCGTGTGGAGGTCGAGAAAATTATCGGGCGTGGATCTGGTTTCGTGGCAGTAGAGATCCCGTTCACTCCCAGGGCAAAGCGCGTGCTGGAAATGTCCCTGGAGGAGGCCCGTCAGCTTGGTAGGTTGACTGTGATCACACCCCGGGTGCAAGTGCAAGGGCACGTCAGTGACTGCTGTGTGGCTGGGGACCGGCCAAGACACACCGTTGGTCAGCCCGGTGTGGTGTGACACACACCACTTGTCGCCAGTCAGCTTACAGTGCTCCCCAGCAAGGGACACCTGGCCTCGTGCCAACCTAGTACGCTGGTCAGAAGCCTGGCGAACGTGCGTCTGCCGCTGCCAGAGGCGTAACACGCAAGCAACTCGACAGGGCTTCGGGACAGGCCTCTGGGGCCTGCCCAAGAGTTCTGGAGCCTACCCAACTTGCACCGTGTGCTCAGGTGGTGACCGGTGCTGTAGTGTGCTCACTGTTGTTCACTTGGCGTCACTGCCCTGCACATGCACAGGCCACAACTACATCGGCACCGAGCACATCCTGCTCGGTCTGCTGCGTGAGGGCGAGGGTGTTGCTGCCAGGGTATTGGAGACTCTGGGAGCCGATCCCGCCAAGATTCGTACACAGGTAAAACGCCGCGGACTGGTGTACGTTAGTCGTTCTGCTGATGTTGACAACGTTGACACGGTGGCGGCTGCCACAGCCTTGACAATGGCCTGGCTCACTCGGTGCTGTGTAATAACCCACATCAGGTGGCTTTGGCTGTTGTCTGTCAGTGCAAGCGCATAGATCAGGCAGTTGTTGCAAGTAGGGTTTGGTGTCGTTGACCTGGTTCTACCTACTTTGCGCTTTTCTGCAGGTTATTCGTATGGTTGGTGAGAGCCAGGAGCCTGTGGGTGCAGGTGTTGGTGGTGCTGCTCAGGCTGGGTCCAACAAGACCCCCACCTTGTCGGAGTATGGCACGAACTTGACGCTGCAGGCAGCTGAGGTGAGGCACAGGCGGTGTGCTGTTGGCTGACATATCACATATGTCCTACACAGCTTCCAGGTGTCTGGTCTTGGATGTGTTGCATACAAATGCACTGTTGGCTTGTTCAAAGTGTTCACAGAAGCAACTGGCTTGGCAGCCAGCGTGTTGCCCGCGTGTGGCTGGCAGTTCATAAGCGATGATGACGTACTCCTCTGGTGTGCAGGGCAAGCTGGACCCTGTTGTGGGCCGCAAGAAGCAGATTGAGCGTGTGATCCAAATCCTGGGTCGCCGCACAAAGAACAACCCCTGCCTGATTGGTGAGCCCGGTGTCGGCAAGACCGCTGTGGCGGAGGGCCTGGCCCAGAAAATCGCCAACGGCGACGTGCCTGAGACCATTGAGGGCAAGCAGGTGGGTGCACTTTGCGAGTGGGTACTGCCGCTCATTTTGCATGGCAGTAACGTTTTGTCGGGTAGATTCAACGAACGGTAGACACGGCTGGTGAAAGCTGACGCACGTGCTACCTGTTGTCTGGCACAGATTATCACCCTGGACATGGGTCTGCTGGTGGCTGGTACCAAGTACCGTGGTGAGTTTGAGGAGCGCCTCAAAAAGCTCATGGACGAGATCAAGCAGAACGACGACATCATCCTGGTACGTGCACGCGTGGGAGTTACTCGCTGGTCATATTATTCAAAGCTTCGTGGCAAGCAGGTTGTATTGTTTCGTCACGCAAGAGGGTTTCAAGCCTCTGGTTCCAAACTGTTGTCTACACCCAGACCACCAGCTGTCCAGCGGCTCGCCTGGCTGACGCGCTTGCTTCCGTGTTGCCTGTGCTGTTCGCACTTGCCATGCATAGATGATTGACGAGGTGCACACCCTCATCGGTGCTGGTGCTGCTGAGGGCGCGATTGACGCTGCCAACATCCTTAAGCCGGCGCTGGCACGTGGCGAGCTGCAGTGCATTGGTGCCACCACTCTGGATGAGTACCGCAAGCACATTGAGAAGGACCCTGCGCTGGAGCGGTGAGTTGCGCGCTCCCAGGTCCTGTTCAGTGCAGCGCATGGCCTGCAAATTTGTGCGTTTGCCACTAGTCAACGAATGTTGGTGCAGCCGAACACACTGTGCCTGCGCCCAGCGCCGTGCATACTGATCCATACATACCTGATTTGCACAAGTTCCATGCCATGTTGGCTTGGCAAAGTGCTGACACGCAGTCGCTATCATGTCCTTGTGTGTGCAGTCGTTTCCAGCCAGTGACGGTGCCTGAGCCCACCATCGAGGAGACCTTTGAGATCCTCCAGGTACGCTTGATTTCAGTTGGCACAGCAGCACTGTGTCGACAGTCCAGCAGCATACAGCGTATGGTGGCAAGGAAAGGCGGTTGCGTGTGTTGGCTGGGGTGTCATGCTCACTGCTTTGTTCAAAGCAGTTGCTGTCCATGCACTGGCATTCCTGTGAGGCAGTGTTGTGTGCATGTGCGTAAGGATAGCGACTGTACCTGGCGATGGCGAGGTGTCTAGGCTGATGTGGGGACTGCCGCGAAACGAACAATCGCCTGGTGGTCTTGAAGGGGGGTGGGTGGTGGTGTGTGTCTGGCATAGGATTGGTGGCAACGTCCAAGCTGATACCTGAGGAATACGTAGCGTGCTCGTGCCATGCATAGCGCACGCTGACAAACTTTGTCCCTACAAGGCATACAGCAACCTCCAGCGCACAGTCTGATGTGTGTGCGGACAGTGCTGTGTTGGTGCATGCGCGGGCATGTTTGCAGGCATGGCAGCTGTTAGTGTTTGTTGCATGCTCGTCGTCTTTCCTGCTGCAACCAAGCAGTACACATACCTTCTATACTGCTGGGGGTCCACAGGGTCTGCGTGAGCGCTACGAGGCCCACCACAAGCTGCGCTACACGGACGACTCGCTCATGGCGGCCGCCAAGTACAGCTCGCAGTACATCTCTGACCGCTTCCTGCCCGACAAGGTGCGTGCAACAGCACATCGGCCACCGCGCTCCGCAACATGCTGACTGTGACGTTGCTTGCATGTGCTGCCCCTCCATACGGTAGCCAGCCGAGCATGTTGAGTTCCCTGTGCTGTGCACTCAGCCCTGTATGCAACTTGAGCAAAACAATAACGAGTGCACGCTGCAACACGCTTTGTGCTGACTGTGCGACTTGATTTGGACTGCTGGTTGTTGTTGTTGTGCGCAGGCCATCGACCTGATTGACGAGGCCGGCTCGCGCGTACGCCTCCGCCACATCCAGCTGCCTGAGGAGGCGCGTGACATTGACAAGGAGCTGCGCCAGGTCACCAAGGACAAGGACGCCGCGGTCAGGTGAGGGGGGGAGGGGCCTGCGGCTCTGGAGACGTTCATCACTGTCACACCCTGAAGGTTCACCGCATCCGTAGCATGACAGTTGCGTTCGCAAATCGAAAGCCAAGGCTGAATTGGAGCGTCAGGTTGGGAGGCAGGGGGCGACAGCGCGCGGGTGAACGATTGCTTACAATCCAGGGGAATTTGCCTCACGGCATATGGCTGGTTCATGCGCCTAGGAGCTTGAGCTTGCAGACAGCTGTGATGCAGACGCATGTGTATGGCGGCGGGCGTGCATACCTGTAAGCGGGCGAGCTGGTTGGAGTGACATTGGGCGAATTCCTGCTTTTGAAGCGGAACTTGGGTACCCGAGAAAGGCCACAGCAGTTGCTTGATGCACGTCTTGGTGAACGCTGCTTGCCTGCATTAAGCTGCCTTGCCTGGTGTTGCAGCGCCCATGGGGCCTGTTGATGGGCAAAATGCAAATGGGCAAATGCTAATGTATGTCCTGTTGTGGAGCCGGACTGCTGATCGGCCAAGCGCATGTGTGGGCGACCACAACATGAGTGTGCGTGTGTGTGTATCGTGTGGTTGCGTGTGACAGGGGCCAGGACTTTGAGAAGGCAGGCCAGCTGCGTGACCGTGAGA
>BDDA01000028.1:17447-45142 GCA_001662385.1 Chlamydomonas asymmetrica | reverse complement strand
CGGGGGGGTGGGAGGGGATCAGGAGGGGTGGCAGGGGTTGTGGTTGGGATGTAGCCTGCATGGGATGGGGTTTTACATGAGCTAACAGTTGTTCTAAGTTGCGTGGTATTGGGCGTGGCTTGCATCAGCGAAGCAGTGCAAACTGGAACAGAGGGTGTCAAACTGCATCGGCAAAACAGTTCGCCTACCTCGGTTGGCTGGACACTCAAGCTGAATGCCTGGATGGAATTGGCATTTGAACTGTTCATTGAGTGGCGTACATGTGTGTACTGGACCAGGGGCTAGATTCAGGGGTTGCTACTTGTGCACTCACGCGCTGACCCCTCCGCCCCGGTTCGTGCATGTGTGTGCGCGTGTGCTGCAGGCCATCATTGCTGGCGCCAAGGAGGCCAGCAAGGCGGAGGCGGAGAGCCTGGAGGGCGGCGGCCCCACCGTCACGGAGCAGGACATCGCCAACATCGTCGCGCAGGTGGGCTGGGGGCCAGAGCCTAGCGTACATGCTTGCGCTGGTCAGATGGACGATGGTCTGATGTGCAGCACTACATGCAGCAAACGCCTGGAGCGCAACGCACATACACTGCTGTCCGTGATATTGCATGCGCACCTGCCTTGTGTGTGGTGCCGCCGCTGCACTCAGCCTTCCAGGGCGCCCTGCACAAGCACAGATGGTTCCATCTGTGCCATGCGTTTGGGTTTGAGCGCATGCCATCATCGACAGAACCTGTTGTGCACTGGGCCGTGCCTTACCTGTGCCCGTGCTGCTCGCCGGCGACGTGTGTGTGTGTTGGTGTGCGCGAGCGTAGTGGACCGGCATCCCCATCGAGAAGGTCTCGGCCGACGAGACGGAGCGCCTGATCAAGATGGAGGAGGTGCTGCACAACCGCGTCATCGGCCAGGAGGAGGCAGTCTCCGCCATCGCCCGCGCCATCCGCCGCGCGCGTGTGGGCCTCAAGAACCCCAACCGCCCCATTGCCAGCTTCATCTTCGCCGGCCCCACCGGCGTCGGCAAGTCTGAGCTGGCCAAGACGCTGGCCAACTACTACTTTGGCAGCGAGGAGGCCATGGTGCGGCTGGACATGAGTGAGTTCATGGAGCGCCACACGGTGTCCAAGCTCATCGGCTCGCCGCCCGGCTACGTGGGCTACAGCGAGGGAGGCCAGCTCACAGAGGCCGTGCGCCGCAGGTGAGGCGGCGGAGTAGGGGGTGAGGCTGGGGCCGACGGGGGAGGAGGCAGGCGGAGGGAGGAGCATGCGAAGAAAGCAGCAAGCGCATTAAGTGGGAGGGGTGCGGGGAAAGCGCATGCGCATGGATGTGGCACAGAGCGTGGTGCACCTGCATGCGTATGTGTGCCTTCCTGGCAATGGCATGAGAGGGAGGTCATGCATGCAAGCGACGCGGGAATCGTTTCGTACTTGTCGGGAGTTTGGGGGCGGAGCGGTGGGGGAGAGCGTGTGGGGGAGCAGTGTGTGTTTCGGCAGGTGTGGTACAGCTTCTGATGTGCGTGCTTCGTGCTGCTGCTGGCGATGGTGCTGTTGCGCAGGCCGTACACGGTGGTGCTGTTCGATGAGATCGAGAAGGCCCACCCTGATGTGTTCAACATGATGCTTCAGGTAAGGGTTGGTCGCGGTGACGTCCCCCAAGATGCACTTGTAGCTGAACCAACCAATCATTTTATGCACCAGCGAATGCTCAGGCAATGCTTGCAGCAGGCCACTGCAGGAATGGTATGCGCACCAAGCACCAACACATGCGCAGCACAGAGCAGTGTCTGTGTTTTCACAACACCAACTGGCCTGCCAAGAGACGCAACAAGCCGCAAGGTAGAAGTCAGCAACACGCTCACTGCAACACGCTGAGCTTCTCTCCTCTCTTTCTCGCGTGTGTGTGTGTAGATCTTGGAAGACGGGCGCCTGACGGACAGCAAGGGTCGCACGGTGGACTTCAAGAACACGCTGATCATCATGACGTCCAACGTGGGTGCCAGCGTGATTGAGAAGGGCGGCCGCTCCATGGGCTTCTTCCTCAGGCCAGACGACGAGGACATGGAGCAGGTGAGCAGGCGCACGCCACAAGGGGCGGGCCGGCATGCATGGAACAGCGGCACAACGGGCCAGGGGAGAAGGAAGGCAAAGGGGGGGCCACCGGTTGGGACGGGTGTGTAGGTGTAAAATCTTAGGGTGTCTTATGTAGACAATGCCAGTTAGCTATACGCGGTGCCGTATGCTGCGCATCGGCATGATGGGGTAGATGGGTGGGGAGCCCCCCCCCCTCCCCCGTCCTGTTGGTTACAATACTGATGCATGCTATGTGCCTGCTGGCATTGGTGTGTACTTGCGGTGTGCAGGACATGAGCTACAACCGCATCAAGTCGCTGGTGAACGAGGAGCTCAAGAGCTACTTCCGCCCTGAGTTCCTGAACCGCCTGGACGAGATCATCGTGTTCAGGCAGCTCACCAAGAAGGAGGTCAAGCAGATCGCCGACATCTTCCTGCGCGATGTCTTCAAGCGCGCCGAGGAGAAGGGCATCAAGATCGAGGTGACGGAGAAGTTCAAGGACCGCCTGGTCAGCGAGGTGAGCGGCGGCAGCGGTGGCGAAGAACAACGTCATTGGCCCCAACCGGGGACCGACGTATGCAGGGATGTGTGAGAGTGTGGGTGTGCGCGTGTGGTGATGGGGGGCGCTACTACGGCAGGGAGCGGGCGTGTCTGTACGGCAAACATGCCTGCCTTCGCCCAGGAAGGATGGAATTTGGCTGTGGAACTTGGCTTGTGTCGCCTGAACTTTGACTGGTGTGTTTGTCCTGCCGCTGTGCTGTGCTGTGCCGTGCCGCAGGGCTTCAACCCCGCGTACGGCGCGCGCCCGCTGCGCCGCGCGATCATGCGCCTGATTGAGGACTGCCTGGCGGAGCGCATCCTGTCGGGCGACATCAAGGAGGGCGACGTCGTGATCATGGACGTCGACCCCGACGGCTCCATCGCGGTGCTGGCCGGCGACAAGAAGATGCGCGCCGACATCGACTCCATGCCCGCCGGCATCGCCTAAGCGCCTCCGCCTGCCTGCACCCCCATAGGCACCCACTGCTGCGCCATCTGGCTCGCACCCTGCTGAGCGGCCCACAGCTTCAATACTTAGTGCTGCTGCGACAGTTGTGCCAGGGCCTGGGCGTCTGGGCATCCCTACATAGGGCTGCGTGGGCGCTTGCATGCCGTCGCATCGGTGGTGTGCGTCGTCGCTTGATGTCCAGCAGCCTGCGCATTATGTGATTGTTTGGGTACATGCGCATGGGCAGTAGTGGACGCGATCGCTGCACTGCTTTGCCGGCCCGATTTTGCTGACGGTAGTTCCATGCACCTGGCAGTCACTGATTCGTGCCTCTGCCTCAACGTGGCGGTAATGAACACGCGTCGGTGGCGAGTGTGCGCCCTCTCATTTGCAACAGCCTTCTGCAAAATGCAGTGCGCAAACAGTGGGCTGTAGCTGCAGGGCGCCAGCTTAGTATTTCCCGCCACACGTACTGTAGTGACTCTCTTTCGCCGTGTCTTGCTCAGGCTTGGCGGCTGAGTCAGGTTGACGAGAGACTCGCGGTGTGAGTTGTAACTGTTGTTCACGTGTGAGCCTTGTTTTGTGTACGCGTTTCCGTGGTCTGGTTTCACATGGCTTGTACCGCCTGTGCGGCACCATGCATCATCCGCATGCTCCCTCGCTGACATTATTGACAGCGCAGGAACGGGCGATGCGTGGTATGCCACATCTCTGGTCAAACGCTGGTCTCGCGTCGTGCACCCTGCTGCATGCTATGCCATGCAGGTTTGCTGGAGTTTGTTTGGTTTTGCAAGTGTGTTTTTGCACTGCCTTGACGCCACGCAGCCCCGCCGCAGGCAAATCCCAGCAGGTGCAGACCGGTGCGCTGCTGCAAATGCAAAACCCCTCTGCTGTGCGGCATGGTTTACGCAGCTCTCTGCCCACCTGTAATCTTAATGCTCGACCTGCTTGTTTCAACACACACGCACCTCTACTTCCTTATGTGTACCGTGTATCGCGGTAGCGCTTGCTTTTGATGTGTACTGAGGTCCGGTGTGGCGCTGTTGCTTTGTGCGCTGTGATTGGGGATGTGTTTTTTGTGCCCTCCATCTCTATGCGCTCACCATGACGCGCTGTTCCCTGGTCCTCTCCCATTGAAACCCTGCTCCTGTAACGGTATCCCCTCCAGCTGTGCTGCATCCTCGGGCGACGCGGGAGTGAACGTGCATCCGTGTGCCAGTGAAGGTCTGGGGCTGCAGTGCTAAATGCTGCAGCTACATCAGCCAGGCCACAAGGTGCCATCTGTGATGAGATCATGGTCAGAGACAATCTTCGGACTGTGGCACTGCTTGCCCTGTTGCCCATGTCATCCCGAGGCAGGTCGGTAGGAGGGAGCCAGGCAGATGCGCCAGGTTACCATGCACGCAAAGCTCGTGAATGCAAGCAGTACACAAGCTACTAGAAGTGTCTGCGCTTATGTGAAGGCAAGCGGTCAAGCATGCAAACTTCCGAATGTCGACTCATCATATGATATGCCTGCACAAGCTCAAACCGGCAGCCATACAATCCAGCTGACGCATGCGCGCGATGCAAAGCTCCCATAAACGAAATATTGGTATACCAATGTGAGAACCAACCAGCTTCACAGCTAAGCAATTGCTGATCGCGTCCCAAGTCCCAACACAAATGCACAGGCTGTTGCAGCTGTCACACTGCTGTGTACTGCATGGCCTTGATGCAGGCAGGACCTTCCGCTGTGCATACCACACATGTTTGTAGGAGTCCAAGTTCGAACCAAGCCACACAGATGCATTGTTGCAGCAAAAGAGATCAACCACGCAGAAAACCAGGTAGAAAGCATATCGTAGCAGCCTCTGCACACACCCGGCTGTGACTGTGTATCCAGCCAGCAAGCATGGGAGCACTAGAATCACCTGCCTGTCCGGTTCACCGCGACCATCACCACTTCACCAGTCACCAACCACCAACCACATGCACATTCACAACCACATGCACACATGCAAGTACCGTACCTCAGATCGCAACACCCAACATCTGCTCAGGCCTCCCCATTCCTATGATTGCCTCCACAGGCCAGCTCGCATCCGAATCCCACAGTGTTCCCCCAATAAAATTTTGAATCCTCAATCCGACTCAATCTCCTCCAGGTCCCACATGTCCAGCGGGCGCGGGCTCGTGCCGCTGCCGCTGCCAGGCGCGTAAGGCGCTGCAGGCTGCAGCGCGGCGTCGTCCTTGAGGTACACGCGCAGCTCGCCCCTGTCGCCGCGTGTGATGCGCAGCTGGGGGTCCAGGTACACCACCTCAAACGTGGCGCTCCTGCGCAAGCATGCACGCAAGGGGTTGCGCATACGGTAAACCACTATGTACCGGTGTGTGTGGCCTGTGGGGGAGACTCCCCCAGGATGCTAGCTAGCTGTATGGGTCTGACCGTGCTTGCTTGTTGATACCACATGCATACGTGCAAGGGTGCATTCACGGCTGTGCCAGCGGTGGCGGTGTAGACACACACGGCAAGATGGGATCACCACCGGATACTCTGTGAACAGCACAAATCGACATGGCCGACAGCTGCACGCTGCCTGGACAATTACCAATGTACGAACCAGACAATACTGGTAAGCATCGCCAAACGGGGGCATTGCAGTGCCACCACACAAGCCTGCTGGGCATCACTGCCGGGGGCCACCCTGGAGCCGCCTCCACATGCACGCACACCCAGGTGCCTCGCCATTGTCAGGTGCAGTATTCTTCTATCCTTACGCATATGCACACTGCACGGCCCCACGGGAATCACACTGCACGGCCCCACGGGAGCCTCCTTCTGAGACTCACGCACATGCGCACACCCCTCGCACACCCCTCGCACCTGAAGTTCTTGGGCGGCTTGAGTGGGTCAGGCAGCGAGGGCGCCTCAATCTGCGGCAGGCTGCCCAGCAGCGGCAGCCCCAGCGCCTGGCCAAACGTCTCCTCATACGTGATGCGCACGCCCGTGGAACCCACCTGCATACTCGCACACGCACGCGCGCGCACACGCAAGAGCTTGAGGCCATCAGACCATATGTGTTGTGAGGCAGCCGCCAGCCCAGCCCAGGCACATCGCCATGGTGCAGCCTCTTCACAAGTTCGTAACGCATATGCACGCTGCATGGCCCAACGGGAACCTCAACACACACACACACACACACACACACACACACACACACGCGCCCAAACCAAACAGCATCCCCACCAGCAGAACCGCAGCATGCCACAACCCGATGCCTTCTTGGTACGCCTGGCGGCATGTCCACAGCTGAGTGGTCAGTCGCCCCAGTTGCACTTGATTGACCCCGCCATCATGCACCAAACAGCCCTCACGCAGCATGAAATTTGCCCATGGTGGTGTGTACTTGGCATGTGACTGTCAGTGTCACTTAGCAACTGTCAATCCACGTCAGCGCCAATCAACAGCATCTTAGCGAGGCCGCTCACCAACTCATAGTCATGGCGCAGCGTCAGCCGCAGAAGCGGCGAATCGCCAGCAGTGGCGTCCGCTTTCTTCCCGCCGGCTGACAGCGATGTACCGCTGGGCCATGCTGACGAGGACGATGACGAGGACGCCCCCCCCGGCACACCCGCTGGTGCGCCGCCGGAGGTTGCGGTGCTGATGGCGCTGCCGAAGGCCGCCGCCAGGTCATCAAAGGTGGGCAGGCGGGGTACAGGGAGGGCCAGCAGCAGCTCCACGATGTTGTCCAGCTTTCCCTAAAGTGAGGGAGGGCAGCAGCAGCAGCAGCAGCAGATCGCACAATAAGGCGCGGCAAGCGAGGCTGAAGCAGCACCACTCGTGCCCCGCATGCGCCACGCCGTAAAATGCGGGCAGAGTGCAACCATATAGAACATGTCAATAAGCTGGCACCAGGTGATGTTTGATACCATAATGCCAGCATGGTCGGAAGGCCAGGGCCAGCCGCACAGAAATGTACCCAGGCAGTGAATAAGCTCAGGAAGGCCAGCTGTGTTCTGGCTGTGTGCACGTGGTCGCTCACCGTGTTTGCGTCGATGCGTTGGTACACCTGGCCCAGCGCTGCCGGCACCAGCACCGCGGGGGGCCCCGGCCGCCTGCCCCCCAACGACCCCGTGTTGAACCCGGACGAGTAGATCAGGCGCCACGTGCCTGCAAGCCAGTGAAGGCGTGATCAGCATTCTTCAGCCTGGATCACGTGCTGACACTCGTGGCTTCTGGTGTGGTCATGGGCTGATCCTCCACAACCCGTCCACAAAAGGATAGAGTATAGTATCGAAGCTGGAGCATTGGAGTTTGGAAAATACGAGGCGGGGTGCTGCAGCGCTGCAGGGGCAGGCGAATGCACGAACGGCTCTCCACAGGCGCCGCCTGCGGACGCCGGGGGGCATCTGCAGACCAGGCAGGTTCATGCTGAATTGTCTGTTGCGCGGCACATGCTACAGCGCAGCCAGGAGGGCTGTTTTTGCCACGGCACCCTCCGATGCCATCTGCTAGGCTTGCTTGGGCGTTGGCATACCGCCGCCATATGACACGCACCGCATGCGACGGGCCATGCAAGGGAGTGGGATGCGTTGCTGCTGCTGACGTTTCATGGGCGCACGCACCGGCATGTCTATGCACACATGGACGATAGCTCACAGTCCGTGACACACGAGTGCGCACTGAGTCCCACCCACCCTCCAGCAAGTCCGGAGATGAAGCGGTGGTGAGGGTGGCGCCTGTGCGCGGCGGCGACAGCGGCGCTACGCTGCCTGCCAAGCCCTCCAACAGGCTACACAGATCGTCCACTTCCGCCGCCGCGCGAGCCTGTGCAGCAGGTAACAACCCAGCATATACGTTTTCAACGTCAGCTCTTAAGCCCTCAGCCTGGTCAACGGTTTGCTTTTTGAGGGCATCAACCTACGCTTGCCGCTAGACCACGATCCAAGGAGGACATGGCACCCAGAAGCTTCAGCTTCAGTGTCTTGATGCGACGCCTGTGGCGCCCAGACAGCTTTACATCCGCTTCTGTGCTGTCCTCGTCAGCGGGTGTCCTAGCAGGGGCGCTGGGCACCACCGGTACATCAATGGTCTGAACGACAACAACAGCCTCCTCCTCTGAGTCCGTCCTGGCAGAGTCTTCCCGAGGCGCTGCACCCATCAATACAGCAAGTGGCAAACTGTCTCGCAAGCTGTGGGCATTTGCGCGTCGGAAACCGGCGAATGTGCTGCACATAAACATGCAAGGGTGTAATTTGAAGCAGAAGGACTTGTTCAGCACTCACGGTTGTTGCTGTCGTTGTCATCGATGCTCTTCATGCTGCTGTAGCCATACACCTTGTGTAGTGGAGCACGTTGCGGCGCAGCGTTGTGATGCCACGTTGCAACACCCACCGGCCTGTGGTCCACCAGAATCGAAACCCTTTGTGAGCTATCAGGTTCAGCGGGGCTCAAACACAGACATTTTCACAGCTCGCCAAACTCACCTAACTGGCCTGCTGTTGAACCGAAACGCCAACATGCTGCGTGCTGGTCGGGGATCACCAAAGCGGTTGGAACAGGGTGCGGTTTATATGACTACAGCTGGTCCGATAATATTGTGGCTGACAAGCTGCTGTTATTCCCTCCACTTATGGCATGGCCACTTCTGCCGATCGTATCGTGCAGCTCCCAGCTCCCAGGCGTGCTGATGCATGGCAGCCAAGTTGAATGTGCCCAACCGCCGGTGCATGAGCATACAGTACGATACGACATGTCGTCTAAACTCCCTGAGGCAGCCTGGGTGCAGCACTCACACGCCATTACTCAACCAAGTCATCCTGCCGTCACCTGTGCATGAAGGGCTGCAGCCTCACCAGGTTGGTGCGCGAACTGCACAGGTATGCTCTTGACACACCTGCCTACACAGCCAACATCATCGCCGAGCGTGTTGACTAGCCGATCACGCAAGAGGCCGCGCCTCTCCCTGCGCCTCGTGAGAGAGAGAGAGAGAGACGGTTTGGGCTGCATGGTTCACTCCGCCCTCGGCTTTGCGCTTGGATACATCGTTCGTGTGTTATGCATGGCAGTGCACTGTGGCAGCTTGTTACCCGCCGGAGGAATGAAGCAGCTGCAGGATCTGATTTGGGTCGCCTTGGTCGTGGTGGCGGGCATGGCATGTTGGCTTGAAGGTGTGAAGTGACGCTGGCAAGGAGCGCCAACGGAGGGCCGTAGCAGTGCTGGAGGCTGTACTAGCCACCTAGTCATGCACTGCGCTCAACGCCATTGTCCAGGGCCTCCTGCGCCTGCGCGCCAAGCTTGAATACGAGCGCATGTGAGCACGGTCTGCAGCTGGGTCGCTATGCTAAGCGACTTGACCTTGTTGTTGCCACGGGAGACGCAGATGTTCTGAGCTGCATTTGATGTGGACCATGCTGCAGTATGAACAGTCAGTGGCCCACACAGGGCCACGCGCAACATGTGCCTGAGGGCAAGGCCTCATGGAGGTTCATCAATATTCACACTGCTGCGTGGCACCGGTACACGCGGTGCATTGGCTCCAGGCAATGTGGGAAGTTGCGTGATTGGTGCAGTCAAGCGATCACTCGCTGCATGCAGGTGGTCAGGTGAACAGGCTTTGACGCCGTGGCGGCGGCACGTGAGGCACACACTGTGGCACAACCGCTGCAAGTGTGAGTTGGCTCTGCTGCAACATGCTGACCCAGCTGCCAGCCAATCGCCGGGCACTGCTCAATTGCTATATGGCCTGCAGGGGTGACGGATGGTAGGTCCGGTGTAGGATGGTGGGCCTTGGCATGCAAGGATTGGACGCTTGGGTGCAAGGAGGGTGGTGCCGCTGGGGGTGGCGCGTGCGCACTGCGCTGCTTGCTTGCTCGCCACGCTGCCCTGCAGCTCCCTCTTACTCCCTACCACACCACCTGCCAACTGGCCTTCCCCTCTGCCGCACACCCATATGCGCTCTTCACACATAACACAGTTCATGTGTATTGCAATGCAGAATGGCCACACGCATCCCGCTGAGCCCGTCAGCATCAATGCTTAACATTTCCCAACACACCTAACTGCGGCATGCAAGCATGGCTGTGAACCTGCGAGCTGTGCCCATGGAAGCATCTGCATCTGGGCGTGTGCCTCAGCCGCTGTACGATGCGTGCATGCAGCATGACGCACTGAGCGCTGGATGATGCATGTGGTATGTAACACCAACTTCAACACAAACGTGAGGCAACGTTGAGGTTACAAAAAAAGGCGCACAAGAGCAAACTGAATTAGCAGGTACCCCGTGCGGTCCATGCAAGCAACCTTGCGGTACGCAAATCAGCAAGCCTGGGTTGTGACGACGAATTGCATGGGGTTGAGTTGGCTTAGGACTTTCATGCAGCTGTTAGGACGTTCATGCAGCTTGAAGTAGCATCTCAAAGAAAGGTGGGCTACATACGGCAGCCGTAAGAATTATGCGATGACCCTGGAGCAGCGCAAGGCAGCTGGCCATGAGTGTCGTGTCAGCAAATCGACGCACGCGGGTGGGCATGCTCGCTCAGCACATCAACACATGCAGATCAGGAGGATTGATGCCACCCAATGAGGGAATTCGACTGTGCTACGCCTAGGCATGTCCATTGCGCAAATCGAAATGCGCTGCTCTACCTGGGCATTGGATAAATTTTGTTCTTCGCGCTCTGCTATGTATATCTATCATCAGTCCTGCATGCCAAGTCTGTCCTCCTGCATCCTACGTAGCATGCCGCATGCCGGAATATGTCGCAAATGTGATATCCGTCATGGGCTCACGGGACATCAAAACCAACCAGAGAGCGACTGGCAGAGCTTCTCAGTCGTTCACAAAAAATAATGTGGCGGGCATGCCAAAAGCAGTGGCCCCCACGCGCGCTAGTGAGGCCAATGTGTGCTGAGTATTTGCTGGCGCACACGATGAACGTCAAGGGTATCCCGTCCGGGGCGACAATATACATACCGCATGGGTAGTACAAAACATGACAATGCTTGCTACCGTGCTTAATTTCTACCACGTTAGGATTGCAGCAGGCGCCGCTTGGTGGTTTGGCAGTCCTCTACTTCCCGCGCGGATGCTGAGGCTTTCCAGTGTGCTCTGGCTTTCCCGTGTGCTCAGGCTTGCCAGTGTGTTGCGGCTTGCCGGTGTGCTCCGGTTTGCCGGTGTGCTGCGGCTTGCCGGTTCCATGAGGGTGAGGGTGCTCCGTCGAGTGAGGGTGCTCCGGCTTGGAAGTGTGGTGAGGCTGGCCAGTAGGACGGGGGTGCTCCGGCCGGTGGGTGTGCTCCGGCTGGTGGGTGTGCTCCGGCTTGCCTGTTGCGTGAGGGCGCTCAGACCCCTTGCCCAGCAGGCCGCGTCCATGATGTTCAGGCTTTCCAGTACCATGGGGATGCTCAGGTTGCCAGGTGCCATGGGGGTGCTCAGGCCGGCCAGTGCCGTAGGGGTGTTCAGGCTTTCCAGTTCCATGAGGGTGCTCAGGATGCCAGGTGCCGTGAGGGTGCTTGGGCTTGCCAGTGCCGTGGGGGTGGTCAGGCCTGCCGGTGCCGTGGGGGTGCTCGGGCTTGCCAGTGCCATAGGGATGCTTGGGCTGTCCGGTTCCATGAGGATGCTCCGAGCCCTTTGGCCCATGGCTACCGTGGAAGCCCAGCAGGGAACGTTTGGCGCCAACGTCCCGCAACTGACGCCTGTTTGTCGGATGACTGGCCCCTGAGGTTAGCAAAAGAGAACAGAAGGCACACATCACGCTTTATTATCGTAAGGAGTTCTGAGTTTCTGCACTTGATGATTTGTAGTTTACGGCGTGCGGTGTCAGGCAGGAAACACAACCGGGTTCACCTCGCTGGGTCAAGTGAACTCACTTGAAAGGTCGAAAGCAGACGCGCTAGCTGCTGCGAGCAAAACTAACAGGGCCGCGAGGGGCATCGCAGCGTGGCGAAGCTTAAGTCCGTTCATTGCAACGATGTTGTCAACGATGCGTTAATAATGGGGCAAGGGTATGAAAGCCTGAACGCTTGCCAAGAAACAAGCCAACAATCTGTGCCGGTGTTAATGCAGATGCTGATGACGACATCAGTCAGTCGGGACTTTATATTCCTGGGCGGTCGCAAAGTGAGTGACCTTCAGTCACACTCCACCCTTTGACAAACCAATTGCGGAAGGGAAGATGCCTGGCTAACAGAGGTTAGTAAAGGCGTTTATTGACACACGCAAGGGCAAACATCTTGAGAGCCTCCCACAGGATAGGTATTGTACCTGTGTCACGGTTCAAAGTCCGCCTGGGCCTTTGGGGCCAGACGCACAGCAAAACCGGTCCACACATATCCACACCTTCAAAGCCCACCGTTCATGGGCCAAACGTCACGGGCAGGAGGCATGATGCCCTCAGCTATTAACATACGCAAGACAGCTCATGCCATTGCGAGCGGCCATGCCTGCTTGTTGCGGGCAACAGTTGTGCGATCGAATGAAGGCCCCCAACCAGAGCTCACCCAGGCAGGCAGCCTGGCAGGCAGGCGTGCTACCTCCCAACATATGCCATGTGCTGCAGCTGGCCGTAAACAGTTGCGGCAACACCCACGGCACCCTCTCATCTCCCACAACGCAGCGTTTGGCACTGCCGTGCACCTCATCTGTCCGCACATGCCTGAGCCCAATCACCACCTCTGACAACACACAGCTGGTCCGTGCACTGGAGGTGCAACCTAAAGCTTGCATGCTTACGCATGCTTACACATGACCCACCCACAGCTCAATCACCCAGCTCAGCGCTGCGCTGGCTTCACCAGCTGCTGATTGACACACAAACAGGTCCACGCAGGACACGCCGTGCCCTGATGCACTCACCACGACCCACACGTCTCGTTGACATCCAGGTGGCACAGCGAAGCCATCAGCCACCCTCCTACACGCCACGGTGCGGCGGGCTTGTGCTTGTCACTGGGATCCTATGCTCCACGCGCACGGTCTTGTGGACCGTACGCATTGAGCAAGTATTCATAAGGTATGCGTGTTACCTATGCGCATGGACCATGCACAGCACCAGGCAGCACCACACAGCACCAGGCTGGCAGGCTGGCCGCGTGAATGGAGTGCATGCCGATCGTTCTTGGTGCGTAGCAGCAGCACCACCAATGCAGTCAGAACACCATTCCAACAAGAGTCGGAGCTACCGGCGGAACTACTGGTGTCTGATCTATCCCCTTGTATGCGGCAACTCCGTGATTCCTGGGGCTGAGGAAGCACTGCACCACTTTCGCAGGGTGCATCCTACACGCATATGGTGGGTACAATCGCACCTGCCGCTGCCAGTAACCCTGCCAAGACAAACTGCCAAAACATCACTTGTCCATCGTTGCTGATGAGACAGCATGGCAGGTTGCATGTGGCAGCGTCGGCGGCCTGCACCTACCCCACCCGTCCACTCGTGCACACAGCGACGGGCTGGAAATGCTGCTAGCTGTGATGAATTCCATGGCAGCACCAGGACGGACTGCCCATACAAAGTACAGCGAACCCCTACAGTTCAGGCTGCCGCGCTCGTCGGTGTGTGCATGCGTGGTGATGTGCATGGCCCGCTGGGCTCCAAACTTTGTTCTGTGGGAGCTAAGCGGGTGAATCTATCACCGAGCACAGCTGCAGATCCGCCTTCCCTTCAAGTGGATGGACAAGTGGCTCCATGCAGGCACACATTCCGCCCTGGGGGTTCATGTGCTGTATCCAGCTGCGTCTGCCACAAGGGCATGCGCGAGTGTGCGACAAGCGGGGTGCGTCATGCGTGCAATCAGTCGTCTGCTGGGAGGATTGCGCAGCAGCTGTGCAGGACGCGTGCTTGGTCCCACCACCGTAGGCCTTAAGAGGTTGAGGGTGGGTGAGTGAGTGGGTGGGGTGAGGAGGAGGTCAGGCAGCATCAAGGGGTGCTGAGTCGGTTACTGATCTCATTGGGTATGCACACGGGGTGGTGTGGTGTACATCTAAGAATGCAGGCGCATGCTGGCTGGCAAACGATCATCGGGAAACCAACACGTGCGGGCAAGCGATGAAGGTGGAGTGAGGGAGCTAACATTGTGAGAGTGCATTATGGATGCGGCAGCGGCCTGCAACTTGCCCAGGCCCGGCCCTGCATCTGCTGCATGAGGGTGCAGGGTTGCACGCCAAGCTCGTCCCACAGCATGCGACTGGGCCCCTCTTGCTGGTGTGTGTGTGACCGCTCCAGACAGGCTGTGCTATACGAAGCCTGCATCAGGCATTCTACTCGGGAGGCAGGAAGTGCTTGCCGTTTCCGCTGCCTGCCCTTTTCAGACTGCTGGGCCTGGCTGGGTCTTGCTGCCAGCTTCTATACTGTGCACAGGCCACCTGTACCCGTAGCGACAGCGAGGGAACGGCCTTGAGGGAATGCATACCGCGCCTGCTTGCACTGGGTTTGGAGTGGCAGCGTCGCACTGTGCATGCTGATTGTGAATGCTCCGTAGTGAGTTGCGCGTAACGTCACAACAACCCATCACAAAGAAACTAAACGACTTCTTGCCTTGAGGCTACCCATAGTCCTCCACAGAGGGAGGGTCAGTATGTCAGGCGTCAGTCCCTCAAAACACGCAAGCCGTACACACCACACATAGCGACCCTGGCAGTGGCATGGTCAGCAGTGACATGGTCAATTGAAATACTTTTCGAGTCCTTGACGTTGCCTTGGTTGCAGTTTGTTGCTTGCAGTGCTAGCGGATTTGTGTAACCATTTTGCCAGTGACGAAACCCAAGGCATGCCTCTACCAGCGAAGAATTGATCTCTTGGTTGACATGACGTGACATTGAGTTGTGATGGAACCTCCGCTACCAACATGCTAGTGCACCTTGAAGGAGAAGGGCGACGTTGAGATGGTGACGCGTGTGGAGTTCAGGCAAGGAAGACAGCAAACCAGCACGCGTGTGGTCACTCCCACTCAGCTTGAAACAGGTTGCAGCAGATTTGTTGTGATGACACTATTACAAAAGCCAGCTCGTGACCAGCTTCTGACGGGCTGTGTGACCGAAACCGAGCGAAGTCACACATACAACATTGCGTACGCAATAAAAGCACTCTGCCAATTTTCTGTGCAGCATACTTTCATGCTCTTCTGTTCAACTTATATACAAGTCCTGTACCTCAGTAAACGTACAACTGAAGGTTTCACCATCTTCACCATCGCTGCGGCGCTCAGGCATGATGCAAGTTCACCTGGCCGTGGCACTGGCAGTGCTTACCTTCACGCTAGCCGCTGTGCAGGCTTCTGCGGATAATGGCGTTATTGCTGGTGAGTTGTCCCTCATCTGGCACAGGCTTGGCTGTATATGTCCATGCCATAGACAGCCCCAGCCCGTCACACAACGCTGTCACTCAGACAAGACTGACGCAGCAAGAAGCGATTGCGGCGTTGTCTCTATCATGACGTGGGGCCTGGGATCAGGTGGCACACTCGAGCAACCTGCAACATGAGCAGGGCTAACAGGGCGTTGCGTTAGCACATGACCCACGGGAATTGCACGAACACTCATCAACCGACGCTCCAACCCTGAACAGCGGCAATCGTGCTTACATCCGTGTGCGCCCACCCACTGCGTGTGAATTGCTGTTGCAGACACCAGTGCCTCCTCGGCCCGCCGTATGCTGCGCGACACCAGCGCCCTGGACAAGCTGCGTGAGAAGCTCGACCAACTGAAGGCGGGCAACGTACCGCACCACACCGGCAAGCCGGACCTCCCAGACCCCTGCGAGCTCCTCAACGAAATCCGCAACCGCCTGCCTGGCACCAACAAGCCTGAGCTGCCCTGCGGATCCCACCGGCCCACCGGCGAGCCGCAGTGGCCGCAAGGCACCGGCAAGCCGCAATGGCCCCACGGAACCGGCAAGCCCGACGCCGGCAAGCTCGGTGAGAAGCTCGATGAACTGCTCGACGCCATCCGCGACCGCCTGCCCACTGGAGAGCCAGTGCGTCCGTGGGGTACCGGCAAGCCCCAGTGGCCCCTCCACAGCGCTAAGCCGTGCTCGACCGGGAAGCCGGAGTGGCCGTTCGGCACCGCCAAGCCGGGCGACATAGTGCACAAGGTGATCGACGACATACTCGCTAAGCTGCCCAAGCACACAGGCGGCTAAGCTCAGCAACGGCGCATGCGCACACCATTCCAGTAAGCTGCAGGGTTCACTAGGGTCAGCATATGACCGCCGGCGGTGTTGTGCAGCTACCGCATGCCGACACATAGCACCACGGCGCGGCTTGTTTGGTAGCGCAGTTCGTAGTCCAGATCATGCGGCACGAGCCCCAGCCAGCAAGCATACAACCCGCTTGAGACATGTCATATGTGAGAACGTGCCGGCACGTGTGCGCGTCTTTCTGATTGGCTGCGGTTTTGGCAGGCCAGCGTTTTTCAGTCACAGCTATTCCACGCCTGGGCTTGCATGAACCCTGCACTCCCATCCCTGCCCTGATCTGCCCCGCGCTGCCTTCCTCGGCGAACGACGTGTCCTGCACACCTTATGCACCCTGCCAACCTCACTCCTGCCGGTCTTTGGTTTGCGACGCCTCGGCCAGTGTTCCTGACCTCGTGATTACGCGCTTCTCCTGACTCACAAGGCATCCGCATCATCCCCTACTCCATGCATACGCCATCGCCGCCACACATTGCATAATTCGTACCCATCGCTGGATCAACCTGCTGCTGTCCACCAGTTTCCCGCTCGTACGTTTACATGTGTACGCATAATCGCACGCATTGCGATTTGCAATTGCCTTCCTGAATTGCAAGCTACTGCGCAAATCACATACACGGCGAACTCGTCCAGGCTGTATACAAGCAATGCCTGCTGCATAAACCAACTGGCTCTTATTGCCGCACGAATATTGTGGTTACAGATTTGTCCTGACCGCACACCGTGCCCGAGGGTTGGGTGATTCGAAAACATCTCCATTTCCTTAATCAGTTTGTACGGCATGCTTGCCCATAATGCATACTTTCGCATGGTCAGTCACCGCAAAACAGGCAATGCGGACCGCATGCATGCAATATCCCGAACCTCCATTCAACTGCCGATTGTCAGTTGATGGATTGTAAACATACGGAAAATGAAAGCCCCACCTTGGCGTGCAGCTGTGCGGTTGGTCGCCACAGTATCATCATGCTCACGGTGCATGTACACAGCGCATGCGTACGCCCAGCAGCACTGAGCTTGCAATGGTCTTCAGCGCGCCATGCATGGCAGCTGCATGCAGTTGCCAGCTTCGGAATGTAGGCGCACCAGCATGCGCGGATGGCCAAGCAGACAGCATGGGGATTCACCAAGGAAGCATGTTCATGACAAATGCTGCTCGCTCACCGTGCAAAGTGTTACACATAAACAGCGCTCGCTCAAGACCTCTCTGAGACACGTTCGGACGCCAACCCGCTTTAGAGCCAATCATTTGCTTATCCAGGGGCGAAGTACTGTAGTAATGTATATTGTATTATTGTATCACGAATGGCAGCCGCAGTATGGAGGTACAGTCCGTCACGCAAGCAGGTCCGGTTTGGCACCGCAGCAGGCATGATGACCAGCCAGCATACCGCCGACACGGTGAGCACGCGTACAGCAGGAGCGGCGCCAGTGCCGCCAAGCGACTCAGCAGCGACGCCAGCTGGCATGCGCACGCTGGCATTCCCCGCCATAATCACATTTGGAGCAACACATGCATCAGCGTTGTGGTTGGTGCCTTCCTGACGTCATGAACGCCACCCTCTGGCTCGCCGGCTGGTTACGCCACGCAAACACTGGTCTGTGCTCGCGTCCGAGCGCAGGACCCCCCTTCACTTGGACCTGCCTCCTGCTAGCAGGAGCACTCAACGGCGGGGCGGTTGTCCGCTGCATGCAACTGTGCATCTCAGTCTGTCGCTGCCGGCGGCGCCGCTGCCGGCGCGGGCGCGGGGTTGATGTTGATGGTTGCCGCGAGCCACTTGTGGTCGGACTTGTCGTACTCGTGGTTACCAATGGCGGTCGACAGCACGGTGCAGTTGCGCAGCAGCAGCCAGTCAAATTTGCCTGCGCGAGGCCAGCGCAACATGCAAAGCCGGCACATGAGGAATTGTGCAGCTGCGCGCAGCAGTACATAGCACGGCCAGCAGGAATCTGAATGTAGACTAGGCAGCCCCGCTTGTCATGCGCGGTGCGACATGTCATATGGCCATACTGATCATGTGACAGATTTGGGCAGCCGGCGCTGTCAGCAGCAATGCAGCCGAGCTTGTGCACCCAGCAGCACAGCGTGTTGCATGCATGGAGGGCTGCCCTGTCCGCATGGGCTGCCAGAGAGGGGCCTGAAGATGGCAAGGAGGTCATTGTAGGGGAGGCAAGGGTCGAGGCGGATCCCCAGCCACTGCACACTGAACATCCCACCACTAGCCTGCCCCGCGTGAGGCGCGTTCCCACCGCACTGCACTGCCTCCGCCCCAGCCCCAGCGTCAACGCCTCAGCGCTCACCGGTCATGAGGTGGAAGCCAAAGTATCTGTACTTGGGGTGGTCCAGCGTGATGTCGCGCCGCGCATCAAAGGGGTCCTCGTAGCCGGGGTTGACGCCGTCCCGGCACACCGCCTCCGGCAGGCCCTGGCGCCTCAGCCACGCGTTGATGGGCGCAGGGTCTGCGTCATGCACAACGGCACACGCCACAGGGGGTCAATTAAGCAAGGCAGGGGCGCTTGGTTGGAAGGCGCGGTTACAGCCTGAGCGACGGCGGCAGTTACGGCTGCAGTTATGGCAGGAGCTGAAGAGTGCCTGGACAGCTGCTGTGAGTCGCTGGAGTGCTGCAAGGAGCAGTGGGCTAATAATGGGCAGGCCAAGGCCACAGGCACAGCGGGATCATCAGCAGCGCTGGGTTACCTTTGTAGCTGAGGAAGTATCTGTCCCACATCTGCACGCAAAAGCAGGCACACATCAATAACACACGCATGTCAGTACGAGCACACTGGCAAGCTGCACAATTGCGGTGCCCGAGTGCCGTCCCGAGTGCCGTCAGAGCAATTTGCATGTTTGCGCGTCCCATGGCCCCGCGCCATGCAACGCGCGGCGCCGGCCTTATTGCGGTGCACCTGACACCATAGCCGGCGCCCTGTGCGCTTGGGGCTGGAGGCACAGCCCCACACGCATGCTTTTGCCATGCACGATTAATGTAATTATGCCTGTTTCCGTGCAATCACGCAACACTGGCGAATGCGAAAATGCAGGGTTGCTTAACAGAATCAACCAGAGCTTTCCAAATGTTTGCCTCTAAGGATTTGAAAAGCGTGTGTGGGGCCGCACCATGGCCTCAGAGTATCCCAGGCTGAGCCAGCGCATGTGGTCGGTGCAGTAGTTGGGGCTGAAGCGCGCCACGCCGTTGGCGAGCGTGTTTAGGTCACCCAGCAGCGCAAACGCGTCCGCCGCGCCCGCCGCCAGCTGCTGCCGCGTGTCCCTGAACAGGTCGCTGACCTGCCACATGCGCGCCAGCATGCCGCAGAAGCACTGCCAGGGGGGCAGCCAGGGGGACAGCAGCGAAGACATACGGCAATGAGCAGGAGAGCGGGCCCGTGCGGGGTAATGAAGAGACAGCGTCAGCGTGGGTTGGGTGCATGCGGGCATTGCCGAAACGCACCATCCTGCGTCAATGCATGCCATACATGCATGCCATTTGGGACTACGACACATACGGCTCACACCCCTGCCACATTCATGCAGCAGCGGGGGTTTGCGGGGGTTGCGTTCTCACCTCCAAGTGCGCACTGTACACCAGTAGGCGACCCTGAGGGGTGTGCACCACCGCTGCCGGAGTGAGTCGCCGCCCCCTGCACAGATGCGGCCAGGTAGAGGTGATGTGCCCTGGTTACATTTCACTTGCAAGTATCAAGGTCAGACCCCAGGAACAAGTCCGCTGCGGTCAGTGTTCGGAGGCCCACATTTCAAGTCAAAAGCGCTGCTGTTGTGGCTGTGGCTGTCCATAGCTGTCTGTCACCCACTTGCGAGGCTCCTTCATGGCCAACGCGTGTGTTGGGTTCTCCCAGTCGATGGGGTGGTGGCTGTGCTCCACCGCGCGCACGTCGGTAATGTCAAACCTGGCCAAGATGGCGTTACCGTGCACGCCCCCGCCCTGCTTGCAAATGCATCGCAAGGCAAAACATAACTCCACCCACGTCTGCAGATAACGTGGGATAAGGCAGGCCTGGAATAGTGCAGGGACCGTGCCAAAAGCCCTGCGTCAAACCCGCCTCTTGCAAAATGTCGATTTGCAAACCCTCTCAGGTCAAATAAGCTTATTGCGCACCTGAGATGATGGCTCCCGCACGCTTGAGTAAAGCTCCTCGAACTCACACACAAAGACATAGTTCATTTGCAGGGCCTCGGCGATCCGCTTGCCAGTGTCCTGCGGTCCCGTTCATCAACGCACCACAAAGCAGGTGAGAGCAACACAATACCCACGCAATCTAAGACAGTGTCAATGTTTATGGCTGTGCACCACACAACGAGTGGGGTGGTGACCCAACTACATTCCCTAATTGGTTTCGGAAACCAGCACAACTCCAAACCCGCAGTCAGCGCACCTCGTACTGACTCCGCTCGCAGTGAATGTCTATCTCTTGCAAGGCCAGTACATCTGCGTTGATTGCTTTGAGCTCCTCTATAACAGAGTCCAGCTTGTACCCGCGCTCTATGTTCCACGTTGCTATTTTGAGCGGTTGATCACGTGGAGCACTCAGCTGTCCCTTTGGCCTACAGTCGAAGCTGACAACTTCAGCTGGTTTCGGCAGCTTATAAGGCGGTGGTGGAGGCCCGGTAGAGGCAGGCGGGTCGGACATTTTGTTTGTCGCACGCTCAGACACACTTGGTGGTGAAAGGTCACAATTCACTTGGTCAGAACTTCACATGCGTAAGTAGATAGCAACTCATCACATAACCTACCCTTGTAGCATGATCTGGAGTGGGTACCGCTGCCTAGAGTCGGCCGACATGCGATGACCGCCAAGTGGTCAGATGCGTTTTCACAGAGAGATATGCACACGTTGCGACTGATAATCAACACAAAACTAAATTACTGTTATGCGTTCCATAGCACTGGTCTGAACTCTCAGTTTGTCGGGTGGGGCGTCAATGGCTGACGCAAGCCAAGCATCGCCGTCGGGCAAGGAAGGGCCTGGTGGGGAGTGGGACGAATGGCTACAATCATCACTGGGTCAGTTGAGCCGAGGGCACCTGCTGCGTACCTTGCGACCTACAGTCTGGTGCAGTTCTTCATCGCAGGTGAGTCAGCAAGCACCAAGCCTTCAAGAGCTCGGCTTGCAGCTCACCAGGTTCACCAATAGGTTCACGATAAGCGCCACAGCTCCTCTGCCACGGCAACGTTTCAATACAGCTGCCAAATGCACACACACTGTCCAGCCTGAGTGCACTCGACTTTGGTTAACGAATGCAAGGCGGTCCACAACGACTAATCATGTTGCGCAGGCGCTCATACCGAGGGCAGACTTGGAGGCCTGGATTGCTGGGAGCCAACCGACTGTGCGTTACTATGGGAGCAGTGACTGTCCTCGGGCTGGTGGCGCCGACCCGCAACACGGTTGCCTCCATCAGCAGCAGCAGTTTACTGCAGGCTCGCACCACGACCTGGTTCCGCTGAAGCTCTTTTCTCTAAACGATTATTTGGGACTAGCCAGCCACCCTGAAGTTGCAGCAGCAGCCTCACAGGCCGCCTCGACGGTGAGGCATTTCCCGGGGTACTTCAGCTTGGCAAGCACGGCACCCTTGGTTGGGGTGACCTGCTGCTCGCCTCATGTGGATAACTGACAAATCCATTGGCAACTCACCCGCGTGTGCCAATTGCATACCCTTGTGTAACGCCTGCTGCCCCTCGGCCTTGCATGGCATGCAGCTCGGGCTGGGGCCACGCAGCAGCGCCATAGTTGCAGGTTATACACACTCCCATCGACAGCTAGAGGAGGAGCTCGCAAGGTTGAAAGATACCGAGGACTGTCTACTGTTCCCCACAGGTGTGTTTCCAGGGTGTTAATGTACACTTGAGGGGGGGGGTGCGTGAGCTGCGTTGACTGACCCTGACGCAACCATGCCTGGAGCGAGCGGAGGGAGGGGCGTCATGGAAGTGGTTCTCAGCGGCATGCCATCACTCATTTGATGTGCGCTGTCCCTGCTGCACTAGTGCACTAGGCATGATGATGTGGTGTGACACCAAGGGGGTGCTCGACCCCTGGCCGCCATTACTGGCCTGCGAAGCCTGCCGACGTGCAAATGTCCGCCATTTTTATGCGCTCGCATCTTGCATGCACACAGCCCAGATTCCACTGCCTGCACCCGTGTGGCACCGTGTGCAGGATTTGCCGCAAACATGGCGGTCATGTCTTGCCTTGGTCAGGGAGGGGCACCGGGGTCAAACCCGCCGGATATCACCCCACAGCCGCCTGCCCCATCGCCGTCTTCTGCATCTTCTTCCCAAACACGCGCACAACCACCATCACCATCACCGTCTTCGTCAGCGTCAGCATCGCCACGGACGCCGAACCAGCGCGTCGCCATATTCTCAGACGAGCTGAACCACGCGTCGATCATCGACGGGACGCGCCTTGCCGTGCGGAGCAGCATGGGCGGTACATCCATGCAGGTGTACCGCCACAACGATCTGGGTCACCTGGAGCAGCTGCTGCGGGCTGTACCGCAAGGCGTGCGCAAGCTGGTGGTGACCGACAGCTTGTTCTCCATGGACGGCGACTTTGCAGACCTGCCGGGCCTGGCTCGCTTGAAAGCCAGGTGGGTGACAAGGTCTGCGCTAATGCGTGTTGGCATATGTGAAAGATTGGCACAGAGTCCACAGGCGCCTCATCAGAGGATGGTAGTAATGTACACACTACGCTCATTTGTGTAGTCCATGCATTTTCAGCGTCGGATGCATTGCGTGGCGCCACCGCTCGGACTGCACTGCGTGCGGCAGGGAAATGATTTGCATGCTGTTTGTCCTTTGGCTCCGGAATGGCAGTCAGCATGCTGCAGTGCCGCATATGCAAGCTGACATGGCTGCTCACGGTTGCTGCCCCGTATGTTCGGTTGGCTGCCAGAGGTCCTAGCACAGCCGTGTCCGTGTTACGCATTCAAGCATCGAGACCCAAAGCTGTGCCAGCACCCACACGACCGGCACGCTCATGCTCCTACATGCGTGTGCTGCCTGGCGCAGGCACGGCTTCCTGCTAGCGGTGGACGAGGCGCACGCCACGCTGGTGTGCGGCGAGCGGGGAGGCGGGGCTGCGGAGGCCATGGGGGTAGCGCATGAGGTGAGGCGGCCGGGGCGATTCCCATGCACAAAGCCCAACACCGCCCTCAACTGCAGGGGTTCAACAGAGGCTACAGTGTGCGCTGGAGCGCCTATGCATATGCATATGGAGTGAATGCGGTCCAGCCAGCATGCGTGCCGTGTGCAGCGTCGCTGTCTGTGATGGGATCCGCATTGTGTTGTTTCACCTGTCACAATTGCGTGTTTGAATTGAGGAGGCCTGTGATCAGACGTGTACGTTACCATGAGGTTACCGCTATAAAGCGGTTCCTGTGGGGCCATGCACTTATGCAGTGTAATTCCCATGCAGTGTGCATGTACATGAAAATAGACACAGCACCTGACGGTGATGAGGTGTATGCATGTGTGTGCATGTGTATGCTGTGCGGATGTGCATGTGTGCACGTGTGGCATCCCCAGGTTGACCTCCATATTGGCACGCTCAGCAAGGCGTTTGGCGCGCTGGGTGGCTTTGTGGCGACCAGCCGCGACTTCAAGGCGCTGCTGCTCAACAAGTACGCGCTGGGTGCATGTGCATACAATGTGCATGCACAGCCATCCACAATGTGCATCCACAATTCCTGCGGCTGCTTGGGTGGGTGCCATTGAGCGTGACTGCACACAGCATGCGGCATGGGTCATAACACGAGCACATCAACAACACAGCGGTACGCCCAGCTCACCCTAAATCCAACAGCGTGTGCATTTTCTGCACTAGCCACACCATCTGCGTACATCCTCATCGCCTGGAATGCATGGGGCTCATGGCGCCTGGACTGAAACCCAGTGTATTGCTGGTTGTGCCCCTACTGCCCTCCATACCTGCCCGTGCTGGCAAACAGTGGCAGTTGTTCAGGATTGTTCACCATCTCACACACATCGCACCTTGCACCCCGTTGTCGTCCCAGCTGACGTGGCGTGCTGCTGCTGCTGCTGCTGCTGCTGCTGCTGCATGCGGGGGTGGTGTGTCTAGGGGCCGCGCATTCGTCTACTCCACCTCACTGCCCGTGCCGGTCGTCGCCGCCGCCTCCGCAGCGCTGCACGTCTCGCAGCGCGAGGCCTGGCGCCGCGCGCACGTTTGGTCGCTCGTTCAGCGCCTTGGTCGCGGCTTGGGCGTTCCGGCGCTGAGCCCTGTGGTGCCGCTGGTGATCGGGCCGGAGAAGGACACCATGGACGTGTGCGCACGCCTGCTGGCGGCGGGGCTGCACGTGCCGGCCATACGCCCGCCCACCGTGCCGCCCGGCACATGCAGGTGCGCCCTGTGTGTGTTGCGTTGCTGCCTACGCTTCTACACTATGACTGCTTGACTGGGCCTGCCAGCCACAGGTCCCGCGCACAGTGTGTGCGTGTGTGTTTCAAGCGACACGTTGCCATCACGGTGCTGTGCGGTACGTTGTTGTCATGGTCCTGTGTGGTACGGCGGTGGTGAGCCAGAGGCTTGCACGCATAGGGCTTGTGCGTGCTTTGATGGGCAGCGGATGGCGTGCGCACTGAGTGTGGTTGAGCTTGCAGCAGGAAACGTGCTCAACCGTCCGCGGCAGCTTCACCGTCCGCTGCAGCTCGCTCAACAGTCTGTCACTAAGTATCGCATTAGGATGTAGGTTATGCCAGATGCATGCATAGTGACGCTGCCAGCCCTGGTCGCAAGCACCGTCGTTCAACGCTCATCTTGCCAAGCTGGCCGTCCTGCACGAATCACCCACCCGCCCACCTGCCCACCCGTCTGACGCGTCTGTACGCTGAGAGTGCTGGACTGCACTCACCCTCCCCCCTTCCCGCTTCCCTCACACGTAGCATGACACCATCACATGCTGTGAACCGCGCGGTGTTGCGCTTGCCTCTTGTGCCTGCAGGCTGCGCGTCAGCCTCTCCGCTGCACACACATACGAGGACGTCGACGAGCTCATACGCCTGGTGCGCAGCACTGGGGGGCCACCCCTGCAGCGCCTGCCCTTCCTGGTGAACCCGGTCGCGGCCATGACGGGCCCCGCCGGCACCTGCCTGCCAGGAGACTGCCGTCCTCACCACAACAGCAACAGTAGCAGCGGGGGCAGCGGGGGTAGCGGCAGCGGCGGTGGTGATGCCAGGGGGTACAGCTTTGACCCCGAGCTCATGGCTGAGCTGCTGGTTAAGCACGGGCCGCTTCCCGGGCAGCTGTTTAGCAATCGGCGGGGCGGCAGCTTGACGAGGGGCGTGCCGGTAGTGGGCACGCCGCGCGCAAAGCTGTGATGACCGTGCGTAGGTCCTCCTTGTGCACATGCATGCTGCACTGCAAGCACGCAGGCGTCCTCCCTGCATGCCCTGCTGCGGCAGAGACCGCATGAAGACCGGCCAGCACCCCCTGCTTGGCAGGAGGCTCCGCGGCAGACCTGCCGGCGAAGCGCTTGCGATGATCTTCTTTCGCATGGACGCCACATGCAGGCTTCACCAGTACACCAGCACAGGCAGGTGGTGTTGGAGGATTCCCACCATCCACGTTGTGCGAGTGTGCTGTCCCCCTACACACATGGCCCTCACATGTCCCATCCATATAGTTCATTCCTTCCCTCATGCTTTGGCCTCACGTCATGTGCCGTGGCTGCTGGCTTGTCCGGCTGCATTTGACTGGTGTAGCCTTGTCAAACTCAATTGCTTGCGCGCTTGGCAAGCGTGGTGTTACAAAAGCAAGACGCTGTGCGGCAAGCAGGCAGGCAGGCGGGCAGGGCAATGCGCTGGCATGCTGATGTGGGTGCAGTCACTGCACGCATCCGTCGTGTAGCCTCCCGTCCTCTAGCAGCAGCACAACGCAGAAGGACTCCCAACCATGCAGATGAGGTGGCTGAGCGCAAACAGCGGTACGAGGTGTGCCGTACATAGGCGCAGCATGCCAGAGCAAAGTACATGCGTGCACCAGTCGGCACGCGTGTTAGGTGCTGTGTTAGATCGGATCCCGCTACACTGACACACTGCATGCGTGAAAGGCACAAGAGGTTACGCATGGTACATGTTTCTGCGTACCGTATGTGAGCAGACTGGACAATCAAGACTGGAAGGTGATCAGGAGCAACTCATCAAACAAGGCCAAGGAAGCAGGTGGAGACATGCGCTACATGCACTACACAATCACGCTTCACCATTGTGCAAACCACACACAATTGAATGGGCCATTCCATCCGCACAGAGGCCCGCCAACTTGCGCGCTGGCGGCGTGGCTGGCGGCACGCAGGCTGGTTGGCCTGCTGGAGGCATAGCACATCAAGCACGCAATACGTGCAGGCATGCCAATCATGCAGGGTGTGTCAAGCCCGCAGTGTGAAACGCAACACATGACTAGATACTGAGGTGCCGTGATCGGTTTGGTGCACCTGCACAGTTTGGTACCACTGGATGACCCGCATGATCGGGCCTGACATGTCTGGCAAAGGGGCCAGCAAGGCACGGGTTGGCAGCCAAATGGTAGCTAGGATCTCTGTGCGTGGCTCGCGCAATGCATGTGCGGCAAACTGCAGGTGCAACGTGGCCCAATGAAAACACCGAGGCCAGATGGCACTGGGTTTGGTAGGTTGACAGTTTCCAGCGGGTCATCGAAAGTGCCAGTGTGTTGAGAGCTATGGCTTGACGCATTTAGCGTTGGCTTGTTGCTTGACTAGCGTTATCAGTACTCGTCTAGTCGGGATAGCTGACAGTGTACGTAAAACCAGTAAACCATGAACGCAAACCAAAGCGCACCAGCGATGCCTCCACACCGCAGGTGGCATGAGCAGTCCAATGCATGAGCCTGACTCAAGGCTGTACAGGTAGGTCCCAGAGCTCATGAGCAGCACGTGCTGCATGCAGAAGTGCATACTGATATGCAAGTGTGGAAGTGGATAGGCGGCACCAGCGTGCGATGAACAACATACTGTACATGCAGTGCAGGAAAAGAACGAAAAGGGAAGGGAACAGTAAATCTGAAAGCATCCATGTATTGCGGACGGCCAAACCGGGATGGGGATCGTGCGCAGCCTTGCGGTGGCTGCATGCTGGCAGCATGCGTACAATGACCCCGCCTGGCGGCGTGCCTCACTTGGGCGCGCAACAATGCTGCCGACGTCTTACCAACAAAAATACGTTCTTCGAGTGGTATGCATCCGAGCCGGATCAACGCCACCAATGCCTGCATCCTCCCTAGCTCACTCACTCATGCTGAACTGGCAATCCAATGAACTATACCACCATGAGCAGAAGAGTGCCAGGACAAAGCGATTGCTGAGCTATCTGAGCCGAGACCACAAGTTCTCGCAACATGCACACACGCTCCTGCGACAATGCAACACGGGTGCGGTGCACACCCACCTGCCAACATTATACCTAAGGCAAGCCTGAAAATAGAACTT
>BDDA01000027.1:330694-348070 GCA_001662385.1 Chlamydomonas asymmetrica | reverse complement strand
AATACTAGATGCACTGCCATGCTGTATGACTGGTCCCCATCTGGGGGGAGCATGGGCCGGGTGGCCGACACGCTCCTGATGTAACATAACATAACATAACGTAAATGCAGGTATGCACCCCACACATGCGCCGAATCCCCCTGTTGCCTACCATGCTCCCTACCCCTACCCCCTTACCCCCTTGCTCCCTATCCCTATCCCAGACTCCCTATCCCTGATCTCTTTCCCTACCTACGTCTTCTCTCCCTGTCCCTATCCTCCATTATCTATCCCATACAAGCTACCGTATCCCTCAGCATGCTTCCAGCTGCTGTTGGCTGTCATCAGCCAGAGCGTGCAAGGACTCCAGCAGGGCCCTGGCCATCCACACTGCATCAGATGCCGTCTCCATGGCTTGCCAGTGGGGCATACCCTGGAGCTCTTTGCACCGCATGTGCTGCAGGGTTATACAGCCATACTGACTGCCCATCTGGGGGTCTGGGCTGCCTGCTGATGAGAGCGTGATGCGGACAGATAAATCACCCTCGCATCAGCAGGCGCCCCAGCCCCAGATGGGCAGTCAGAACGACTGCAAAAACCAGCAGCAAGCACGGTACAAAGAGGTCCATCCAGGGCATCGCCCGCTGGCAAGGCGTAGCATCGGCATCTGAGATTCAGGCCGACCACAGCTCAATCCCCGTCCATCCCTTTCTCCCCCACCGCCGCGTGCTTCTCTCTGGCACTCTCTCACCTCTGGCGTGTCTGATCGCGCTGACAGGCCCAGGATGAGGTTCATGATGACAGATGCGGTTACGCCGTACTTGATGGCAGACTGGAACACCCGGCTGTGCAGCGTGTCCTGTGGAGCACAATGGTAGCAGCAGCAGCGGTAGCGGTGGCATATCTCAATGTCAGTTACGGCGCAGCAAATGCCTTCACAGCCACCCAAGACGTAAGACTGCCCTGACCGTCAAACGTTCTTCTTTTTCCAATGCGCTGTGACGAAACGCTTGGCAGTTTGTTGAACGCGCCATCAGTGTGGCACGCTGGGTTCATCAACCCAGCATGCGTGACATGAACCCTCCTTCACGACCCCTTCACGACCCCTTCAGGACCCCTATTGACATTACCTTGATGCCTTGCATGGAGAGGAGGCAGGGCGCATGCTGCCTGATGCGCGTCCACACGTCGCGCGCATGAGGCGCCAGCCACACGATCTGTAGAACAAGCACAAGGAGGTCAAACGCAGGGGAGGGGAAGGAACGCGTCAGGCCTGTCAGCCGCATATGAGCGTCAGATCAAGCGGCAGCATGTGGCTACCGTAAGAGTTACTGCTCAAGCGAACAATACGTACTCAATACCGATGATGGCAGCCAAGGCTGCTTACCAGCCACACTCGCCACAGCCATGCAAAGTGGTATTGCGCCCAGGCCCAGCCTGCCGCAGCCCACTCGGCAACGCCTCTGCGCTGCTGCTGCATCCTGCCAGCGCCAGCGTGTTGCATAGGCCCAGGCTTGAACCACACACGCGCGTCGTCCTGCGCCTGCTGCAGCTTCCTGACAGCTTCCTCCACATCCTCCATCGCCTGGATGACGCCGTTGGTGAGCGTCCATAGGAACATCAGCGCGCGCATCTGATCACATAAACACGGGCATGCACGAATGCGTCACTAGAGCAGACAAGGCTGTTCGCACGCCAGCCGTAGAGACACCTTGACGGCAGCCACTGAGCAATCAAACTCATTGCGCGCTCTCAATCTTGCGGTACTGCACGCCCTCAATCATACGTAGTAAGGCTGGGCATGAGGAAGCACTGCGCGGGCAAAGGCATGGCGGGGTGAGGGGCAACGCCTCACTGGAACTCACCCGGTTCCCCTCCGCGATATCAATCGGCCGCAGCTGATGGTGGTGGTGGTGGTGGTGGTGGAGGTGCGGGAGGTGGACATGCATGTGGGTTGACCCCGCAACGTGGAAGTACAAGGGGGCTGGGTGATGGGATGCGTGGGGAGGTGAGCCGCTGTGGTGGAGAGGTGTGCTGCTGCGGCTGTCGTGGTGCTCATGGCCACGACGGCCCTCACGCTGGTCCTTATCGTGTTGGTCATCATGGTCATAATGGTCGTGATGATCGTCATGGTGATCAACGCTGCTGCCATGAGTGGGTGACGCGGCATCCTGACCCGGATCAGCATGGCTCCCCTCCTCCTCCCCCTCCCCATTCCCCTGGCGATGCTCCCGGCTGCGGTGGTGGTCGTCCTGCCCCCGCTGGCCCTCCTGGAGGTGCTCACCAGGGCGGCCGCCGGCAGGGTCAGTAGGCGTGCTACCTACCGAAGCAGTGCTGGCGCGCCGGCTGTGTGTCCCAGCACCATGCTGCGCGTGGTCAACACGGTGCCTTACTGGCTTGACATGCAGCGGGTGGTGGCCCACCAGGGCATGCGCGCTGCCGTGATAGTAGTGGCTCAAGTCCGGCGTGCTGCCAGCGCTGCCGGCCACCTCGCCCTCCCCCTCCCGGCCTGCCCCTGGCCTGTGACCCGCAGCCGGCTGTGGTGCACTAGCAGACGCAGAGGTGGGTGGAGATCGCTGAACGGATGGTGGTGGTGATTTGTCTGCAGACGGCACTGAGCTTGCCATGCCTAGCTCAGTGTCCAGCCGCATCAGGCCCTCATACTCATGATGCAGGCGCTGCCAATAGCCCCGAGTAATTGCTAGCAGGCCGGATTTGAGCTCGTCCCGCGCAGCAGGCCAGTCAGGGGCGGAGACAGAGCTTCCCTTGCAGCTGCCTGTGTCGCCGGAGCCGCGGCGGCAGTGGCGGCTCGGCTTGACCGCCAGCTGCGCCGCTAGGCGCACGCAATCCGCCGCCACAGTTGCATAGACCTTCCTAAACACTGGCACTATGTTGAAGGTGGTGAGGCATTCTAGTGTGGCATCACCGATCACCTGTGCACAAGACGAGGACCGCACGCGATACAACTGTTACAGGAGATTGCGCGCGAAAGGGGATACGGGCAATGAAGCGAGTGGGTGGAGAGGGGGCCCAACTAGGAGGTTGGCAAGCTTAGAACGTAAGGTCTTCTCTGAGGTCACTCTCCTTGTTGCCACCTTCTCTTCACCACCCAGCGCACCTGCACCAATTTGCCACCTTCTCTTCGCCACCCAGCTCACCTGCGCTTTCTCCTCCAGCACACACTCGTATGCGGCCACACGCGTCAGCAGCGTCTCGATTGACCCAATCACCTTGGCCCACGCGCCTGCAAGGCCAGCGTCACAAACCACACATCAGCCGCCAGCTGGCAAATTTAACGTGCGCAGGGCTGTGGACCGTCCCAATGTGTACACTGATGCAGAGCAACACCTTTCAGGTGCCATGCAGGGCGTGTTGGTATGCACACCTGTCGGGAAGGGGGCGCCTGCTGACATAAACGGGGGCTCGTACTCCACAGATTCCAGCAGCGCGCGCGCCTTGGCAAGCAGCGGCCTCAGCGCCACGATGGCGGCGCCGCTGCCCGCATGTGGCTGCGGCGTCGTGGTCGCATCGGAGTCGGCATTGGCAGCGGGAGCTGTGGCAGGAGCGTCTGGATCGGTTGTCCCGGCGGCTACAGCCGGCTCCGAGGCTTGCACCACGCGATCTGCCACTTCCTGGCCCACCAATACCGATGCATCGTCCTCAGCATGGGAGGCCGCATGCTGCTGTGGCTGATGCTGGCGATGTACCGCCGCGGGCTGCTGCAGTACAACCTGCTGACGAGACGCATCAGGGTGGCTGGCATGTAGCTGTTCCAGGCCTGGGCCGAGATGTTTGTGGGCAGTTGGACCTAATGGTCCGAGCATGCTTGAGCATCGCTCAAACTTCAAGTCATTATGTGCCTCCTCAGGCTGCTGCCGCTGTTGGTGCTGGCCGTCATGACTGCTGCCGTGTCCATTCTCATCGGGATGCTGGCCAGCATTGGCCTTGTTTGCGCCTTTGCTGCTGCTGACAGGTGCGCTGCCCGCACCTGCAGCGATGCTGATGACGTGGTGCTGCTGGGCGGGCTGCTGGGGCTGTTGTAAGCCAGCAGCACCTGCAAGCTGGCAGTGCTGTGGCGATTCTCGTTGGTGGCTGGCCAGGGGTGCAGCAGACCGCTGGCGCACACACGCAACGAGTGAGCCCAAGTAACACAGCGGCCACCTGTGAAGCCGTTGCTGCTGGAGCTGCCGTTGCTGCTGCTGTTGGCTTGCTTCAGCTGCGCTGGTTGCAGCTGGGCTCTGGCGCCGTGAGGTGCCGCGTGATGCCTTGCCAGCTGCAGTAACGCTGGGGGCCGGCGCTGTGGCCTGCACACGCAACGCACACACCTTGACATTCACACATGCGATGACATCGCCACTTGGGCACATGGTTGCAGACACCCGGCAGCAACAGCTCCCGACAACGCACACTCACAAATGCTCACAGACACTGGCACAGACACTACCGTATATTAAGTGCATGGAAGGCATGGCGGTGGGTTGTGATTGCGAGCTGGCGGGTCGTCGCTCTCACCTCGTGCAGGTGCGCCATCATGTCGTCGTCATGCACGTTGCTCTCCCCGCCGTCATACAGCAGCTCATGCACCGACAAGCCGCTCAGCGCCCCCCTAAAGGGGGTGCCCATGCTGCTGCCGCTGTGGCGCACGAGGTACCTCGCCAGCTCCCCGTATTCATCATCCCCCTCCCCGTATTCATTACTCCCATCCCCATGGCCATCGCGATCGCTGAAATCGGTGTGGTCATGGTCGGTGCCGTTTGCACTGCCATGAAGTTGTTTCTTGGCGGCAACCTTGGCGGCAGCGTTGCTATACGGCAGGGAGCGCAGCGTCCCAAGCCGCGCTGCTAGGGGTTGGTGGTGCGTGTGATGATGGTGCTGATGTGCGGATGTGGCTAGGAGGTGTTGGGTGGTGGCAGCGCTAGCGCTCCGGCTCCGATGAGCTGCCCAGGCGGCCACGGCCGCACCAGCATTGTGCCCCGCTGGCGGCGGCGGTGGCGTCCTGGCGATGCTGAGTGGGCGAGGCAAGGGAGGGGTGGAGGTGGAGGTGCTGGCTGTAGGCCGCAACGCTCCTGCACCCGCAGCCCATGGTCTGTCACCCACCACCATCTGGGCAGCAGCAGCGGATGAGCTGGCAGCGGCATCTAGCGCCGGGCCGGGATCACGGCTGGCGTCACTTCCATGAGTTGGTGAAAAGCGCTCACGCCCTGATAGCACGCCCTCATGCGTGTGGCTGTCCACTGCACCTGCCAGCATGGGCTGCGCTGGTGCGGGTGTGAGTGCTTGGGGGTGCAGGGGCGGCGTGTCCGGGGCCGGGGGCGGTGGTGGTGCTTGCGCAGCAGGCGCAAGCACGACCGGCGGCGGCGGTTTGCGGCTCGACTTGCCTGCCTCAGGTTTAAACGCATGGCTCGAATACCTGCAAGGCGTCGATTTGGTGTGCAGGTAGGCCAGAGGGGGGGTGGAGGTGTGTAAACGCACGATGCTGCCCGTTGCATAAGACATGCTAGTAAACAGCATGCGTTTACGGTAAGTGTTACTGCAAACAACGGCTGGCCATGTTTCCCACACTGCCATGCCTCCTCCTTAGGTGAACTGAGTTGTTGTTTACACTCGGCCGGCTAGCCAGAGGCCCAGGGCCGCCCTCGAGAGGGTTTCAAAGAAGGCACGTGTTCATGGGAGAGAGTGGAGGGGGGGGGGAGGGGGGGAATTGAAGTTGCAAAACATGCATGTTTGCAGTGCAACAGCACTGCAGGGGCGCACGCACCTGGACACCGCCTGGCCCACACCCAGGAGCGCTGTGCACACCTTGGCCTGCACCTCGTCCGCTGCCAGCGCCGGAAGAACCAGCATGGACACCAGCCCGGTGGCAACACACCCCACGAAAGAGTCCAGCATAAGGTGGCCGACCACCTGCATGTGCCAGGCGGTTGACGGATGAGTGGCAAGTGCTGCAACATGATGGCGGCACGTGGAGGTAACAAGGTCATCCCTGATATGCGCACCACCATGCTATTACCAGTGCACTGCAGCATGCCACAGCACACACAGCTTCAGTAACACAAAACACAAAACCCCAGGGCTTGCATGCGGTGCCAACCGGGGTGCCAACTGTCAACCCACCGTCGTCCACAATACTCTCGAGGTTGGAGTGAATTGACCTAGGATAATGGTGATGCCGAAGAACACAACCGAGAACAAGTACCATATCGGCGCCCAGCCTGGCTTGGAGTGCATTCGCAGTAGCGGGTATGCAAACAGTACGGCTGTGCAAAGCACGCACTGTACAGCAGTTTGAACGCTTCTGCCCCCGGGGGCCCAGAGAGCAACCTGCAGCTGCAAGAGTGTAAAGCACCGTAACGAAGAGCAAGTTGGTCAGATTGCAATGTTGGAGGGTTTGGGGCTGTCATCAAGGCCTTCAGGGTCACCAGGCTGACCCCGACTCAACCATGACTGTCCAGATGCACTTACTATGCAGCCGCCCAAAAACGCCCCCCAAATGAAACTGGACATTGTGATAGTGCCTGCAAGGACTTGGTCACCAACAAAGCGGTCGACTCGTACGATAACAGACGCGATTATATACGCAGTGGCCGCGAAGCACGAGTTTACGTAGCTTAGGGGTCTGCAAGCGCAAAGGTGACACAGAAACCAGAATTCAGAGATTACATGCACGCTTCTGATGTGCCTGCAAGCCGGAGCACAAGCCTCCAAGTTTGTTCGCCTTCCGGACTCCCGCCATCTGGCTCAGTGACGAACTGGCGGAAGAAGTGCTACCAATAAAGGCACGAACCTGACAAAGACGACGAGACAGCATAACAACGTCCCCACAGCAAGCTGCACACCAGTGTGCGTGTTTGCTGATATGATGCAGGGCGCCATCCAGCACTTCGCCCTGGTGGGCCAGCCAGGCTGACCCCAAGACGGTGCCATAGACAAAGTGGCTGGCGTATGTGAAGCTTCTGTTTCACTGCTGCCTCTTCCAGCTGCGCTCATTCGGGCTCATGATTAGAAGCATCGTTACGCATCAGGCGACCTGGTGAGTTGTGGTTCCACAAGCACTAGTGCTGAGTAAAACAAAACTACAGTGTTTGACGTGCAATGATGTAAGCAGATTTCAAGTTTGCATGTTCGGAAATAATTGGGAGGTACACAACGCAAGGCATGTCATTCAACCCAAGAGGTCGTGAGGTCGTCATCAGCGTCGTCCGAGACCGATGGGTTGGGTCAAATGGAGGCAAAGCATAGGCAGCCGCTGGCAACGACTCGGTTCTTCCCATCAAAGAACCAAACCATGCTTACAAACAGTTACCCCGCTGCAGAATGCGTTATTGTTGCCATGCGCAAACCAAACGGACTCTTTGGCGCACAAACCTGCAGCTGCGGCAGACTGCTGCATCCTGGTATGCAAGGCTCTAAAGATATGAATGAATGTCAGTACGTTGGTGCAGTGCCGTGGTTGCCGGACGTCATTGGCGCGCGGCTTGTGTTCATCCAAAGTGTTGCATAGCAGCGTCCTGTGGTGCTGGCAGGTCCAGCAGCTCCCGCGTGTAAGTGACAGTCAGTGTGTTGATGGGGGACTTGCACACCAGCAGCGTGGACAGGAACTGACGCACGCGCGCCTCTGTGGGGTCAGCCTGCGGAGTGGTCGCGAGGCAAGCGAGCAGTGTCAGTACAGCGTAAGTCCTGGCAGAAACCATAGAACCCAGATATGCATGCATTGCGCTAAGTGAAGCGTCCTTAAAACTACACCACGTGCACGTCGAGACCCCCATCTGACTTGCGAAACGAACTACCTGCCGATACCCAGTACTCTCAGTGCTCTGTACAAACACAAATACATATCCACTAGCTGTACTGCATTCCTGCAACACTCTCTCACCTGTACCACGTTGAAGTAGTCATAGTCTAGGATGGACTTCAGCCGCGGCGGCAGTGCCTGACCCTCCACCAGCAGCAGCCCAACAATCTGCGGGGCAAGGTGCATGAGCAAGCACATGCAGTCACGCACAATCCAGATCAGGCACAAGGCCCTTTGCGCAGGACAAGAGGCCTACCGTACTGCCCGTTGCATGGCATGGACTTTAGGCAGGACGCCAGTGCATCCCGCATTCCCACCAGGATGCTGAACGTACACCCACAGAGCCACTGTGGTACGCTGCAAACTTCCCCGTGTGTGCATGCGATGCGCTGCGCTTCGCACGCTGTACTATCTCCCAGCGCTTTGTTCGCCTGCACAACCCACTCGTATCCTGCACGCCATCGCTCAGTCCTATCATCCCAAGTCGGCTACGCCAGCGCATGCTGGCGGCCGCAACACCACTGTACCGCGTGATAGCATGGCCGTTCACGCACACGCACATGCAAGCACACCCCTGTACTGTGCGCACCTTGTAGGCCTGCAGGTCGTAGTCGTACAGCACGTGCAGCAGCCCGAACAGCGACTCCAGCAGGTCCGCCGCCTCCACGCGGCACGCAAAGCCGTTGATGATGTTCTCCGCCTGGCGGCGCAGCGGCGGGCACGGTGGCAAACATTGCAGGCAGGCAGGCAGATATGCAGATGAGGCAGGTACGTAGGTAGGAGCATGAGCTGAGATACAGGGGGGGGGCCGCGTAGGTCAGCCAGGCATGGCTAGGACAAGGGGGAGGGCCTGCCGCAGGACGCGTTTGGGGAATTGACCGGCTCTTAATGACATAACTACATAAGCAATAACTTGTTGCAAGTATGCTATCATTTGCGCGTTGACAATGCAAACCTGCGCACCCCTTGAAGGTCAGCGTCGGCACACACAGCCAGATGACAGGCGCAAGGCACAGCTGCTAGAGGGCAGGACCGGGAACTAAGTGTGGCTTTGCACAAGCGTCGCCATCGGCTGTGACGCAATCAGTGGTGAATGCACATGCATGTGTGGCACACTGGCGCTGCAGTGCATGCATGATCATGATGGGTACATTATGGGTATGGAGTGTGTTGTGTGATGGTTGTATGGTGCGTTTGTGATGCATCGCGATGAGCCGATGCATGCTGTGTGCTGATGACCAACCTGGTATGACGCAAAGCACAGGTCCTGGTACTGGTAGCTGAGGCACCAGATCGACAGGCCGCTCTTTGAGGCGTTGTACTGCTTCCAGAAGCGTACCTATGCCAGCAGAAAAATTAAAACACATAATGGTGAAAAGGGGAATGCCAGCACAAACGCGGTCCTGGGAAGCAAACCAGGGAAGGCAACTGGCCGCCACCACCTATCGATCACGCTTGAGCGCATATCGCCGCGCGCACAACATGTATGCCCGCAACATGTATGCCCACTACACCGCCAACACATCCGTGAGCATTGCCCTATCATATGCACCGGACACTGCTGACAAATCTGCTGGCAGTGAGATACCATTCAATCGGCATGCGCACGCTGCTCCTCTGCATGCACTGTGAACCTCGAGACATGCAGTCCACAGAGTATTTGATTGGCTTCAACGCATTTGTTCACACGGCAGGACAATAGTGGAGGGTTGTATGCTTCACTCTACACCTGATGTGTCATTGTCGCTTACCACCAGGTCTGCGTGCTTCTTGCGGTTGTACCCAAAGAAACGCTTCCAGGAGGGCATGCTGAAGCTGCCACACAGAGCAGCAGCATCAGCAGCAGCGAGGGGAAGTCAGGGCAGGGGTGGGTGGGGGAGTGCATCATTGTGTGGTGGTGGTGGTGCAAGGCAAATGCACCGGGCCAGCCAGACCGAGTATTGAGTAAGGGTAAGGCTGGTGGTGGGGAGACATGAAGGGCAATAGGATATACAATCGTGCTTATCCAACCTTGTCTACTAATGTTTCAGCCATGCGGTTTGCTGCCATGCCCACCATGCAGATCTCTCAGTGCATACGGATTGCATGGGGTGTAAGGCCAAGTGCGAGTCAAACAAGCCTGAAATCCCCAAGCCCCGAGGGCAGAGATGCAGGCAGGATGAAACACCTTCTAGCTCCATTAGACATCATCCAGCGGCAGGTGCATGGCAACACTCATGCATGTTCAGTGGGGAGCTTGCATTACTGCATAGCAAGGATTGGCACTTTCCGTACACCGCACTCACAAGTTGCCGTCGTCACTATCCTCGTCGCTATCATCGTCGTCGTCACTGCTGAAACGGCAGCTAGGAAGCGTGGTCAGCGCGAAATCCTGAGACGTGTAGCGGTGCACGAAGCGGGAACGCGACGACTGCTGGCGGATGGGGCGGCCCCCCAGCAGCATCGGCGGCAGGTCCAGCGGCAAGTGGTCCGCATCGTCCCCTTCCTCGGACACAGACGGCAGACCACCAGGCTCGCTACTCTCAGCGTGCTTGTTGCTGGCGCTAGCGTTGGCGCCGGTCGACGGAGGGTCTGCAGGGTGGGCTGCCGCAGAGGCCAGTGAGGGCGTGGTCTGGCCCAGTACGAGGCGCTCGGGACGCTCGGTCTGGCCAACGGGATGCTCCGGTGGGCGTCTCCCATCGCTGGAGGTAGTCACAGGGACAACCTCCACGCCTGCGCTGCTGATGCTGCTCGCTTCTTCGGCCCCTGTTTGAGTTCGGTGCTCGAGGGCTTGCACGCCCGGCTGAGCGCAATCCAGCGCGCTGGGAGGCCTCAAGCTGGTGAGTTCGCTCGGTGTGTGCGGCGCATCGCCAGCGTCATCCAGGGCAGGTGCTGCTGTCGGGGGCTGCAAAGGTGCAGCATGCTCCTTGCTTGGCCCTGCCCGTGTCCCGGGGCCAGTTCCTGCCGCTAACCCTGCAGTCGTGTCTTGCTGTCGTGCCGTGTCTAGGGTGTTGGGCGCTGCTGGGTTATCCTTCACGCTGGAGAAGCTCATAACAGCAGTCTCCAGGCTTCCGTTGACAGAGTTCGGCAGCTGTGCGGGCTCTCTGCTAGCAACGATTCCATGGGAGGGTGTGGCGGTTTCGTCGGGCAGGTGGTCAGCTCTGCTTGGTTTCTTCTGCACATGTGCTGGTGCATCTGTGCTGGGCCCACGTTTAGCCTCGGTGAGTGGGATAGCGACCTGCTGTGCGCTACCTGCAGGAGTGCAAGCGTTTGGACCATTATCCCTGTCCACTCATAGGAGAACAGTTGGAGCTTAACAAGAGTATGCAGCCAACATATTTAGCTCCCCGAAAAGCACGGGCAATATCGCTTGCTTTGGTGGTGGTGCGGTTGGCGCACAGCTGTCAGAAATTCAGGTGTTCAAGCAGCCAGGCCGCAACACGTCAAGAACTTTGCACCAAACGATTTGCACTGTGTGCAGCTGGTTCATGCATGTTAGGCGGGGCTGGACCAACAGCAACTTGCCCTTCGTGGGACGGGCGGGTTGCACAGTGGTCTGGCTGACGCTGGCTCCGCATCCCATAGCTCCAGGCCCAGAAAATCGGAATGGATGTATCCAGCAGGGCTACCGCTGTTTATGCACTGCGTACGCGTTTGGAGCTTGGTGTTCAGGTCTGTCGTAGTCGTTGCAGCGGCTATCCAAGAAGTACACGCACGCTACCTACAGCGCGTATAGACAGCGTCTGTGCAGGACCCCTGACACATTGAGCAGGCTGAGCAATATTCCTAGGCTCACACGATAAGCTGGAAGCGCATCAACGGGTGTCGGGTGGAACAAGAAGAGAGGGTCGCGACCTTGCGAGAGAGTTTACTTAAGACACAAGCCCCTACGCTGTCCTTGGAAAGTTTGTTTAAGAGTAAGCTGTGCTGCATCATTACGCACCTGTGCGTACCCTTGTGTGGTGGACCTGAACACGAATGGGATTACATATCATGCAACCTGCGACTAACCGATCAACGTGTGTGTGGACTGATGGGAACGAATGGTTATGATGTTAGTATTCCTTCGACTTTCCTCTAGTCTTTTGCGAGCAACTCCTAAACGTGTTGCAGCCTGCTTACCTGTCAACAAGCCTCTCACTCTTTGTAGATTGGTCACGTGCTTAGTCCAGGCATAGATCTTTGCCTGACAGTGGAACACAACTCTCAGTATGAGCCAACAGGGGACCCAGCCGGCAGTGACAAGGACAGAAACGAGCAGCCGCGTTTTCCTTGCACGGGTGCGTAGTGTGCATATTTATCATGTTGTAAACTGTTCACTGTGGACCGTGACGTAGTTCATCCCTTCTGTCACACTATCCAAACTTTTGTTTGCCTTTTATTGTTGTGCAGATGGCTGCTGTGGCTGATGAGGCGGCACCAGAAACGTTTGCGGTGTCACGGCACACACAGGAGACAAACCAGAGTACCGACCCTGTCAAGCCAATTACCGCTGATGAGGAGGTGCGAGAGAAACATGATTCTGTCCATCCCTTGCCGTGTATGCCTTCTTTTTGTGCATCTCACGCCCGACAGCTTTGTGCTGTCGCTCCACTACTGACGGTGGTCGGCTGGCACAACCTCACTGCTTTTGACTTTGTGCTCCTTGCTGGGATGTTACTTTGGTATATTCAACGGCTGCAGAGGTTATGGAAGGACTATGCAAGGTGCGATGGCAGGACTGACAAAACCTAGGTCATGAACTTTCGCGCGTCTCACGATGTTGTTATCGGCATCGGCATCTGCTTCCTTGGACTAATTTTGATTAACACGGATTCGTCGTATAACTGCTGGAAGACGTGCAAATATGCAATCAACCAGGTTGCTACTGATGCGCATTGGCGTGCGTTGTGGTGTGCGCGTATCCTGGCGATGCAGGAGCTATTCACGGAGGCTCAACAAAATGTGACCGAGCCAACCTCGTCACTAGAGTTGCGTAGTGTTTACTTACAAAGGGCGACTTCGGTGCTTCGCTGGTTCTTGGTTCAACGGTTTCAAAACCGGACAAAGGACCTGACAAACGTGCACCGGAGGGCCGGGGTACAGAAGCTTGCATCCATACTATCGACTACTGCAAGTTCGTAAGCGAAAGAGCCGGGGCACGGTGCCTTGCAGCTGCAGCTGAAGGGTATCCGGGGGCTGAAGGGGTCACAAGTGCAGAAACCGTGGTTGCATGAGACACTCGGGTCGCTTGCAGTGCATTATGCACTCTTTTGGGGAGCTGTTGACTTCACGTTACTATGTTGTGCCTATTCATTGAGTACTGGCTCTCTTCTTATTCCGTCCCGCGTTACCGCTAGCGCAGCAAAATGGCGCAAGCTCGGCGTTACTGGGCCAATGCATAAATTAATTAATCAATTCAATATGTGCGGACAACGTATGTGAAGGAGTTAATGGTCTGCACCGGAACCAAGTGGTGTGACGCGAAGCAGCGCGAGTGTTAACAACCTGTTGAGACAGTCACGGTTCGACTCATTAGTTGATGGTTGTTGTCAGGCCAGGTGTTAAGACTATGCAACGCCGCGTGAGCGCATATCACTGAAGGGCAACGCCAACGAGACCGGCCAGAACCTGGTCTTCCCGGACAGTGCAAGGCGAGCTTAAGAAGCTTGAGACCCTGGTCGAGTCTTGAGGCTGAGGTGCTGCACCAACTGCAGAGTCAGGCCTGCTTGAGTCGACTGCAGTCACGGCTGCACTGACGACCGCGGCCGTCGCATTGTGCTTCTTGCCCTTGACAGTCAAATTACGCTCTGCCAGGTCCCCGAGTGCCTCGTCCAGGATACTGTTGAGACCTGTTGTTGACAGACCTGAGTGCAGGACTAGTGAGCGCGCTGCACCTCGTGCTTTGGCGTCGTCCAGTTTGTGCACCGCGGCACCAACAGCCGACTGCGCTCTCCCCTTGCTGATGCGCTTGTCCTTTTTCTGCAACTGCGACTGCGAGCCAGGTGTGTTGTGAAGCTTCTTCCGGGGTTCAGCCGTGCCAGACCGTTGCTGGCCTCGGCCCATCCTCGCTGCGAGAACAACGCGGTTTATATACACGGTACGTTGATGGATGCAAGGCTCAGGGCACGATAGGCATAAATTGTGACTTCTTCTGCTGATTTTAGAGGCATGATAGATTGCAACATAGCTGCACGCTCCTGACTTTTCTCGCATGGCTCTGAGACCGATGCGTCAGGCATCTGGCCAGCGCAGGTGCGCAACTCAACATCGTGGGCCCCAGGGCCCCTCACCTGCTGAGATAATGACTCCCAGGTGAAGCATGACGCAGCCGCATATCAGGGCGGGGTGTGTGAGTCCCATTCATCCGGGTACTCCAGTCCTAGGAGTGAGGCCAAGACTCTTATCAACTGCCTTGCATTGTGTCGGGACTGCAGAACCAATCAACTTACCCTGCGGTGCAAGCACAGATGGTCGAGCAAGTGTGCAAGCCCGTGCCACGCTGGTGGCCTTCCCCCCCCACACACACCCGCCCCCGTTTGTGCCACCACTGTCACGCCCGCCGCCACCCCACTTCTCAGAATGGTAGCAACGAGGGCAGCAACGGGGAGTGGCACGAACAATTCAACATAATGCATTCAGGCAACCCCAAGGCAATGCGGCGGCGGTAACAGAAGAAGGCGAGGGGGCGGCATCCTACCAAGTACCAGGCATCCTGCTGTCATAGTGCATGTGGGTGCACTGGTGCTGTCAAATAGCGCTTGACAATTACAGTCGATATGTTGCAAGATACCGTATCCATACATCATGCATTGCGCATATGGTGTACAATCTTGCTTGGGTATGTTCATGCCCACTGACAGCTAATTGTCCGGTTTGGCGGTTTGGTGAGCGGGATGGCGCCCTTCCTACGTTTGTGTAGCTTGACCTGCAATGACCAGCATGTGCATTCTAAGATTCCGCCATCGCCGCTCACCATGCACGTATTCGCTCACGCAAGTGTCAAAATGTTCGTATCCAGTGTGCACAACTGCACATACGGTATGCACTGCGAGTACCATACACGTACAGGCATGCGCGCATACGTGAAGTGTACGATTTCAAGTGTGACTTGCATAAGTGTTGTTGCACCGAATAAGGCAGTCTATAGCACGATCAGTTTTGGTTCCAGAACCCCAGCACATCGCTCTCCGTGTCCCCACGCCGCAGACGCCGCACGTGCACCTCTAACCCCACACGCGCTGCCGCTGCGCCCACCCCCTCGCTCCCTGCTGCGCAATTGCTTGCGGATGACAACAGGACATGCCAGCTGGGGCAGTGGCCATCACCACCGCTGGTATGCTCACGGGAGCAGGAGGCACCAACGAGCTGAACCCCCGTGCTGGAGCTGACAGAACACTCTCGCTGCTCAAGCGAAGTAGGCAGTTTTAAGCCAGTGGGCTTGTCTGCAGTCTGCTCTGCGGCGGCGACGGCGCTGGCTGCGGCTGCTGTTGGAGGTGTGGTGATGCAAAATCCGTACAGCGGCGGCGAGCAGCGGCTGTTGTACCTGCAGTACATGGACAGGCAGTACGCGCCTACATCCGGTACCACCAGCCAGTCCCCGGGTTGAGGCGTGGGCATGACGCGCGCCTCAGCCACCTTGTCGCCCTGGAAACACAAGGGCCCCACCACATCTGTCGCTTGCCAGGGCCGACTCCCAGAAGCAGCCGTACGCGTGTCTAATGGCAACGGTGCTGGTGATGGACCCTGCGCACAAGGTACGCCTGAAACGTTGTCAACTGCAGCGCCACATTGCTCCGAGGGGTGGCGGTGATGACTGCCGTCAGGGGCGGTGCACAAAGTGCACGCCTTGGCTCCAGGCCCTGCATCTGCTTCTGCGTTTGCTTGTTGAGCGCGTGCATCACCACCGCAGGTGGAGGCATCGCCGCCATGCGCACGACTGTCGGGACCGCCACTCGAGCTGTGGTCGGCGGGCAGCGGCCCACAGAGCGGCACGCCTTGTGAGTCACACAGCTGCACCCGCACCGGCCATGTAGTGGGTAAGTACGCTGTTCGGAGCAGTAGGTCCGCGCCCAGGGGGCTCACCGCAACCACCCGCCCGCCGCACGACTTGACGTACTGCACGCGCGACACCACGCACATGGCCTTGGCCACCAGCGAGCGGCCGCACTCGGTCACCAGCTGCACCCCGCACGCCGGGTCGAACAGCTGCGGTACACGCTGCTGCAGCAGCACAGCCATGCGCTCAAACACGCTGCGGCGCGGTGGCGCCGCCGCCGCCGCCAGCGAGGGAACCGGCGGGGTCGGCGGGGTCAGCGTGGTAACACCGTGACCCAGGCTGCCTCCGTCGACCCCGCTGGCATGGCCTTGTGGCATGCTGCTGCTGTTGCTCCCACTATGGCGGTGGTGGTCGTGCTGGAGCAGGTCCTCATGGCCGCTCGTGTCATCCTCATCCTCAATGGTGCCCAATATATCCTCCAGGCTGTCCCTCCCATAGTCAATCGGCAAGCCGCCGCCGATGTCCAGGACCTGCCGCACACAATGCAATATTGTACAAGGCACACGGTATGCATGCAAGGTTAGACCTTGATGCGTGAAGCAACGCGGCCTTGCAGAGGCAATCCGTACATTCGGGGCTAGTGCAGTTCCCGCCACCGACCGGCGACCACCAGTCCCGCTCCGCTGGGTGGCGGCAGGGGCTGCAAAATCTGGTCAGCCGCAGCGGTCTGCTGCAGGAGCAGCAGGTGTGAGTCGCCTACTGGCCTTACCCGGACCTGGCGTTGGCGCTGGCGTGTGGCCGCGCAGCGTGCGTTGATGTCCTCCAGCAGCTGGCACACGCGCGCCACGCCTTCCGCCACCAGCTCCAGCGCAACGCCCTTACAAGTGGCAGCGAGTGGGTGGGTGAGGTCCACGCCAACGAGGCGCCAATTAGACCATGCGGTAAGGGTGAGAGAGACAGAGAGAGGGAGAGAGATTGCATTACCCAGACCGATACAGCCAGAGCCTCAGATGCAGGACAGGGCATAGGAGCCAGGCGTCAAAGCATCCTAAGGACCCAAGGGTGGGGAAGAGGGGAGAGCCATGTGGATTGAGTCGTGAAGACTTTGCGGTTATCATAACCGCTGCTGCACGTCAACTTGCAGTGCCTGCATTGTGGAAGGCTGGTGCGCAGCTTATGCCGCCCGGAAATGAAAAGAAGCAGAAGGGGGCGCAAGTCATGAAGCGAGTGACTGCAACACTCGCTTGGCTGCAGCGCTCACTGCACACGCTATGCAGTGAGCACTGCAGTCAAGTGAGGGTTGCAGCCACTCAAGTCATAGTCTTGGCCCTCTGCTGCTGCTTTCCATCACCAGACGCGCCTAAGCACCGCACCAGCCCTTTACCAGTTTGTGTAACGTCTGGCCTGGCCTGCGTATCTTACAATATCAGATCACGTTACGTTATGTGTGCAGCATCGCGTCATGCGCAATGACGCACAGCACCACGAGTGGGCGTACACAAGGGTAGGGGCGGGTGCTTGCTGGACACACCGTCATGCTCAGACCAGCGCCCAAACAGCCAAATGGCAGCAACATCGGAGCCGGGATGAAACTGATGACAATCTCAACCATTAGACACAAAACAAATGACAATTAGGCTTTCAATTC
>BDDA01000027.1:277786-320415 GCA_001662385.1 Chlamydomonas asymmetrica | reverse complement strand
AAGGGGGGGAGGGGGGGGGGCATGACATCGCACAGGGAGGGGGGGTGGGAGCCATGATAGAGAACTCAAAAGGGTTGAGCGCCAGAACATGGTGCAGGCAGTGCGTGGCTCTGTGTGCGCGGTACATGCTGAGCAGTGTTGGGTGCAGCAGCACATCCTCCTCCAGCCTGCTGCCAGTATTGAGCTGACTGTGGTGCTAGCGCTATCACAAAGCAGTCCTGTTTGCCCCTGCGAACGGCTTGTGCTGCACGCCTGACGTGCCTGCCCAGCTGCACCCTGCCCCGCCTGCTTGCTTGCTGTCAGAGTGTCCTGCTACCGTATATTGTATTCATGTTGCAGATCTGCATCTTCATGGGTAAGACTGACCTCACGGCGCCCCCGCACAAGCAGCAGTCCATGGTGCTGGTGCCGATGGATACGCCGGGGGTCAAGGTGAGGGGGAAGCGCTTCAGGGGGGAAGGGGAGGATGTATGATATGGATTGATATGGGCAGGGAAGGGCATGCAGAGGGGGGTCAACTCTCCCCCGCTTTTGCATGCAATCTGATCCATGATCGTTCAGAGCCGTTCCCCAGTGTGAGGACATGGTCCGCACACCACCAGAAAGCCGTCGATGTGTACTTTCCAGCCATGGTCTCACATGGTCCTCACACTGGGGGGGAAGTCCAGGGCGCCCCAGCGAATGCAGGGGGTGCGGAATGAGAGCTTTTGGCATGATATGGGCAGGGTGGGGCATGGGCAGGACTGTTTGCGAGAAGGGGGACGGGCGCACGGACCAGCGAATAGAAGACCACCTGGAACTCTTCAGGGTGTTATGGGTGTCAGATACAGACACGTTTGGTATCTTCATCGACGCACGGCAGTGCATGGTGAGCAGGACAAATCGCACCGGGCGCGGGACATGGTGCGCACTTGCATTGATGGGTGGATGGCGGAGGAGCCCAGTCAGTATTCACTGTCAGGTCCAGGATCTGGAGGCCATCACGCTCATCTGGTCAACCCCCCTGATGCTCATATGATCTCACTTTTTGCAAGTACATCGTGGCCTGATGCATTGCATTTGGCCAGCACACACGTGCTGGACAACAGAAGGATGTTTTGGGCTGCTCAGGCTTGCTCTGACAATTTACCATGCTTAGTGGCTCACCCACCCCCGCCTGTTTACGTTAAATGCTCGCGCTTTTGCCCCTGCCCTCAGCCCCTGCCCTCAACCCCTCCCTCGCACGCCCTCGCCCTCGCCCTCGCGCACCATGCCCGCAGGTCGTGCGGCCCATGATGGTGATGGGCTACGATGACGCGCCTCATGGCCACGCTGAGGTGGCGTTCGACGGGGTGGTGGTGCCGGCAGACCACCTCATCCTGGGTGAGGGGCGCGGCTTTGAGATCGCTCAGGTAAGGCAGGGAGGGCTGGCAGGGCACGCAGGGGGGAGGGGAAACGGCAAAGGGGGAATGGAGGGGGCAGGGAGAGGGGCGGGAGCTTGCCAGCAGGTGCACTACTACTACTGATGCTTTGTTGAAGGACACCGTGTTGGGAGGAGGGCGACCCACAGAGGGAGTTGCAGGTGGGCATGCATGGGGAGGGGATGAGGTTGCAGGAGACACATTCACCTGTAGGTGGGACAGCTGGGCGCATTGCTCAGGAGCTCGTGTTTGAAGTGTGTGCATTTTATGGGCAGGGTTGCAGGTGTGGGTACGCCCTTACGCCACCGGACCTACCGCATTCTGACAGTGACGGGGCTGCCCCTGCACACGGCACGTGCGCTGTGTGCACGTGGGCATGATGGTGTGCATACGCTGAGCACGCGGGCATAGCCGGCGTGCGCTCCATTCAGCTGGCGTCCATTGGCAGCTGATGACACAGTGCATCATCGCGGTGCATCATCATTGTCACTGTGCCTGTTGATGCTACACTTACGCATGCATGTGTCTGTGTGTGTGTATGCTGCTCGTGGTCAGGGGCGTCTGGGCCCCGGGCGCCTGCACCACTGCATGCGCCTGGTGGGCGCGGCGGAGCGCAGCATAGAGCTCATGGCCAGCCGCGGCCTGGAGCGCCACCTCTTCGGCGGGCGCCTGGCGGACCAGGGCAGCTTCCAGGAGAAGCTGGGAGAAGCCAGGTGAGCTACACGGTAGCTGTTATTAGTCATGCAGCCCACCGCTTCTGGTGCGGCGTGGGGCTGGGCAAGTCTCGATGAGGGTGAGAGGAGGACTCGGTGCCCGCTGTGCGTGGGCATTTTGTGTCTGGAGTGGGTATGGCGTTGGGTGTAGGTACACGCGTGTTTGGAGCCTTGGGATGATGCGGCGGTGCGTGTGCTCTGGGCAGAGTCTTGATGTTCGATGTGACAACGCCACGGTTAGACTGCGCAAAAGCAACAACATGTCATGTACTGATGTGTTAGACCCGAGCCAACAGACTGTGGGCGTGCGCGCATGCTGACTAGGGGCCGCGTGGCCGTTCTTGCATGTGTGGCGTGTCACAGGGTGGATGTGACATCCGCGCGCCTGCTGGTGCTGGCGGCGTCTGACGCGCTGGACCAGGGGGGCTTCAAGGCGGCCAAAGGGGCCATCGCAGCAGCCAAGGTGGCAGTGCCGCGCATCGCGCAGCGGGTCGTGGATGCCGCGATGCAGGTGAGTGGCTGGGGCCGGTGGTGGTAGTGGTACCACCTTAAGGAGTGGTGGTGGTGCCACGCCTGGACGTGGTATGAGCGGTGGGCTTGTGCTCGCTCCCTGCAGAGCCAACGGAGAAGAGAGCTGTTATACCGGCTGCACCCTGCGCCCTCAGCTGCAGGACTGCAGGTGTAAATTTAACCACAGTGCTGTCTGTGAGTGCCGTGGATACACGGATAGTGAGGTACCTGTCTTCAACTTTGGCACTTGTGCTGTCCAGGCGCACGGCGGTGCAGGCGTGAGCCAGGACACGCCCCTGGCTCGCTTCTGGACACAGGCGCGCACGCTGCGCATAGCGGATGGCCCGGACGAGGTGCACCTGGGCACGCTGGCGAAGCTCGAGCTGTCGAGCGTGGTGAAGAAGCAGAGGAGTCGGCTTTGAAGGGTGTTGACCAGGCTGCAGGCGGAAGCACGGAGGGGCGTCACCGCTCTCGTCTGTGATGACTGTGTACTGGGCTAAAGCCGTGAGCGCTGGTCGGGCGAAAGGATTCCTTGCAGAGAGTTGTCCCCAGCACAAATCGGCTTGCATAGTTCTCACGCAGTGTCCCAGGACCTGTCCCAAGACTTGTTCCCGCCCAACGGCCTTCTAGGTACCCAGTGCAGCTGTAAATGCCCCAAGCATGTGGTGCCCTGGTGTCCATAGAAGCCTATCGTCAGTTCAAGCATACAGACATGCACAGTCCGAGTAATTGTTTGACGCGAGTTGATATTATGATAAAATGTGTGGACGCACGACCAAAAATCAAAAGATTTTGATGGGTTCCTGCAACAGTCCCTTTTTACTGACGGCGCCCCTGACGGCGACATAACATTTCGCCACGCGCTGCTGCGAATATCCACACAGCTGTTTTCATGTATTGTCGCTTATGCGTTTAGGCTGCGCAATCTCATCACCACTCACTAGACATAAGTAGTGTTCTCTGGTGACACCAGCGACCGCCACGCACCATATGTCTTTGGGTTTGAGAGCGCTATGCTGCTTTTCAACGAGCCCTAGTGCGCGCGAGGACGATGGCGAGCAGACCCTGAAGACAAGTCCCAAGTCGCAGCAGCTTGCACCGCCCGCACTTGAGCAGCAGCCCACTTTGCTACGCACGCCGGACTCCTCTTGCACGCCTCACGGTGAGATGCGTAGCAAAGCTTTGTCTTGTTTCAGGTGTGCCCGACTGAGAGCCGATTTGTATTCAGATGGGAGTTCTGTATGCGCACAGGTGTGTACCAAACAACCTCTTGGCTGTGTGAAACTGACCATGATTGGTGCATATGCAGGCACACCCAAATCGTCTGCTGTTGTGAAGGCAACCACACCTGGACCCGCGTGCTGCATCTCAGTCCCGTTCTTCGAGGCATACGTTGCAAACAGTGCGACGCAATGCAACGCCTTGCTTATACTAGTTCCCAATGCAGCAATTGCAGCTGCTGCAACAGCAGGCAGCGCTGGCAGGGCACGGCGGCGCAGCATCCTCAGCTCAAGCTCAGCGTGCTCGGGTGATGGGGCTGCGTATGATGATGGGCAGCCGTTGCGAACGCATTTCAACAAACAAGGCGGTTGCCCAGAAGTGCAGCTGTCTCCCTCTGCCCTTGGCCATGCAAGCCGCTTTCTTGCGGTCGATGGTCCAGAGGCACCTGGGGCCAGCGGTGCACACTCTCACAAACGTCCGCACAGCGGTAACCCCATGCAGCCTGGCATGTTCACGGCTCTGCCCGTACTGCCTGGATACGATTGCACGTTGGCCAGCATATCACCAGCAAGCACTCGCAGTGTGCTGGGGTGCCAGCGACCGGAGGTGAGCTAATACAGCTGTACAAGTGAAGGGTTAATGTTGCCGCCAGTACAGAATGCTGTTCCTGTTCGCGGTGTGGACCTGGCGCAGTTGCTACGCACGCTTACCTTGTTTTAGGTGTTCAAGCCTGCTGCCTTGCCTCTGGAATAACCTGAGGATTATCCACTGACCTTGTCACCAATTATGATGCTGTAGGACTACTTGCGTGACTTGGAACGCCTTGCTCGGTCACTGCCACAACTGCACGCTTGCCTAGAAGCAGCTGCAAGGTGAGAGACAAAGTCACTAGTGTCCATCAAGGCTTTCAATACTTGTTCGTGGGGGGGGGGCGCGGTGTTGGCCTTCACTGGATGTTTGCGGCCGAAGGGCAGTACTACGTCATTTCCAGCTGGCGCTGTTTGGTCCGCAAAGCCACTTGCAGCAGCAGCAGCAGCAGCAGCAGCAGCAGCAGCAGGTCAGCAACGAGGTTGCCTTCACTACTACATCAGGCCAAGACCAACTGACGTATTAACGATGGTTTGCTTGCTTGTGCAGGTGCGCCCTGAGCGCTCAGCCATGCTCGTGCAAGGGGGGTCACCGGCTGGACCCCAGCACGCTCATATCTGCACGACGCAGCCTCGCTAAGCGGTATGCATGCGGTCAGCTGCCCATGGCCTGCTCCAGCATCCAGGTGAGCGAACACAGTAAACGTGTTGCATGGATATGTGCGGCATTCGCACCTAAGCACAGTGAACACGAGAGCATATGCCATGCACAAGCACTCAACCTACTGCATGCGTGTCAGGGCCCTCTTGATTTGTGACGGGTCCCTGCGCGAGACTGCACAGTGCGCAAAACTCTGCACGCACACCACCATCGCCGCTGTGGCTGCCAGTTTATGAGGCATGAACGGCGGGGGTGAACCCTGCCCATTAATACACCTGAAACCGCCCTTCCTGTTGCTGATACACAGATCACGCCTTGCGTCGTCCCAGCCAGCGGTGGCGGCGCTGCCGCACCCTCCCGTGCGCTACTTGTGAGCCACCAGCTGCCAGCAACCAGCAGCATGCCAGGCACGCTCAGCCCCCCTGGATCAGACGCATCCCCACACTTCACAGCACAGGCAGGAACGGCAGCAGCAACGCCAGCAGCTGCGGTAGGAGGCAGCATGTGGCGTAAGGAGATGCTGGCGACGGGCGGCAGCGTTAGTGCTGCTGGCGATGCTGCCGGCCGCGCGTCTGTGTTGGGCCCGGGCGCCGCCGCCGGCAGCACCTTCGCCTCACTGGCGCCTCGTGTCCCTCCCACCTCCACACGGCCATCCTCCATAAGCGCACTGCTTATGGGCAAGACGGCCCGCCTGTGTAAGGCAGTGCAGGCCTTCTCAGCCTCCGCGTCTGACGTAAGGCTCAGCTCTGGGCAAGCGATGGCGGTGTCTGTAGCAGCAGGCGCAAGCACATCGGGCAGTGATGCCGCTGGTGCTGGTGGCCTTGTTGGGTCTTTACCTGTGCTGCCACGCATCAGTCTCCACCAGGGCCAGCAGCAGCAGCAGCAGGCCCATTTGCACATGGTCGTTGCCGATCTCGGTGCTGATGATGCTGTAGAGTCCATGGACTGCGCCGCCATCACCACCACAGCCTCACCAGGGCACTTGCATTCAGGCACGCTCGCTGAACCATTGCTGCCTGTTGCGGTGGACGCTGACGCATCGCGGAAGTCCGCAGCGGCTTTGCGTGATAGTCCAACGCACATATTCAATCGCTCAAGTACGCCCGATCGTGCTCGGACGTCAAGGGCAGCAGCCATGCTGATGCGTCCTGCGTCACAGGGGGGGGCGTTGTCATCCCCCTTGATGCAATTGCGCGTCCAGCAGCTGAGTGCCGCTGGGCTGAAGCCCTGCATGCACCTCAGCACAGCTGGCGGCCGCGCTTCGACATCAACCGGCAGCTCATGCACGCTCAGCGACAGCCTGTATAAACGCCCACACCAGTCATGTTCACACCAGCACCTTCACAGCACCGCCACCAGCGCTGGCGCCGGCGCTGGCAGCCGTCATGGGGTTGGAGGAGGGCGCGGCGACGCGCTTGGCACCGCTCCCGGCACCATGACCGCGGCAGGTGTGCATTCAAATACACAAAATGCATCAGCATTGATGCTGGGGCCCGCAGGCTTGCTGCGAGGGTCTGTTTCAGGCCACGGTGCAGGAGCGCGATCGTCCCCCTCGACTTCAAACGTGTGGTTCCAGCCGCTGCTGCCGTCCGCCGTGGCGGATGCTGCTGGCGCACAGCCAGCTGTGCCAGGCGCTGGCCTTGACCACCGGCATCACATTTACCAGCAGCAGCAGCAGCAGCAGCAGCAGCAGCAGCAGAAGGCACGTGAGTCAGCATCAACGCACGCTGAAGCCGTTGTTGGCAGCGTTGGCGGGGTCAACGGTGCATCCGGGCAGCCCTCGAAGACCAGTGCGTCTGATGGTGGCTCGCTGTCGTTGCACGTCACCGCCGTGCCTGGCGACCCAGAAGATGCGTTGGAGCGCTTGCTGCTGGGTGATGCTGACGCCGACGCCGATGCAGTCCCAGTGACCGGCCAGGGCCGCCGGCATGGTGTGGACGACTTGGCGGTGCCTTCTGAGGCCTCTTCCCGCCCTGCTGGCTCCTCACGGCCCTCAGTGCGTGTCAGTATGGCACCCGAAACCGCCCCGCACCTGCATTCACCACAGCAAGGCAGCGACGTGGCGCGGCTGGGTGCTGCCGTACCATCCGACGCAGCGGGACATGTACTACACGCAAGCGGTACAATGGCCGTGATGGCTCCAGCAGGAATATCGGAGCATGCAGCCGCTGGCAGGGTTGGAGGTTATGGCATGGATACCCAGCACTCGCTCATGTCAGATGGGATGCTGGGGACGGCTGCGATGATCATCCCCCCTGCTGCGGCGGCTCTGGCGCACCCTCACGCCGCGGCGATTTTCCAAGCGATGGAGGAGGTGCCTGTGTGCATCACGCTTATTGCAATGACCAGGTGAGAGGTTTCGCTCGGTGTGCTTGCTTGCTTGATTGCGGGCATACTGCACTGCAGCGCTCAACCTCGCCATCGCCCGCTGTGCACTTGCGACTTGTGCTGCGCGCTTGTGACGCTGCCCTGTGGCCTCACGGTGTTGCCCATCTTATAATGGAGTGTATTAACTTCCTGTCTGTTCCCTTGCACCGCGTGTGCATGACCGTGTGGTCTCCTGCGACTCCGGCGACACGGCATGGATGTTACAGCGAGGCTCCCGTGCTGTACCAGAACAAGCGCTCCCTGGAGTATATGGTGCGTGTGCCGCTTGCATGACAGTGCACAGCCTTGCCGACTGCTGATGGGTTGCATCAGGATCGAGGGACCGATGTCTAGTTACCGTGTGTGAAGGCTTGTCTAGTGATGGGCAATGGCGCGTCCACGAGGCGGACTGACGCCTTGGTTTGTTGCAAATCGCCAGCAGGGTGAAGGGCAGAAATGCATGGATGGGTGCTGGGCGAGGTGTGGGGGCCGTGTGCATGGGGGCACGTGCGGGTGTGGAGCAGATGACTGCGTGGTGTTATTTGGCTAGGGCATGCAAGGCACTGGTTTAACCTCGAGGGCGTGACGCATGGTAGCACGCGTGGCGGCCTTCTGCTGATGCTGTTGTCGCGCGCTGTGGCTGTCTCTACAGGGGGACCTCACTCAGCCCCTCGAGCCGTGCGCGCTCTCCGCGCTGCCGCCACGTCAGCAGGCATCACTCATGCGCCTCCTGGCGCACCAACAGCACGCCCACCAGCAGTGTGCGGAAAGCGCGCCCAACACGCAGCTGCTATCTCTGCGGCAGACACAGATGCAGGAACAAAGCGACGATTACAGTGCGTCGTCGTCGTCTCAGCAGCAGCAGCAGCAGCAGCAGCAGCTGGGCTCTGCATCGGCGGCCGTGCCGCCCGTGCGTGTGTCCGGGCTGCTTACGGGTTGGCAGGTGATGGAGGCTCTGCTGGCTGCTGAAGAGGATGAGGAGGAGGGTTCGGGCGGTCAGGTGTACGATGAGCTTGTGGAGGCGGTGGCAACGGGCATGGTGAGAACTCAGTACTGATCTGGCACCCAGCATGACATGCCTGCAAATGCCTACCTAGGGCCAGGCCAATGTGCACGACACCCACGACACCCACGGAGTTTGGGTGACCACCTTGTGCATGCTGCGCTGGTGCAACAAGCAGCCCTGGTTGCCCATTGTTCATGTCTTCGCGTGTTCCCAGTGGCCGGGTTGTCAGACGATGTGTCAACCAGCGGCTGAAGGGTTCGTAAGCTGGAGGTTAACGGGGTGTGCATGCAGTGGCCGCCGGTACTGTTGTTTGAGTGCGCCCCTGAAAGCGTGTGCGACCGTGTGTGCCCATCACGTGGGCGCATGATGAATCAACAGGTGTATAATGCGGTGGTGCGGGTGCCTCAGCGCTTTGATGCTGAGGGAGCCTGGATGGACCTCCTGCACATGCACATGGATGCGGATGCGGATGCGGACGCGGCAGATGCTTCGGTAACGGGGGCCAAGCAAGCCTACTTTGATGCCACCCACAACATGGACAACGTCGTGGACGGTGGCAGCAAGCAAGGCCAGCAGCAGCAGCAGTGGCTGCAGCAGCCCCAGACTGAGGCCCGAGCTACTGGTGATGGTGCGGGCGGCGGCGGCGGCGGTATTGGGTTTGTCGCCCCCAGCACAAACCAACCACTGGGGCTTTCACTGTCACCCTTTGGCGCGCAGACGTTGCTTGCTGGCACGCAGCAGCAGCAGCAGTTTCCGTACCACTCGTCGCATTTCCCGCTCGTGCCCGGGACTCACCTTGCATCGCGTGACTTGCTGGCTGGCGCTGGTGGTGGTGGTGGTGGCAGAGTTCAGTGGGAGCGGCACAGCGGAGCGGGCGGCTGTGGCCTATCTGGCTGGTCAGGTTGGTACGCCAGGAGGTTCTCACCCGCAGAACACACTCACAAAAACTCACTACAAGCTGCATTTACCGAAACTGATTCAAATTGGTGGAACAGCTAATACCGTGCCCGCTGCAACCATGGTAGGTGACATGTTTCTGCAGCATGATGAACTGCAGCTTGAATATTGTGGCACGGTATCTCGATATGTGATAGTGTGATACACGGTGTGCCTCACTTTGTGACCTGCCTGCTGGTGTGTGTGTTTCACAGTGCCCAACAGCGAGCTGGACGGCCGCACGCACATGCTGATGTCAGCACCCACCACGCCAGCAGGATCAGCGGGGTATGGTGGCCCGCTGGTGCCTGGTTGCACCAGCAGCGGTGAGGGTTGGCACTTGCTGCCAGACAGGGGCAGCAGCGACCTGCAGCTGGCGGATACGGCGTCGGCGCCAGCCAACGTGCTGGTGGGATTGCCGCTGAGAGGCAGCATCATGCCGCGCTCGCTCAGCAAGCTCGGCGGGTCATGTAGCGGTGCTGCCGCTGCTGCTGCCAGCCAGTTTGGCGCTGTGCAACACTCATACGCCGATATGCTGCACCCAGGCCTGATGGCAGCGCTTGCCATGGCTGACCGGAGCTCATCAGAGTAAGTGTGTGGCCATGACTCACTGCATGACTCACTGCATGACAGTGGGCCTGGGATGACACTCCTTGCAGGACAGTGGCTGCATGACAACCGTGCGTACAGACTTTGCAAGCTGGTTTAATGTCATTGCAGCGTGCCCACAGCACGACAGGGATTGTGGCAGCAAAGTTTGGCTGCTTAGGGCCACTGCCGCCCCCGCCCTATGTTGCCGCTGCTGGTACATGAGTCACCGCAGCATCCATGGATTTTCCGCGGTAAGCAGTACATGTATTGTACACGTGATGTTCCTTCAAAATGTACCTGCAATATGTACTTGTGTCATCGTTTGCATGTGTGCAGGGCCAGGCGTGAGTCAGGGAGTTTAGTGATGCTGCGTGCTCCGCCATCCGCACGGCCTGCGGGTCAGCGCAGTGGGCCCGGGTTGGCGCCTCCTGTGGCTGCTGGCAGCGCTGTCAGGCTGATGGGAGCACACAGCGCCGGCAGCAGCCTCAGTGGGCTGCCGCTTACATCGCAGCAGCAGCAGCAGCAGCTCATCATGATGAGCGACGCGTCATCGTCCGCCGCTACTGCGCCGAGCGGCACCACGCACACCGCACCAGGCCTGATTATGATGGGGCTGGCAAGGCGCCACGGGCGTCGCGGACGCATGCGCCGCGATAGCGCCTTGAACCTAAGCAAGCTGCTGGAGAATGTGGCGTGCACAACACGTGCACAGCCGCAGCGAGCGGCGCTCGTGCTGCAGGCGCCCACCGGCCGGGCGGCAGCGGCAGCAGCAGCTGCTGCTGCTGCAAACCGGGACATCAACCCGTCAGCTGTTCCGCCTCTTCGAATTTCACCATCCAGCACGGGAGGAGGTGGAGGAGAGACTGGCAGGGCTGCAGACACTGTGGCTCTCTCCTCCGGTGCACCTCCCGCCAATGACAGCACTTTAGGCTCAGCAGGCGGTGGTCCGCGGCTGAGCGCAATCGCTGCGACGCTACCACACTCTACAGTGGCATGGCCATCCGTGCGGGGCAGGGGCGGCCCCAAGCGGCGCGTGCGGCGCACCACCACGGTGGTGGACATGTCGCGAACGATGGGCTCCCTGCTGCGTGACGGGACTGGCACCACAGGCTCGCAGCCATGCATGCAGCAGGGGGGTGCGGTTGCGGATGTGGCAGCGCAGACAGCTGCTGGAGTCTCTTCTGATGGTGGGATTCAGGCAGCCGCAACCAGTGCAGCAGCGAGTGCAGCACCCACCGTAGGGGTTGCTGACAACACCGTCAGCAGTGGTGGTGGCAATAGCAACGCGCTTCACCTACGTGACGGCCAAGGATCGGCCGCACCCTCGCCTACACACACCACACGAGGAGGGGCCGCCGCCGCCGCCGCTGCCGCTGCCGCTGCTGCTGACGGTGCTGTGCTGCCAGCTGCAGCCAGCAGCCCGTCGCTCAGCGTGCGTGTGAAATTTCCAGACACGGCGCACCAGCAACACATGGATGGGCTGGCACTGCAGAGCCATGCACCCGCGCATGCTGCTGGCGACAGCGCCAATGGCTCGTCACCGTTCGCCATCACCCGAGCACCAGCAGCAGCACCGCAGCACCGCAGCAGCCTGGACCATGCACGTGCTGACGGTCTTGTGCCATCCACATCGTCCCATGTACGCACTTACTCATCGCTGGGCGTGGCGTCACCCCGAGGAGGGCATCCGCAGCAGCAGGGCGTCAGCGGCCGCAGCATCGTGCGGCGCAGCAGGAGCGGCATTGTGAAGCGTACGGCATCTGGCATGATCGTGGTCATGCCGCTGCAGCGGCTTGCAGCAGAAGCAGCGGTACCAGAGGCAGCAGCCCCTCAGCAGGGACAGCCAGGCGGTCCAACTGCAAGCAGCGTCCCGCTGCGCCAGCGTACGTCACACAACGGCTTCACTGCCGTGAGTGCGACCGCTGCTGCTGCTGCTGCTGCTGCTGCTGTTGCTACTGAACAGCCAGGTGCAGGCCAGGGCTCGCTTCCCGTGGCAGCTGCCCCTGCTGCAAGGCGGGATGCAGGTGTGAGCGAGGTGACAACTGCTGCAGCAAAGGCGCTCCCTGTCAGCCACAGCAGCCGCACCGAGTCACCTGCTTTGCGCAGCAATCAGCCAGGTTTGGTCAGCCGCTTTGCTAGCTTCCTGCACCTGCCGCTACGAGCACCGCCGCACGGCAGCAGCAGCCAGGCTGTACATGATACAGGCAGCAGCAGCGTTGGCGCACCTGAAGACAACCGCCTGCTGCTGCTGCATGATGACAAGCGCAGCAGTACAAGCATGAGCAAAACGGTCACCATTGCCGTTACTGACACTGGTGATGGTAGTACCTCTGTCGTAAGCCACCAGCAGGCAGAGGCTGCCGCCGGTATTCTGCTGGCTCGGTCTGAGCCAGAAGCTGGTGATAGTGGTTACTGCAGCACCAACAATAGTCAGTACAATAGCCAGTACAATAGCCAGTACAACAATAGTCAGTACAACAATAGTCAGTACAACAATAGTCAGTACAATAATAGCCAGTACAGCCAGCACATCGGCCCCGCAGGTGTCAGCGCTGGCGCGGCTGGCTTGCGCCGGTCGTCTACCGCCCTGCTGCCCTATAACAGCCACAGCTACAGCGGCAGGGACCCGCTGCAGCGGCAGGCAAGCAGCGTGAGCGCCTACGCGACCGCACCGGCAGGCCAGCTGCAGCGGACTGTGGCATCCGCTAGCGACAGCGGTGGCAACGGTAGCGGCAACGGCAGCGGCAGGCTGCTGATGTCTCTCATCGGCCTTCGCTTCCACAGCAAGGAGCGTCGGAACCAGCACGCGCAGCAGCAGGCGGCAGCTGGTGCCAGCAGCAGCAAGGATCTGACGCACACTGGGCATGGCGGGTTGGACAGCGCACAGGCAGCAGCGGCCCTGCAGCAGCAGCAGCAGCAGCGCAAGGTGCGCTTGCGTGTGGCGCACGCTCTGTGTAATGAGCGGCTGGCTTACAGCGGCGCTGGGGCTCCCCCTGTTGCTGGCAGGCGTGGTTCTTCTGCCTTGAGCACCGGGTCGTCTGGGTCCCTGCACCAGGCAGAGGGAGGGCTGCTGCATCACCACTCCTTGATTGCGCTGGAGCCGCAGACAGCAGCGGCACCCAGCAGCACCAGACCACCAGCAGCCGGCCGCAACAGCGGCGACGGCGCAGCGCCTGGCGTGGCACCCGTGCGTGCCTGGCGCGGATCGTTTACAGGCATGATGACGGCTTCCTTTTCGGGCACAGGTGCAGGCGCAGAAACGCGCCCAACGACCTTCAGCTCTGACCTTGGCGCTGTCAACGCCGGCACCCCTGCCGCTGCTGCCGCCGCGTCAGCGCGGCAGCTGCTGCTTCAGTCCGGCCATGGCAGCGTGCAGCGTGCGGCCGCCGCACAGCGCAAGTCCATTAGCAGCCACAAGAGCAGCTACACCTCCCTCACATTGGCAGGCCAGGCAGGGCCACCATCGAGCACGTCGGCGCGCGTGCCCCCGTCGCCGGCGCTGATGGATCTCTCTAGCCTCTCCCACTCAGCACGATCGCCGCACGCATCGGCAGTGGCGTCCGCCAGCAACAGCGCTTTGGCCTTCCACAGCGCCTCCCTCACGTCGCCGCACCACCTGCACCTTCAGCAATCTTACGTGCCGTTCGGCGACCACGGCGCCTTTGGCGCCGCGGACGTGCCCGCCCTGCGAACGCACAGCTCCTTTCTATATGGCTCAGCTGAGATCACCGCTGCTGGGCTGGTAGGGTTAGGTCCAGGGGGTGGCGGAGGGGGAGGAGGAGGAGGCGCAAGCGGGCATTCGCACCAGCAGCAGCACACCCCCGGCATCATCCATTTGCGCGAGCTGCAGGAAATGGAGGAGATGGACGCTATGCCAGGCGCGTATGAGAGCTTTTCGTCGCCTCCGCTGCTGACGGCGATCGATGAACTGGTGTCGGAGAGCATATTGGTGCAGCAGGGCGCGGCGTCTTCAGAGCGGGAGCGAGCGTCTCTCAAGTTGAATCGTGCGGGTGCGGGAGCATCACCAGGCTCAGCGGTGCATGCGCCGTGCGACGCAGGTCATGATGCGCCTGCGGGACGGGACGATCCTGGTGCCGGCCACACGCAAGCACACAAGCTTGGGTTTAAGGACGAGGCAGCATTCAGTGGCAGCCGACTGGTGCTGCGTCCTGATCTCTCCGCTGCCAGGCAGCCGTACTGCGGTCAGCCGTATGGTGCTGCCGCCGGTGCTGCCGCTGCCACGGAAAGTGAAGACGGGGTCGTTCCCCACGGCATCCACCTGCAGAGTTGCTTTGATGATGAGCCTGCACCTGGTGGAGGGATTCAGGCAGGTCCGTCGTACGGCGCTGCGGAATATGCCGAGCGCACCAGTGGGCAACGTCAGGCGGGCGTGTGGCATGCGCAGATGCACGCCCTGAAACCTCCACCACCGCTGCAGCCACCACAGGAGGAGGATGAGGACATGATGCAGGCTTCAGCAGACGTGGCCGCTGCTGCTGCGGGTGCTGGTCTGCCACCACCTGCATCATTGGGTGTTGCAGACGCTGCCCTTGACGGCTTTGGGGCGGCCGCCTGGTTGCAGCCCAGCGCGTCAACTGGGCTGCAGCAGCAGGTGCCAGTGATGCCCAGCAGCAGCTCAGGTATGCTATCCATGGGTTTGACGACAATGATGAGCAGCGGCACCGTCTCGGGCACGCCCAGGGGCGGCGCGAGCGGCAGCAAAGTGCATGGTTGGCAGAGCGTGAAACGGCGCCTCAACCAGCTGCTCACTCTTTCCAGAAGAGACTCCTCACTCAAAGGCGCAGGCAGCAGCAGCGGGCTCCAGGGAGGGGCGGGTGGGACGGTGGACCATCAGCGCAGGGCGTCGTTGAGCCTGCCAGCCAGCTGCCCCGGGTACCCCCGCTACTCGTTTGACAGCCGCGCATTCAGCCCAGCAGCAGTGGCGGCAGCATTGGCGGCCGGCGGCAGCACTGGCAGCGGCCTCGCCGCGCTGACGTGGCAGCAGCAGCAGCAGCTGCAGGCGCGAGCGAGCCAGGGCTCTGCTGCGCTGGACAGCCGCCGCAGCATGCACATGCTGATGCCAAACCGGCTGGACGGCGCCGGTGGCGCCCCAGGCAGCACAGCCGTCGACAGCTTTGAGCTCACCCAGATCGTTTCGGTGCACACTGGCATGAGCGCGCCGGGCACCACCACGATTACTGCAGCTGCGTTGGTGGCACGCAGGAGCTTCAGTAACCTTGCAGCCGCACGCGCGCCGGGGGATGTTGGTGCGCAGATGTTCGCCACTCCCACCAGCACCAGCAGTCTGGCGGTCACGCCCACGTCCTGCATGGTGGCCTCACCCGCAGCGCAGCTGGGCCCCCACCTCGGCAGCAGCCTGTTTGCTTCCGGGGCTGAAACCGGCACAGCAACAGCGACACGAACAGGCTCAACCGGAGGCGACCGCACGTCAGCCCCCGGGCTGCAGCAGCCGAGCGTACCCGCAGCAGTGGCGACTTGTGTTGAGGACAACGGCATGTCCTGGCGGGATGTTGGCATGATGGGGTTGGCCGGCATGGCGGGGAGCGCTGGACAGACTGATGCAACCTGCACCGCCACACCTGGAAAGGTGGCCCTTCAACGCCCCGCCCTGCCTGGTGGTGATAGCACGGCTGCTGCTGCAGCTGTTGTCAGTGGGCAAGTGGTCGATGGTCCTGCCATGATTTCTCAGCAGCAGCAGCAGCAACAGCAGCAGGAGAAGAACGCTATGGGAACGGATGCAGGCCGCATGGTGCCGTCCAGCCCAGCCGCTGTGAATCCCCAGGGCTCAACGCCTGCGTGGCATCGCCTGCACGTGCGCGTCATAGAGTGCCCAGTGGGTCTCTCATGGCCTGCCGGTGGCACTCTGCTGGGTGCCGCCGATCAGGCGCCCGCAGGGCCGCTGCCAGGACCGCTGTCGGCTGCCGGCGGTGATGGCGCGCGTGATGGTGCGTCAAGCTACCCTGCAGCGGCGACAGGCCTGCAGCCCCACCACCATCCGCATCATGCCTCGCAGCCGCAGCATCCGGCGGGTGCCAACATGCAGCGTGTGCTGGTACTGGTGCAGCAGGACATCACAGACCAGGTGCGAGGTGTAGATAGGTGAAAATAGGGGGTTGATACTGGGTAGATAGGGACAGGTGTGGGTTTAGAGTGAGGAAGTCAGGGCCGTGGACGGTGCAGACAGCGCTGTTACCATACCCTGCCGGCTGGCGGCCAGTGAGCGGGTTGCACACATCAGCGTACGCTATGCTACGCTGGCCCATACACTCGGGCAGTGCATGTTGTCAGCGGGCCTTACGCGTTCAGCGTGCCGCGTTGCACCAAGGGTTACGTGCTGCTTATTGTGGCTGTTCAGATGACACTGTATAACGAATCCACGATTGTGCGATGTGCTGCCGCTGTGACACATGCAGGTGGAGGCGCATGCGACGGTGGAGGAGCTGCTGGCTCACGAACACTCGCTGCTGGAGAGCATCTTCCCTCGACACGTGAGCGGGGCGGCATGCACTCATGCGCTCATGCACTCATGGAGTCATGGCAGTCCACGGCAGCACAGCGGCTATACGTAGAGGCACCCAGTGCTGTTTTTGCCTGGACCACGACATTCTAGGGGGAGTTGGAGTGGTTCCCGTTCGCATGGTGACGGCGATGTCGTTTGTTACTGCGTGACTGTGCGGCTGTCCGGAACGGCAATATGTACATTTGTGCAGACATGCAACAGCGTTTGAAAAAGAGTAGGCGGTGGGGGCGGAATGCGCAATTGGTACATTGTGTGCGTGCCACCCTCAGCTGCGTGATGCCTGTCAGCTGTGGTCTTGAACACTGCGCTGTCTGGCGTGCGTTGCCCCTACCTGCTTCGTTGCGGCCCGCTCCCCGCTCAGGTGATTGAGTTCCTGACCGTGAAGAAGCGCCAAGACGCACCAAAGACACAGGAGCAGGCGGGCGGCGCAGGCGGACCGCTGTCGCTGTCAGCGTTCAATAGCTTTAACGCCAAAGACGCCAAGCTGGCCGCCGAGCGTTTGGCGTCCCTGGCCACTTCACACAAGATGGTCACCATCCTCTTTGCAGGTGAGTGTCATGCTCTCAGTCCAGATTACCTGGTGATTCAGCATTGGCCCATGCTGGTGTATGGTAAATTGACTTCACATCCGGTGGCTTCACGCTGCTCTACTGAACGAGTTGGCTGTGGTATCTGCCCCGTGAGCGAGGATACATGCTTGATGCATTTTTGTATGTATGCAAGTTCTGAAACTTGGACATGGCGCACTCCTGTAGCCGGCACTGACTTTCATGTATTCCCTGCGTGTGCTGCGTTCCTGCACTGTGTTGTGTGGCGAATGAATGCTTGCTGCTGCTGCCGCTGCTGTGGCGATGCGTGCGATCGTCCCTGGACCTACCGCACAGATATCGTCGGTGAGTGGACGGTTGGTATCCACATTCAGTGCACTGTGGATAGTGTGAAGGCATTGCCAGAAAGCCATCCCTGCTGCCACTCCAGTCGATTGCCGCGGCCAGTATCACCCACAGCTGTGAAGCCTTGAAGCCACTGCTGCCATTCCTTGTCGTTGGTGTTGCAGTCGCCGTCGATGTATGTATAGCACACTCACTCTCCAGTCTGCACCCTGCGAGTGCGGGTTGCCGCATGCAGGGTGATGTGGTTGCCCCCTGCCCTGCACCAGTGTGTGTCCGACACAGTGTGGTGTTAAGAGGGTTTGCTCATGTGGGACCACGCGGTGTGATGCGTACGTTTGTGTTTACAGAGTGGTGATCAAGCGCTGGTTAACGGGTGCCCCAGCCAGAACACAATGCCAGTGCACGCGCTCACCAAAGATGCATGTGTGCGTGCTGCTGCATGTTGTTTTGCCAGGCTTCACCTCCATGTGCAAAGAGCTGCCGCCGCTGGATGTCATGCGCTTCCTCAACACGCTCTACAGCCAGCTGGATGCCCAGCTGGTGAGCTGTGTGGTCCTTGCAATTAGTGTGCTACCATGTGACATACTGGCATGTGCCATCCTCATATGTGTTGGCATGCATTCCTTCTCAGGCGCCTTGCTCCTGCGTACAAACATGCCCTGTGCACGTCATGGCATGCCCCGGGGCACACTTCATCACGTGACAGCACAGGGAGGGCGTAGCTGAAATAGGTGGGGGTTGGTTTCAATGGCAACCGGTTGCCCGGCGTTTGGGTTCATCCTAGCTTGATAGGCCCACGGCAGCCTTTGCCCGCGCTCGTTCTGTTGTGTCGTCAGTATGTTTGGCTTTGCCGTGTCATTTGGTGGTGAATGACCGACCCAGGCTTGCCATACAGCCGTTGATCATCCTTGCCCAACTGTTTGCTCAATACAGGACATCTTCCGAGTGTACAAAGTGGAGACCATTGGTGACTGCTACATGGTGGCAGGAGGCCTCGTCAGATATGACAATGACGGTGAGTCGCGCACCCTGAGACCAGAGGTTTAGGGTTTAGGGTTTAGGGTTTAGGGTTAGAGTGAAAGGAGGAGAGGGCGGTGGTGAAACACCCAACCTCACACCTTCCTGGCGTTTGACACTACGTTTAATGCCAGCCTCCGTGAAGTGTGCATGTCATTTTTGTGGCTTAATTCCTGGTTGCCTGGCATGCCAGCTTCGGTAGCTTGACCCCAAGTTAAACGCTCAGCAAATTGTGGGACCACAACGTCCACATAACCGCGCACCGCTATCCACCGGGCTCCCAGTATACGCTAACACCACCTATGTTCACGTGATGCGTGCGTGACCTGCAGGCTACCGCAGCGTGCTGGGTGAGGGTGAGGAGGACCCGCTGCACGCGGTGCGCGTGATGAGCTTCGCCAAAGCCATGCTCAAGACAGCGCGCAAGGTGCTCATGCCCAACACAGGTGCGTGAGGGAGGGAGGGAGGGAGGGAGGGATAGCGGGAAGGTGGTCGTGGAAACACACAACGTGTTGAGCTAGCATGCTGTCAGACATGTGTCAACCTGCCAGAGCTGCACAGCACAGCGCTTTTGTGCAGGCTGATGTACATTGAGTGGTGTGCGCGTACCGTGCCGGCATAGTGGGTTGCACCATGACACACCGATGGATGCCAATCGTAGCAAATCGCCTCATGCGTGGTGTGTACTGCTCCCCTGCCCTCATTCCGTGTGTCCGAGTGACCACACAAGGTCCAGGTGCCTATCGCGTACATGCCTCACTCCTACCTTGTGCGTGTTGTAATCCCTTGCCTCGTGCTTCCCAACAGGCAAGCCTGTGCAGGTCCGGATAGGCCTGCACAGCGGACCCGTCATGAGCGGCATCGTGGGCTCGTCAATGCCACGCTTCTGCCTGTTTGGCGGTGAGTATGGCAAACCTCAGGGTGCTCCTGCACATTCACGTGTCCCTGCGTGGGTGCCTATCGAGCACAGCGCAGCGCCTACGCTCTTTGCCATGCCACCTACGGCGCATACAGTACATCCGCTCGCGGCACGGCACTCCCCGCACCGCTGACGCTCACCCTTACCGTATTGTACCGCTGCGTGCAGACACCGTCAACACAGCCAGCCGAATGGAGAGCCTCTGCCCCCCTGGACACATCCACGTCAGCAGCGCCACGCGTGACCTGCTGACCAACGAGCGCTGGGTAGCCACCGGCGGAGTGGAGGTCAAGGGCAAGGGCCGCATGGCCACCTACCGCTGGGGCGGCGGGGGCGGGGGCGCAGGCGGTGGCGGGGGCGGGGCATCTGGTGCGGCAGGCGCAGGCGGCCGCGACGGCAGCGGCAGCGGCGACGATGACGACGATGACGTCGATGACGACTCTGTGCGCCTGCAGCGCGTCATGGACGTGTACTTGTAGGCTACAACTTGTAGCCAGTGCAGCAGCACGTGTGTACACCTCGCTTCATACGGTGATGCTGACAGGTGTGTGAGCCTCTCATTGTATGCCAGCAAGCCAGCAGGGCAAGTCACACGCTGGCGATGTGCCCCCATTCCACGTGTAGGACTCACCCGCCGGCGTCAGTAGGTTTTCCCCCCTGCCTATGCTGCTTGCAAGGGCAGGTGCTACTGACTGCTGGCGGGTTCACGCCTTTTGTTTATGTCCAGCGCCTCATTTGAGCTGGCCCTGTAGATTTTTATTGCCGTCTGCAACGCCGTGCAGTCAAGTACACTATATGTGTGGTAGCCAGCAGGACAGCATCATACCGAATGGTTGTCTTGGTCCAAGGCCATACCATGCACCTGCCTGCTACAGCGGTGCCCCTGCTGCTCAAGCAGCAGCCGCGGTGGATGGTAGCTAGCGTGTGTCACAGGCGAGGTGCACGGTACACAGCTTACTTGCCGCATAGCGTACTTCCCCACACAGTGTATAGCACACAGTGATAACGCGGTCAACCGTGCATGCCGCCCACATGCGCGCTGCATGCCACTGTTGATATTCGTTGCTTGCCTGCTAGCTATGCCGCTGATTTTATAATCTATCGCTTTGATTGAAGAATGGTCGTGCAAGCTATGGTGCAACAGCAATGTACCCACTGGTCCTGTGTACCCACACCGAATCCTCATGCAATGGCAGTATCAGGACAAAATGGTAGAAGGACCAGCCGATTCCATACTGCTGTTGTGTCCTTATTTTCACTCACACCGCCTTGCCTATATGCGTTTTGGGGCTTCCATCGTTTACTGTCCTGTGTGCCAAATCCTGCCTGCGCCCTGCACGCACACACGCGCACCCGAGGGCGCCTGACCAGCAGGCCTCTCCATGATGGCTGCATATGTACGCTGCAGGACACCAAGCGCAAAGATCAAGCCATGTTATCCCCAAACAATTTGTCATGGAATACGATGGTGAATATTCGGTATGCCAGTTGCATGTAGGCATGCGCTGTTAGGTTTGCAGCAGTTCCTGTCGGTCTGCAGACTTTTTGTTGCCAGGTGCCAGGATTGACCCTTTCCTCTCCTGCAATTGCCTCTCCTGCACCTTTTTCTAGGAGTAGCCTGCACATGCATTTTCTAGTCATGGTGCATGGTATTCCGATTTTGCGCGGCAATCCCTCAAAGCTTCCGCTTCACGCCAAGCACACAACCACTCACTTGCTCCAATCATGTACACCAAAAGCACGTCTGTGCACATGCTCCCTCATCGTCACAAGCGCCCTCGTGAAGCCAGTCTATGCTATTGTGCAGCCATTGTAGCCAATTTGCGCGGCATGCGTGGGGTCCAAAACCCGCACGTGTGATGCCGAACGCAAGTTGTGCTCTTTTGCGAAAAGCGCCATGTGAATGAAGTCACACCGGACGCAATTTTGAGATCACCGTGGTACCACTGTGTCCACGTCGCTGTTGCAGCATGGCAAATGCACAGCGGCAAACGCATACTCAGCTTAGGCAGGCCTTCAACCCTACAAGCGTTTTGTTCCCTGCATTTGCTTTCACTTTTGTGCTGTGAGCACCAGTCCATGCACGGCGCACACCCGGCATTCTGCTTCATCAATTCTTACGTTTACGTTGCAGCCGCACTCTCATAGGGTTGCTTTGCTTGTGGGCTCAGCACAATCATGCGTCACATACGCTGCTGCGATCAGATCCAGTTCACACCTCTGCAGTTGCATGCACGCCCATCGTGCACTGTTGATTAGGACTTGTGCCTGACCCAGCCCCTGCCACCGGACGACATATAGTTAGTTGGTTGACTGTGGCCTTGCTGGACGCAGTGATTGCCATGGAAGCGTGCGCGCCATCTCTGGTGGCGGTGCGCTGCACGTGCCATTGTGTCTTTGGCTACTCCTGCAGCTTGTGAGCGCCAGTTGGGGACCACTCACGCACATTCTGCCCTGCAAGTTGTGCACTGCATTTTGCTGAGTTCGATGCATCCTTGATAGGTGTAATCATGCGGCGTCCTGTATGTGTATGTGCACGCGAATGGCAAGTGAACCTCCCAAAGACCAGGCTAAACAGAAGGAATGCAGCTCCCGTGTGGATATGGTCAAGGCTTGCCAATGTTATGCACCAAGCGCAAAGATCAAGCCATGTTATCCCTACGTCATGTGTGAGGCTACCAGATGACGCTGCACCACTGCGCTGATACCAGCCCCACGCTCCTGTGACGTGCTGGCAGTAGAACAGCATCACAGTGTCAGCGTTTGGGTGGCCTGCACTAAGCACATATTATATGCAGCACTAACACGTAGCTACGAACACAGCAAACCTTGCAAACTCGCCACGTTGAGCATGAAACCCACCTTCCTCCCGGAGCTGCAGGTAGTGCCAGTGGATGTTTATTGTAGCCCTTTCAGGGTAGGCAGGGTATCACTTCTGCACTAGATTAGGGGTTGCCCAACACTGAAACGCTTGTAAGCAGCAGTGAAGAGCAAGCGTTATGCTCAGGCATGTATAATGTATATCCAGCCTTGCACGAGATGCTTGGCTCTGCTAGCCCTGCGGTACCGGCGCCTGCAGCCTGGCATGCGCTAGCCGCATGGCATTCAGCCACAGGACAGTCCCCGCATTGTGCCAACACTGCAATCACAGCAATAAACCAATCACTGGTGTAGGAGGCCATCAAGCCACAGTATAGTCTTCACTTTCAACCCAATGAACAGTGCATATGCCAATCTCAGGTGAATGTCAAAACATACAGGAGATCGATATCAAAGCACAAGCGAAGTGTAAGCGTGGACGCTGACAGATGACCTGTCGAGAGCATGCAGGTAGATGGTGTGGGTGGGTGTCGGTGGGTGTGGGCGGGGAGGGGGCAAAACACTGCTGCAAGTACCTAAAGTCGTCCTTGGAAGGTTGCTAACAGTACGTGGGCAACAGCAACATGGGAAGCCCCACATACAACGACAGAGTTATGTTGCAAAATGGCCTTGTTTGATCAAATAATAATACAGGCAGCAATGCCTGCAGCAATTCTGGGCATAGTGATCAGCGTACGCCAGAAACGCGGCAGTCTGAGCGCAGTGGTGCATGTGTGAGGTCGGCGGCCTGCTGAAGACCACGTGCAGTCTTGACAAATTGACCAATGAACGTCGATAGTGGACATGGAAAAGCCATATGGAAGGAGCCCCCACCCAAAACCCACTCTGCTTGTGCGTTTTGCCGACAAATAAGAGTGCGGGGCTTCGCCCGCCGCCGGCCTGCCTTATTAAGTGCCAACATGCATGCATGCAGGGGTTGTGAGTGCGTGATGGTGGCTGGCTGTCTCCAATGCATACCCCAAACGCGCCACACAAAGGCCACTAGCGCCCAGCCAGGTAGAGGGACTAAAATGCTCGCATAGCGCAGCGACTCCCCCTAGCATACATCACGTACGACATGCGCTGCGTCCTAGACCATACCGATCAGCGACAGGTTGCGTCCCTTGTGCACAAAATTTGCATCAGGCGGCAGTCTGCTATTGTCATTGCTTGATTCTGCCTGCCACCCCCCCTCCTCTTCCCCCCCTCCACTCCCTCCCATGCATACGTGCCTTCTTTGAAACCCTCTCGACGGCGGCCCTGGGCCTCTGGCTAGCCGGCCGAGCGTAAACAACAACAAATACACAGTCCGATACACGGGCTAACAGAAATAGCAGTAGTACAAATCACGGTGCAAACCGGCCAGCCCCCATCATACACAGAAAGTGTTTGCACAGCGCTGTCTAATGCTTCACCCATGCAGGTATTCATGGTGGACGGTGGGCTGAAGCGGTGTGTCGGTGTTGTGTTATTCAGTTATTGTGTGATGTGCAGAGCGTCCCGTGGCCGGGCCCCACAGCGGTACGCACAGTCAATCAATGCGGCCCTGTTTGATCGGCGCTTGATAGCTCCTCCCCGCCGCTGTCATCGCTGTCCTCACCTCACCACTGCCTGTGCACAGTCGCTGCCCGTGTAGCCTTGATTGCAAACGCACACACCCAGCGCAACGTTGCACACGCCGCGCCCCGAGCAGGCCTTGGGGCAGGCCCTGGGTGGCGCCGCCGCCGCCGCCGTCTGCGGCCCGCCCGCGCACGCGCCGTCGCACACGCCGATGCTGCCCGCGGCGCTGAGGCCCAACAACTCCGGTTGGTCCACCGCGAAGGCCTTAGCGGGCGGCAACACAAACGTGCCGGGCGTGGCCGCTACCGCCTTGAAGGTGACGCTGCGCGTGCCGGCGGGGAAGCGTGCCCACGTGTAGCGCACCAGGGAGGGTCGTGTCTCTGACGCCGGGCAGACGGGCCACGGCCACCACGAGCCCATTCCCCATGGGTCATCGTAGGGGCTGGAGACCCAGGACCAGTCGCACCATGAGCCGCCGCCGCCGCCGCCGCCGCCGCCGCCGGCAGGATCCGCGGAGATGCTCTGCAAGTTAGGGTCCAGGGGCTCCAGGCCGCCCGGCGTTCTCACCTCCAACACCACCTGGCCCTGGATATCATCCGGCGAGGTGACCTGCAGCGTGACGGCGACCACTGAGCCGAGGTCCAGGGAGGCCAGCGGGGGGCCCGTCGCGTCGCCGGTGACGGGGTTGGTCGCGCGCACGACGCTCTCCACCAGCAGGCCGCGGTAGGAGGGGAAGGCCAGCAGGTCGCGCGGAACGAACGACAGCGCCGCCGTCAGCACCACCTCTCCTGCACCGCCCACCTGTGGAGTGTGTGTGGAGCACACAGTGTGTGGGGGGGCACTCAGCGTGACACTGTCAGTGTGGGTGCAGGGCGGTGTTGGGTGACGGCCTGGTGAGAGTGTTGTGTGGGGTGGGACATGTGGACAGAAACGACATGCTTTTCTGGCAGTGGTTCAGGCTGCTAGGATCGGCTAGTCTGCATGATGAGATCAGACTTGTCCCTCAGAGTGGGCCTTCAGCATGTGCTGTGCGTGGTGGCCGGTGCTACTGCTGCACTGCTGGACTGCTGGTGCCACAACACCACCCAGCATCGAATCCAAGTGTGTTCCTAGTCACCGGATTAGTGGTCATCACCCGTTGCATGGAGAGCACTAGCTTCCACATGCTGACAGCTGCATGCTCAGGGTATACCCAAAAAGGAGGGCAAGGGGGATGCTTTGTGAACTTATGATAGCGCCGCCGTACGTACATACAGCATGCCCTCCCTGGCCCTCCCTGGCCCTCCCTGGCAGCCTCTCACCTGGAAGTCCAGCGCGTTGGCGCCCACAGGCAGGTCGCTCCATGACGCGCTGGCGCGCTTGGGCGCGTTGTCCTTGTCGGTGAAGGAGGCCTTCATGAGCGACGTCCTGGGCGGCGTCACGCTCACCACCAGAGCAAGGTCAGGAGACTGCGGGAAGGGAGAGCGGAGTCGGACACAAGACAGTAACGCAGGGCAGAGAAGCAGGGCATTAAATCAGTAGGGCAGAGGAGCAATACAGAACGTTATGTTTACCATCAGGTTACTGGGACAGGGGTGTACTCCGTTTTCCGGGGCGGCTATATGGTGGTTTGATTGTGCGCCTGCCGTCTGTCAACCCTGCCTGGCTGCCACCATGCAAACCTGTCTGGCTGTCACAACGGCAAGCTTGCACCGTGGTTGCAGTGATTGCACAGCAGATGTGGAAAAAGGGTGGTTATGCCCGTGGCAGCAGATGCCAGTCATGTATGTGCTATGATGGCATGGCGCCTGATCACGCTGATCCCCCTCACCCACCTGGGAGCTGCGTGAGTTGTCGTACGCGGTGAGTGTGGTGATAGCAAGGCCGGCGACCTGGCCGCTATATGGGACGGAGTACAGGTAGCTTGGCAGGTCCTGAACGCAACACCACCAAACAACATACACAGGCGTAAAGCCGTGCGTGGTTGTCAGCGCGGCAAGTATGGGCTCTTGTATCTTAAAGTAGGCTTGTCTCCGCTGCTGTGAGAGCATCTGGCAATGACAGGCAGTGACAACAACGTTGACGGAGGGCCTGACTAGTGGCGTGCGGCGTGCGATGTGCATCAGGCGGCTCTGGCCTGAGCAACTCAGCAATGCGTTCTCAGGCAAGAGCTACCCCGCAGTTGTCACCAAGATGCACAAGCACTCTGGTACAGCTACCTGCCATTTAATCGTGTCCTTTCACTGCCCCGCATGCCATTAATGCCATGCCCCCTCCTCTGATTCTTGCTCTGTGTGTCTCTCCCTCGTCGCCTCCCTCATCATCTCTCACCTGGGGCCCACTGGCCAGCCACACCGCCTGCTTGCTGAGCAGCTGGTTGTCCTCGCCGCCCCGCACCTGGAGCAGCAGGCCCAGCGCCTGAACCACCACAGCTGCAGCGCAGAGGGGGCAGCACCACCGCACCGGAACAGAGCGGCAGCGGGGGCAGGACGGTCTGACGAGTACAATCACCCAAGCAGGCCATACAACATGCAGCGAGTGCTCTGATAGTGAAAGTTCTCAACAAGCCAAACACGACCCGACGCCGGTGACAGTATTACGGCATCAGTGGGTGCATGCGGCGGGTACCCACATGCAGCGTTCTGGCTGCCCGTGTAGGCTGCCAGGTACGCGGTGCGGCCCTGTACGCGGGTGAGGCTGGTGAGGTGAGTGAGCGCTGCCCCCAGCAGCTGGCTGCGCGGGTCCCCGGTGGCCTGCAGCCTCAGCGCTACCAACAGGTAGGCCTGCGCGAGGAAGGAAAGGGGTGATAAACGCAGGCACAGCGGCTAGTCAGTGTCCGGTCACACGCACAACGCAGTGCGGGTACCTCAGCAGAAACGGTACGCTGGCGCAGCAAGAAGCCACTACTGCGGCTCTCCAGCCTGTCTTGCAGTAACGACCAGCTAGCGCAACAGGGTTGTGCTGCCGTCTGGCAGCCATGAGCCAAGCACACACTCGTTGAATGGTGTGCACGCACCGCCCCAAAACTGGAGAGTGGAGGGCTGCTATTGCACACCTGCACTTGTCACGTGGTGAGCCTGGGTGGATACGCTTCAAGCAAACAAGGTGCACAACACCGCCACACCTACCGCCATGCCCACGGTGTCCACTCCGGCATGTCTGTCGAATGCTGCGGCCACCAAACGCTCCCACGACACATCCTGCATGACGTTCGCGGGCGCGCAGCTGGGCACACCCTGGTCGCCGCCGCCGCTGCACAAGTCAGGCGCCCAGCCGGGCCCCATGGCGGTGTGCACCCACGCCAGGGTCAGCCAGTCGCTGTATTGAGATGGCCCGCCGTACGTGTTGTGGCGGGCGTCGTATGCGTCTTGCACCAGTTGGTGCGTGAGCGCGGCGCGCCATGCAGGGGCCTGTTGGGTCTTGAGGCCTGCCCAGGCGGCGCTGTACTGCTTCAGCTGGGGTGAGGGCGAGGGCGTCCTGGGCAGCACTACGCTGTGCGTGTCCAGCAGCCACACGGCGTACGCATTGAGCTGCACGTCCGCCCTGCACGCACGCACACACCACGGGGGTGTGCACACACGCAGCCGCGCACGTGGCATATAAGCGCACTGCCCAACCAGTAAACACGCGCAGGGAAGGGTTTGAGGCCAGATGCGCGACAAGGCTCGCACTGCCCACACCCAATGTGTGCTGGTGTGATGAGCATCAAAGGCATTTCTGGTAGGCAAGCGAACAGCTCTTACACCTCATTGCTCATAGCTCATACAGTACACCTCTTGACCGCCTTGCCCTGCCTGCGTCCACCCCAGCCTTGTGCTTCCTCCCCTTCTCACCGGGAGGGTGACCAATTATACCAAGCCGCCGGGTCGACAGGCAGCAGGCCCAGGCTAGGGTGGTTGAGCTTGCCGGCGAGGTTGCCCTGGGCGGTGAGTGCCGCCTGCAGTACATCCTGCGGTACAGGCTGGTTGTAGTACAGGTACAGGGCGGGCGCCAGCGCAAGCACTAGGGAGCGCTGCGCCTGGGCGTACGTGCTGCGGGAGGGCAAACACCACATACACACGTGCACACACGCACACACATGCACAGTCCGGCGTCGTTCGCTTGCGGCAGCCACCAGATTCCCCCAGACACTGTCAAGTGCAGTTTGTCCCCATACGCAAATATGCACACTGTATGGCCCCACACCGCGTTCTACTTCCAACACACAGGTGCATACAGGCAAAACGGGTTCAGGTTTGGATTGTTCAACTGCAATGGTTGTGCAAAACTAATGTCATAATCCCTCATGAGTCATGCGGCATGTCGTGCACGACTCACTCCTGCTGCTCGTCCCGCCGCGCCTGGTCCACCAGCGCCTGCAGCGCGGGGAGGTACCCCACCGATGCGCGTATGTCCAGGCCGCCACTGCCGGGCGTCACGGCGGGCAGCGCCAAGCCCTCGCGCCAGGTGCCAGCGCTGTCGGTGGCACGCAGCGCAAACGTGGTGGCCACATCCACCTCTCCCTGCTGGCCTGCGGATGTTGAACGCATATGTGGTGGTGGTGGTGGGGGTGGGGGGGGAGAGGGGAGGGGAGGGGGATGCAGCAGCAAAGAGGCAACACGTAGGACCCGGTCAGAGCAGGTAAGAGCACTAGGTGTAAGCGCAGTGGGTGGAAAAGCAGAGGAGGCACACATTGACGCACATAACGGCCCCCGGCCACCCTGCAAGGTCTGTTGTGTCGCCCTTGCAGCAGCGCTGACAGCAGGACCGACAGCAGCAGCAGCAGCAGCAGCAGGGCAGCAGCAGTAGCAGGGAGGCAGGGCAGCAGGGAGGGCGGGCGTCACCACACCGCAGCGCAGCTCTCAGGCCTCACCCTGCACCTCCAGCTCCAGTTCCAGCGCATCACTGTCATCAGCGCTGGACGCGCTCAGCCGCAGCCGCGCGCTGCCGATGGCCTGTGCGCTGAATGAGAACCGCACCTGCAGCGCGCAATCGGTCATGGTTGCATTCATGTCGTTATCATGATCATCAAGGCGCATCATGAATTCAAGGATCAGTGTTGGTGGTTGGAGTCGGATTCTTCAAACATGCACAGCGTCATCAGAGCGCACTGCACCACACGCTGCCGGACTGCCCTGCAGTGCTGGAAGGCAACGTTAAGAGCAGACAGACTCCATCCAGGCTACATCCCAGCCCAGGTGTCGCACCGAACCGCACTCTATGTCCCGTGCACCGCTCACAAGGCAGAGGCACCAGGATGCACCTCTCTGTGTGATTGTGTCCGTGTGCGTGCTGAGATAAAATCCCGTTGGGGCGGCCTCACCTCCTGCTGTGCATCTCCGCCAGCACCAAACGTGACGCTCTTCACCAGCGGCCCAACCGCCTGCAGCGGCGCGACGACCCCAGCCGCGCCCTCACCCAGTGGCAGCACCTCCAGCTGGAGCCTCACCAACGTGCTGCCTGAGGCGGCGCCGGCGCCGCTGGGCGCGGTCACGATCGCTCCGGCGTCAAACGTATCACCGACACGCACGAAGCGCGGCAGCGATGCCGTGACCGACAGCGGCCGCCTCACCACAAGTTGAGCCTCGCCTGACGCGTAATGCTGCTGGGAGGCCTGAGCAGCATATGCCCTGCGTTGGGGGGAAGAGCCAGGGAGGGACCCAAGGTGTAAACCGAGGAGTTGATGGTCACGCAACGCACTTGCAGGACTCCAAAAAAAACTCCATACCGGTGTCAGGAGAGGCATATTTTAATACGGCGAGATTCGCAAAAGCCTCACGCACCTGATAACGAACGTGCCGAGGTTCGATGGCGCCTCAAACGTGGCGGTGGCGCTGCCATCTGCTGTCGCGGTGCCCCACCAGAACAGCGGCGTCGACTCAAAGTCCTCCGCCAGGCGGGGCGCTGAGGCGCTGCCGGATGCACGGGAGGCGGAGGGGCCCGCTCCATCCGCCGCCATTGACCAGGCTGCCATGGGTGCCTTTGGCATCGGCGCGCCGTAGAGCCGAGACGCGCTCTCCAAGCTGGACATCACGTTTACTGCATCATCGCAACACCGCATCGCAGCAAGGGCGAGGCCAGGGCGGTTACGGTGATAGGGTCGGTACCGCATTAGGGCAGGGCGGGCAGTCAACACGCCTCAGGCTGCACATTTCAAGCCCAGCAACGGTGTTGCGGCATCTGGCCATGCAAGCATTGCATGTGTGGTGAAGAGCGTGTGGCTAGGTGCAAATCGCCACCACTATCAAGCGCCTTTGTCTTCATCCTCTGCAGCAGCGTAGTAAGGCCAGCCTTGGTGGGTTCATCATCCCAATCATGGCCAACATCCTTGAAAACTAGAACGCACAGTCGCACACCATGCCACTGCTCGGAGCGCCAATACAACTGCAAAAGCGCTCCACTACCACACATAGCACACAGCACGCTTAGTACAGGACGCTCAACTGCTTATATTCTCTGGTTGGCTTACCATCTCCAATTTTTCCTCGGCCGTTATACTTGGGCGGAGTTGAGGCGTCGTCGCTGCCGGGGACAACCGCGCGGGGCACTAGGTCGTCGCCTCCTGGGCCGTACGATGAGAGCATGGAAGCCCTGCAGTACAGATCCTCTCGGTATCGCGTCGGGCTGCAGGCTGAACGGCTGTACTCCTGCAGAGCACACCGCCGCCATCGCCACCGCACATGCACACGCACGCGCATGTGATAAGTCAGTGCCTACGCGTATATGCACACTGCATGGGCCCATCGGCATCTCCTTAACACACACATGTGGATATGTACATCAGTACATTGCTCAGCAATGACAGTGGCGTTGTGATAGCAGCAGCCCTGCCGGCACAAGCGGTAGCAATAGCGGCCGCAGCAGGACGACGCTTCACGCGTGGGTACGAGAGGAGGGTGTCACATGTGTGCCCAATTCCCAAAAACTGGATTCAGCGGCTGTAACAAGCACCGACGACAGCGCAGCGGTGGAATCAGATGCAACCGTCCGTTCATAGAGTGCTGTGGTGTATCTTGTTATGCTACATCAGGAGCGTGTCGCCAAACGACCCATGCTCCCCCCAGATGGGGACCAGCAGAAGAAGAGGTGTGGCCCTTCATTTGGCCCCCCGGGCTCCTAGCAGGCGGCAAGAGCTCGTGGCACACGGGTGTACCGTAACGTTTCCGCACATCACTACCACAGCCCCACTCACGCGCGTGACTGTGATGTACGAGCTGTATTGGTTGAGGTATGAGTCATCGGGAACGTCGATAGTGGCGATCGCGCGGCCCGAGACCGGGGGCGCGGGGATGCATGTTGTGTCTACGGGCAGCCAAGGATCCAGCGTGAACCTGCAGCGACAGTGGCAGCGGAAGCGGCGGTTGCCCCAGCAGTAGCATGTCAGCAATAGGGTCAGCGGTAGCATCAGGGCCAGCACAAACTGGACGAAAGCAACAGGAGTGGCGTGGCAGCGGCAGCAAACGCATGCAGAGAGCAGCAGGAGCACCCAGGTGGCGATGTGACAATACGGATGTTGCTGTGGGTCAGCGTGAGGGGACAGCTAACAGCTTGAGCATGCAGACCATTTCGCCCTGATCCAGCGTTGCAGTTGCAAAACGCAAGGGGAGGTGCAAGCTCGCAACACCACCGGCCGACATGCGCTTGCCGTGAGCTCCTCCACCGCTCAACACGCCAGTGTGAATCCCTTGCCGCGGACGTCTCAGTCTCTCACCGCGTCATGAGCTTCTCAAACACCGCCTGCACCACGCCGGGCGCTACACGGCGCGCATCCAGGCCGTACGCCTCGATGACCGCCTGCAGCTGCGGCCGCATCAGCTCTGCCAGGCGGGGTAGCGGGTAGGGCAGCAGGTCCAGCACGGCCTTGTCCACGCCATACACCGTGACAGCAGCACCGGGCACGCCGCTGTTGCCAGCGCCCGGGGCCGTCACGGACACCACCACCTGCACAGCGCAGGACTAGTTGTGTCAGCTGGACTGTATCGCGCCTTTCACATGACAATGATTTGCACACTAAAATGATTGAGCTTGAACAATGAGGGTGAATGCACTCGACCCACACGCACAGTTTCTGGTAACCCGACTCGCATGACACCTGCCGGTGCAGGTGCTGCTGCGTACATTAACAAGCATACGACAACTACCTGGACAACTACGGTAGTATTGTTGTCCAGGAGCATGACCCATGAGCATGACTCATTGGTTGTTTGATCCTCACAGGTGTGATCCGCAAACGCAGCTTTCGAGCCGCACCTTGACGCTCTCGCCCGGCTTGATCCACGGCAGCAACCCCGACTCGGTGTCCACCGTAGGCAGCTTGACGGCGCCAGAAGCGTCCCCGCCGGGCGAAAGCGCCACCGCCACGCGCAGGTCTTCCGCCGGCTGCACTTCCAGGCGCACGCTCAGCGCACGTGTGAAGGGCGCCAACGGGTCAAACAGCGCCGAGGTACGTACTGCGGGCGTCGCCGCGGGCGCGGACACGTTGGCCGGCTGCTTGGGGGTGCGCGGCACGCTGATGGTGAGCAGCACGCTGCAGCCTGTTGCGCAGGGCGCGTCGAGCTTGACGTCCAGGTGGCCCTGAGCCAGCTCAGCGGCCTGGGTTGGGGATACCAGGAACGAGTAGGGTTGGGAGGGGGGGGGCACGGAACAAGGCATGATAATGACACACGCGATGCAATGAGATGTGAGGTGAGGTGAGTTGCGGTGAGGCAGGAATTGTTGCGCAATTCCTGTCATGGTGGTTCTGAACCACGCGTGCAGTATTGCTTGTGGGGACTGCATGGCCGTAACATACGTGCTAGCAGCTGCGTGCGGTCCTTATACAAGTAGTTTTTATGTGTGTTTACAGTAGCAAGAAAAAGCCTGCCTGCATCCCGTGACTGACAGCCGGAGACTCACATCCAGCATGCGCTTGCTGGTCGCTTCCATGTTGCCCCACGTGAGCAGGCCAGTAGCTTTGCTGTTGGGGACGGTGAGGGGCCATGAGGGTGTGAAGTACAGCCGCGCGGTGTCACCGCTGCGGTACACCTGCCTGCAGCCCATGGCAGTACGCACAGTACACACAGTGTACAACAGTACACAGGTCAACTGCAGTCACAGTGCTGTGCTCACTGGGGTGATTTCACACTGCAGGCCCGTTTGTGCACTTAAGTAAGTTCAAGTGTTAGCCGTGCCCCACAACTGTGTCCACATCCTCGTCCCCCGGGGGGCGGGGGGGGCTGCGCCCCCCACACACACTCAGGGCAATCCATCAGCCCGTACACGTACTACGCACTTGTCGGGGGTGAACTTTGGCGCCTCCTGAGTCCGCCACGGCGAGAGCTGCCAGCCGCTGGCGCTGCGGCCCACCAGCTGCCAGCTGCACACGCGCTGGCCACCCGCCTGTGCGGGCAGCTGGGCGCAGGCGGTAAGGTTGAAGGAGCCCACGCAGGGGAGGCTGAGCTGGCAGGGGAAGCCGCTGGCGCCTGCACCATTCACATGCACACACGCGTGCGCACACGCAAAAGCATGCATGCGCATTAATCAGTGAGATGAGGGATTGCGCAGTACACAGGGCCCGGGGTCAGGGTTTGATGTTGGCATGTGTACACGATACTGATACGACCACACCCTCCACTACCACTGCCACCACCATCCTTTGATAGTGAACGTACAGTACTTGATATTGGCGCGCACCCTCTCTCACACACGCCGCATTTTAGTGCTCAGAGTCCCGAAACGTACATCAAGCATCTGCTGGCATGCACACATGCTTATGCTGATGTACTGCACTAAGCCCTTGTGGCCCTCTTGCACCCCATATGCATAGCTTGGTGACCCCCTTCTGCTTGCCTGGTCCCCATCTGGGGGGAGCATAGGCCGTGTGGCCAACACACTCCTGATGTAACATAACATAACATAACACATACACCACCGGACATGCTTGCCCTCTCCCTTTTCCCCCCTCCCCCCCCCCAACCCTCACCAGTGGAGAAGTCAGGGCAGCTGGACGTCACATCGCAGTCCGCAGCAGGCGCGTGTGGTGGTGCGGAGCGCGGCACCAGGCTGACCGTGACGGTCACATCAGGCGCCGGAGGTGACGAGGATTCATCGCCCTGCTCAGCGCCACCACTGCTGCTGCTGGTGCTGTCGTCGATCGGCATCGGCGCGCTGCCATCCAGCTGCTGCTGCTGGGTGACGCTCACGAGCTTGACCGCGAGGCCCCACTTGACGTTGGGCAGCTCAGTGTCCAGCGAGCGCGTCAGCACCAGCTCGAACGGCGCATCGGCGATCCTGGGTCATCAAAACATACATAGATACATTATAGGATGATAAACGAAGAGGAGTGGCAGGTTGGCAGGAGAAGGGCGATTGCACAGCATTACAATGGAGATCAAGTCGTGCAATGTGCGCCTGCAAAAATGGCTGTGCAGTTGCCGGCCAGCCGGGAGGGGGCACTGTGAACATTCGTCATCATGATGTACATCAGGATGAACACTGCACTCACAGCACACCCACAGCAACTCCAGCATCGCGCCTGCACTCACACAATAGACGCTGACTGGGTGATGCGCTCCCGTGTTGGGCCCACCCACTCCGCAACCACACGAACAGTGTCGCCCGCCTGCAACGCACACAAAGCGGTCGGCAGCAACAGTAGATGTCGCACGGTCGTGAGCACTCAGGTGGCAACTCTTGTCGCACGTGCATGCAGCGTTGCTGAGTGGTGACGTGTTTTGTGCAAGCTGCAAGCGCTTGCCCTCATCGGCGGCGACGATTGCTGAATAACAGCCAATTGCAATTCACCGCAGGAAATCAGAACACATGCAGGCCAACACACATGCACCGTGTGGATGCCACCCCTGTTCCCGCCTACTGCCAACCTTTATGTTTGCAACTCCCGGGTAGGCATGTCTCATGCCAGGTCATGCGCGTGGGCGCAAATCGTGTACGTTCATTGCATTAACGTCGTCAGTTCGTCACAAATAAACCCATCCACCCCACTTTGGTGACGTTGGTGCTGAGCAGAGCTGCCAGCGGCAACACGCCGCCCGCCTTGCCCGCCGCATCCGTCTTGAGCTTCACCAAACCACTAGGCGCGACAACATTGCCGCCGCCTGGCCCGGGTAGGCTGCTCAAATCGTAATCCTGCTGGCTGTGTGCGGGGCCCTGATCGACCTTCCATGTGATGGTGACATCCGCCGCGTTGACCTGAGCGCCGATGTAGCTTGACGCGCTGACGTTGACAGGCACGTCGCTGCCCGGGGTGATCTGCAATACGATTCCATGCACACACGTGTGCGTGTTTTAACATGAGGCGAAACATGCTTGGGCGAAGGGTTGCATGAGGTCTGCGGTGCATGAAACGCGCTGTCAGCAAATGCAGTTTACTAGAACGCTGATCGGTGGCGGCAACAACAACGGGGTGCATGGACGGATGCGCATGTTGACATATACAAGCATGCCACCAGCGGCAGCAGCAGCAGCACCGCCACCAGCACCACTAGTTCAGCGGCAGCTGCAGCAGGCAGGCACACAGCACACCCTGCCAGCGCCACCTCACCCATTGCGGTACGTTGAGGGTCAGCTCTGCGGTGGGGGGTCGCGGGTCAGCAACGGTGATGCTGATGGACGCCACAGATGACCACGAGCTGTCCAGAGTGACGGGGTTGCCAGCGCCGGCTGCCGTGCCTGCAGGGGAGGTAAGCGGGACATGACACGCTTCCATGCGTGTGTGACAATGCTGCTGCACAGCTTGTCAGTATGTGACCACCAAGCCCATGCACGTGCACTCAGTGTGTAACAAGCTGCATAATTGCAGTGGACAACCGCAGTGGACACCGCGATCAGCATCAGCATCAGCATCAATTGTCCTGCAGGTCCTCTGGTCTTTTGAGTTTTGGCTTACAACTAGCCCTACAAACGAAGGCCGCATGGACATTCCAAACTCGACTGAATCTAGACAAATGTGTGTGCAGCTAACGGGTGCGCGTTTCACTCGCCTGCCAGCCAGCGGCGCTCAGCGCTGCCGCTCACGCTGTTACCGCTGTTGCCGCCTGGCCAGCCCACCGCCATCCCCTCAGCCTCAGCCTCAGGCTCGTCCTCATCGCTGCCGCCAAAACCGCCAGTCGCGATACCCACACTGCCAGGTGTCGACTGTCCTCCCGCCTCAGTCTCTTCAACTCCATCAGAGGTGCCAACAGCAGCATCAGCGCCACCATCAACAGTCCCTGCAGTAAGGTCGTCATTGCTGCCAGGCACTGCAGCCTCCTCAAGCAGGGGCGTCACTGCTGCAGCCAGCTCCGTCTGCTGCTGCGTTAGGAGGAGGTTGCCGAGGCAATGGTGGCGATGATGGCCTCGCACCCGGCCTATGGCAGAAACCCTGGTAGATATTGCGGTGGCATCCGGGAGGACGGCATCCGCATCTTGAGCCTGCATGCAACATGCACACATGCACAGGTGCATTGCATGTCAATGTTTCACACCTGACCACAGGTGCATCAGTGCAGCAGCACAGGGAGGCTGCAGATGAATTGACCACACCTGGATTGTATGTTCGTGTTGCACTGGCACAGATTGCGCTCACACCGGCTGGCATGCGCGTGCGTCACGTCACGCTCACGCACCATGACTGCGATGCTGTACACGCCCATGTTGGCGTCCTTGGGCACCTCCACCACCGCATGGATGGAACCTGACTCCGGCTCGTACTCGGGAAACACAAGAACCTGCGGCGGCAAGGTACAAACGAACGTACATAGGTGACATACAGGCGGCAGTGTAATGCACATGCACAATCCTATATCAAGCACGGCCCCCGCATGGTACAGGGTGCTCGACCCGGGGGGACGGGTCAAAATTGAGAAGGGTTCCCCCATGCATCCCCCGTACTGCACAGCAGGAGGTTGACTGCAAGGCTAGTAACACATAGGCAACCACACACAAGCGTGCGTGTGCGTGGCAGGACAGCACGGTAAAGCGGCACAAGCACAAGCACTCGATTCGTTGGCCCGCACCTGAGGCCCCCTGTAGTTCATGCCATTGTTGTCAGCGGCCGACTGAGTGGTCCAGAGTGACAAGAGCTGCAAGGCTAGTCGTGGTGGCTTGTCAGGGAGAGCCAGCTTGGCACCGGCGCGCTGTTGTATATAGCCTGCACACACGCACACACGCACACACTCATCATCACATGCATGCGTGACAACGAGGGAGGGAGGAGCAGAAGGCCACGTGTGGCGATCAGGAACGTGTCACGTTGCTGCAGTGGCTCCGGCCAAAGGTGGAGTGCAAAGAGCACACGGTGTGAAGTGGTGGCGTGCAGCGGGTCCGACATGGAGGCCGCAGGCTCAGCAGCGGTGTGCGGCGCACAGCGAGCGGAACAGCATGACACTCATAAACCCTTCACTTGGCGTCGCCTTGTTGATTGCAGGCCACACGTTCTTGACATGATAACTCCGTGCTGTAGCACCGTTTGCATGCCAGCAAGGCAGTGAAGCAGCTGGGCTGGGCCGGGTGCTGCCGCGGCCTGGGCGCTGCCTGCTGGCTGCCACACCTGTGAGGTGTAGCTTGTCCCCGGGGCGCACCAGCAGCCTGTCAGCCAGCAGCGTGCCCTGCCAGCCAGGCGCCACTGGCGGAGAGTACCACCCAGACGACGGAACGATGAGCGCCTGGTGGGGCAAAATCAGCAGCAGCGGTGGTGGTGCGGCATCAGTGGCCGCAGTCATTGCAAACGCCAGGCATACGTAACATCATTCATCACACATGTACAAGTGTGGATCAATGAACCAGCATGTCTACTGTATCCGCAGGCAGGACGGCCTGCATTGTTGCCATCACCATGTGCAGATCGCAGGTCGCACAATGTCGCATGCCCTTCAAGAGTTAAAGGAACAGCATGGCTGCAGGATCGGTGTCACATTTGACAAGTTAAAACAATGCGCAGAACCATGTGAACGGGCATACATGTGGATGAAACGTGTATGTTGATCCGTACCTGTGTCTTGGTGGCCACCCAGCCCACCATTTGGGTGTCGGGGGTGTAGGCGCGGTACGGCGCGCCGGACGGCTGCAAGCCCGCACAAGCCCACACCGGCAGCACAGCGGTCGTTCAGTACAAACGAGCGTGAGCGCGCACCTGTAATCTACAACTATCCACACAACGGTGACATCAGTCAAAGAGCCAATATGATATGCAAGCAGGCATATTCCCTGACATCATGTAGGCATTGATCTAGCACGCCAGCTTGGCCCAATCTTTGCCCTGAGGCACTAGCTGGACGCCTTTCTCTTGCAATCAGCAGCACCTGCCGCAACATGCCCAACCTGGGCTTCGTGTTGAGAGGCACAGGCAATCGAGGCTCGCAATCACCACTACACAACTCACGGTGGTGTCCACACGGTCCAACGGAATGGTGCAAGTGCCATCAGTGCCCGTGGTGCAGCTGCTGCCCAGCTGAGGAAGTGACTGGCCATCCTGCTCCGGGGCAAGGCCACACCGCGCAACACCAAAGAGAACGCGTGTCAGCGGCGATAGCGGTGGGCCAGGCGCGAGGGGAGAAAGCAATCAAGAACAGAGGTTCGAGCCGAACCCTTAGGCCATGATACACAGGTGTGTGCATGCTGCATGCAACGTGCATGCCACGACTCTCCTTCATGCACGAATTATACACGACATGACACGGTACTGTGCGGTGAGTTGGTGGCAGTAGCACAGGACCCACTGAATTGTTTGGCAGGTTGCAAATAGGTGGGAGGCAAACCGCTGTGGCACATCAGCTTTTGTCCCGCGCTGAAGCCCACTGCCAAGAGCCAGCATTCTGCTGCCTTCTCCTCATGCGTGCTTCCTTGACCATTCCGTCAAACGCCCAGCGCATGCATGGGAGCACGCCAAGCGAGGTGCACAATCAGTCCTGCAAGCAAGTGGACCGTTCCCGTCCAAAAATAATAATAATAAGTGGACTGCGGCTGGCACCCGCACCTGCACCCGTACACGGCTCTTACCTGCGGCATGTAGTAGATGGATGCGCTGGCGCCCTCCACCGCCTGCCCCGTGTGAGAGTCCGTCACCCAGGCTACGACGGACGTTGCGGACTTGATGTACACGGCGGACAGGGAGGTGCGCACGATGATTTGGATCTGCGGAGGCGTCGTGCAGAGTGGGTTGGGTAAGGACTAAGGAGGGCTGGATTAGGTGGGTTGGATTAGGGTTGGATTAGGGTAAGGGCTGAGGAGGGGTTGGATTAGGGTTGGATTAGGTGGGAGGCGAGGTGAGGTGGGAGGCGAGGTGAGGGGGGAGGGTTGGATTAGGTGGGAGGTGAGGTGAGGCAGGAGGACAATCATGCGATGAGGGGCGCGGGAGCGGAACACGCGACATGCCATACCACTCTGAGCATCCCTTGCGATCACATTTGCATGACATCGCTCGACCAAGGTGTACCTGAAACCACCGGCCAGCGGGATACATTGCACCATACACTGCCATACGCCGCTGCAGCATGCTCATGACCTAGCGGCGGCATGCAGCGGCTTGCTGTGTGTGTTGCTCTATGGTGCCGTATTCGAGCTGTGCAGCGGCACGGTGTGAGACAGTGTGCACATCACACAGCATGTTCTCGAGGTGGAGCTGCATGTGCATGATGTGGATGTACGCACCCATGCATGGTGTTGCAGTACATGCAGGCTCGTCACCAAGGACTTCCGCGTGCATGCAGCTTTGGCATGCAAGGCACAGGCGGGCAGTGCCAACCGGCCCTCCCACTGGCCGGCACACACCACACTCACCCCGCCCGAGGTGGGCCTGTCCAGCCACCCTTGCGTGTTGCAGCAGGTGTGCGCCAGCAGCATGTTGTTGGCCTTAGCGGGGTCATACGCTGGCAGCGCAAGCTCCAGCCGCTTCCACGCGCCACGCTGGCCGTTGGGCGCATTACGCTCCAGGGATACCTGCACGCCACCGCATGTTTCATGACATAATAGCAATTTGGGTTAAGACTCTGGTGGCTTGCTTGCTGTTGGGCCGAGCCTCTGGTTATGTTCCCCCCGGTTTACGTCTCTCTCATTGACTCATTGACTTGCATGCATGCTGTCAAGTGCATGCATGCCACTGTGATGCATGCAGTGGGCGACATGCCAGCATGGACAATCCCACATACATGCAGTACAGTAGTCGGAGGTATGGCCGGCGCAACCCAGGCGATTCCACTTCTCAGATCGGAATAGTGAAGGATCCTATATAGGTTGAGTAACAGGGGGTGCGGGGTTGCGCCCTGCTGGGCCAGTGTAACATGTGTGACTGCCTCCTCTGAGCCCCTCATCTAAGTGACGGCGCTCGTGAAGGTCACACGATCAGCGGTGACAATGGGCAGGTACGTGCATGCAGCTTCTGTGCTACTTGACGCGACGACACCGAAAGCAAGCCACCCACGCAAAAGTCACGCTCGCACCGGGTGACGCGTTGCGAGCGCCAACGAGTGCACAAAGGAAAGTGGCAGCGGCAGCGGGGGACTGCAGACCCCGCACCGTTGCAACCGGCTTGGCAGACCCCATGATGTATCTCAGGTTGAGGTTGAACGAGAAGGGGTTGAGCAGGCGCAGCACGCGCGCAGGCGCTGACAGGTCCGCCACCCAGACCTCCGCCGTGGAGAGGCTGAAAGAGTCTGATGGGGCGCCGCTCAGCGGTGGGTAAGAAGCGTAGGGCCAGGAGGTGAGCGGCTGGGACTGCGGGTCGGCCGCGTCGATTTCAAACACAGACAGCGGCATTGAGGAGCCCCTCCCACCTGCACGCATGGACACGTGGTTGGTGCACATGTGACGGCTTAGTGATTTATAGCAGTGTCGGATGCAGCCCGGAGAGCCATCGCTGATTTGTGCCATTGCGTCAAGCACCTGTTGAGTTGGGGCTGTCGTGCTATGCAGGCAGGTGGGGACCAAACGGTCCTGCACGCGGGGTCCTGTGTGCCTAGCAGCATGCTGTATCAAAGTGTGTAGAAGCACTGCGCTTCCCAGAGCAGCGCCACGACACATGGCAACAACAGCGCTTGCCTTCTCAGATGCCCCCTCTGAGGGCAGCCCCAGGGCTCTGGCAGGCAGGCCACGTGAGAGCAACAATTGCAAGTTTTGGAGGACAGGCAGCAGGCAATACCTTTCACAGCCCAAGTCACTACCCATGATAGTCAGTGAACACAGGCAGCAGCCACAGCGCGCACCTGGCGGTGTGAGGGAGGGCTTCACATCGCTGGTCCACATCTCAACGCTGCTCGACTCCAGCTTGTTGAAGCCGTACTCGTCGGTTAGCCCCACCGCACTGTGCGCGTCGACCTTGATCTTGGTGCGCGGCTGAAGGCCCTCGCCCTGAATTGTCAACTGCAGAGCGCTCGGCGCGGTGCGCGCGATAGACACGCTCAGCGGCTGGCACGCGCCGGTGCCGTCTGGCTTTTCGTAAGCGCATACGCCGACCGCGGATTGCAGCCCGGGCACCACGGACGGCACGTCCATGCCGTGCGCAATGATGCCATGAGGTAGCCAGATGTCCAAGCGGTGGTACCTGCGCTTGCGGCAGTAAGACAGCGCAGGAGCTGGTGAGACGGCAGCGCGGTACCGTAACAAGTGTGGAAGGAGGAGGGCGGCCGGCGTGTGCACCCACAGCGTACAGCGCCGCGATGCAACTTCAGCCGCGCCGCGTTGGCGAGCACTGCCGGGTTACAACCATGAGGCTTTGACACGACGCGGTTGCAAACACCTATGCCTAAAGTCCTCAACAGTAAACACCTATGGCTATGGTCTATGGTCTGTGGCGATACAACAGGAGCTCGAGGAGATCGCCCGTGTTTCATGGGCCCATATGCCTGCCCTTCACAAGCCCTCAAGCAACGCTGATCACGAGCCGAGGTGGACCGATCGTCCGCCTGACCTGATGCCGCCCGTGATGTAATTAATCGCGCGCCGCCCCGTGGACTGCTGCGTCTCAAACTGCCTCCAGGGCAGCCTGAATCGCCGCATGCCTGCCACCTCCAAGATGAGGTCAGCACTCAGCGGGCCCGACAGCTCGTTGTACATAGTGCCGGATGGCACCACCAGCTCATACCTACACAGTCCACACATACCGCGGGTGAAGTAGCACACAGTCTCTCCCATCTCTCCCCCATGCATGCTGCCTCCTCTGAACCCCTCTCGAGCCCGGAAGGCGGCCGTGGGCCTCTGACTGGCGGGCCGAGCGTAAGCAACCACAACACACATAACGGTGTACATTCCGCTCGTGGTCGTGCACCAGCCGGGCATCGCGTGAGGGCGCATGAGCACGCATGCATGTTCGCTTGGCTTGCTACATCCACAACCGCACCGCAGGATGTACGGTTGCAAGCGTTGCCTCTGTACTGCAGTGCACTGCAGAAGTAGCAGTGAGCGTGGCTGGCGACCATGTGTCTGACGCACCATGTGTCTGACGCACCATGTGTCTGCAGCCAGCGCGGGCTCAAACTGCACCATGACGCGTTGCGCCTCAGTGTCCAGGGAGGTGTTGGAGGCGGGGAGGTACCTTGGGTCGTACGTCACGGATGGTGATGCTGGGTAGGGCACGGCGGGCGGGCGCAGTGCGCACCGCGACACGTGCACCTTGCCCACTTGCGTACGGGAGCCAGCGTTGCGCAGCTGCGTGCGGCATCGGCAGCACACAACACACCCATTGTGGTACAGGGGTGTGCACAGCAGGGGGGGAGGGGCGTGCGGGGCCAAACGACATGCCGCAGGATCAGCAGCAGCCGCCAGGAATAGGGTGGATCAGCAAGGTCAAGGAATATGCTGATATACAAATTCAGGTTTGTCCGCAACCATGACCAGTCCAGCGCCAACAATGCGCAGCAGAGCACAGACGACTGAGCACTGTATTGGCTTCGCTTGGTGTCATATTTGATATTTCAGTGGAC
>BDDA01000027.1:256289-276838 GCA_001662385.1 Chlamydomonas asymmetrica | reverse complement strand
CTCACCCCGCCCCCCCCCCCCCCGGACCTCCTATCAAATACCTGGGCTGCAGCCGCCAGCTTGGCCAGGTTGACGGGGTAGGAGAATTGCAGTACCACGTGGGCGCTGCGGTGAGTGCAGGACGACCCCTTGCACCACTTGGTATCTACACACAGTTGCAGTAGGTAGATAAGCAGGTAGATAGAAATTGTTGATACAAGATTGTAGACACTGTCGTAGGAAGGTACACCGGTCGTAGGAAGGTACTTAGTAAGTAGGCAGGTGGGCTGTAGGTATGTTGGCAAGCACTCCAATGTCAGCGAGCAGACGGACGCCATGCATGGGAGTTCCAGGGGTGGTGGGAAAGAATGAGTGTGGCAGGGGCCGGGGGCGGAGCAAGCCCGTGCGGACTAATGTGAGTTTAAGAGCGAGATGAGCGTGCGGGGAGCCGCCACGGCGGTGCGGTGCTTGGTCGGATGCAGTGAATGCGCAAAGCCCCGCCACGGAGTGTTCGCTCCGAGCCATGTATGAACCATTAAGCAGGCAGGCGGGGCACGTGCGCATGTGCCTAACTTGTCAGGGGCCGCTCCAGCGTCTTACGACCTCACGGCCATTGATATGTCTTGTTTGTCTTGGGCCTCTACCCAATCCTACTTTGCTGCCCTAAAACCTCAACGACCATCTATTCACGGTCGGGTCAGCCACTGCCTCAACGACAGCCACGGTACTACCCACTACAGCCACGAACCCCCCCACACACTACAGGTACGGTACAATCCACTACACCCACGGTACTGCGCATTACAGGCTGCAGCTCACCGTCAGGCGGCACCTCGGGCTGCTTGTCGTCAGGTAGGCCTAGCGTGGGCGACCAGATAATGCCGTGCTCGTCATCCACGCGGGAGTAAACGTCCATCACAGACGCCTTGAGGGGCGTGCTGACCAGGCGGCGGGAGGCGGGGATGGCGGGCCCCAGCGACAGCACCGCGCCTGAGGGGCGCGCAGGCAGAAGTACAGGCGCGGCCGTACTTGCATGCGGGGGGTATTGGCCCTGCTGGCGATGGGGTGATGGCCTGCAGCCGTCCGCCTGCAGCCCTGTCACTTTACTGCTGCTGCAGGTAAAACCGTGGCTGCTCAAACACAGCGTGTGTTGGCTGGCAGCAACCGCATGCAGCAGGTTGTTCGAAGTGACTGCATGCCCAGCTGCCCGGGCTGGACTCCAGTAGCATGCCAGGCACAGGTCAGGTCAGTGCGGCGGCGTGCGGCACTGCATCCACTGTGCATGCTGTGCTCCCTACTATACGCGCGTGATGAGCAGGGCCGCCAACAGAGCGGGGAGGTGGTGGTGCTGGCCATTACGCGCGCGGTTGGCAGGCAGGGCCACCATCAGGGCGGGGAAGTGGTGGCCTCACCGTCCCACGCCGTGTAGTGTTTGGCCCATGTGAACGTGCAGGTGAGGTCCGTGGGCCATGCAACATCCGGATCCCAGCGTGCGATGGTGGTGGACACCCAGCGGAACTTGCCCGGCATCTTGCAGCCGGTCAGGTTGAAGGGCGGCTGCGGGTCGTGTGCCAGGTCAGCACAGCAGGGCAGATAGAGGGCAGCAGCTGACAGCAGGTGCAGCACAGCAGTTGGGCACAGGCAGGGGTGCATGTGCGAGGCTGTGCGCCTGCAACGAGGCTTGGGACGGGGTCCGGCGGCGGGTGGGCAGGTCCTGCCATATGCCAGGCGCGTGCCAGGCAAAATATGTTTGAACGAAGATATCTCACGCCATGTCACAGCTACTTGCCTTAAAGGGACCCTGAGAGCCAAAGTCTGAGCCCAGCGCGATGACTGGCCGTGAAAACACCACCTGCGGTTTCGGTGCGTATTGAATTATTGATGGGCGACGGTAAGGCCAGGACGCAGGCACGTGGTGTACCTGGGGAAAGCTCTGTCCGTGACGGTCAGGTGCTGAAGGGCAGCACACCATGCTATTCATGTGATGGCTTTGCGCCAGGATCTTACCGTGAGGGCCTGCAAGCCCGAGACCGCCACAGTGTCCCCAGCAGGTGCGGTGCTGAGCTTCGCTGGCGTTGTCAACACTACGTTTAGAGGGAGCTCCGCCCCTAGGAAAGGAGCGGTGCCGCTGACAGTTGTTGAGTTAGCTGCATTTGCACCTCCAGTGCGCAGCACCAAAGGCAGCGCGACTAGGAGGACGAGGAGCGTCCTTGACATCATCGCTGCGCACGCCGGCGCACGCGTGCGGTGCATGCAGCGCAACGGGTGTTTGACTGTTTGTCTTACAGGTTTGTGTATCTCTTCCTTAGACACGCTACAGGTTGTATGTTGTGAAAGTTGTGAGTATGGGAAGCTATGACTCGCGCTGGGGCATACAGGCGAGCTTTTGTAATATTCGCAAGGCCGTTGACGGGTCCAAAAACTTGCACAGCTGCGGGACAGCTATGCCAGCACATGCTAGTAGCAAATCACTGTCTGTCAAAAGCAAGCCCCGCTCACTAGTACCTTGCCCTCCGCGTGTTGTCATTGTATGAAGGCAGGCGGACTGTGCGCGACGCAAGAATGAAGGTGTGCGCTGTCCAGCTGTCCGTTGCCTGTTGCCTTGAATCAGGCTGCTGTTTGACTCATCCTCTGCCAGTCCCAGACTTGGGGGAGGCGTCCGCCTACGGTGTGCGCAAGCGCCCCGAAGCCGCGTCACACCAGGCAGGAGGTGGGCTTTCAACACAAGCCCCGAAGCTGCCAGGTGTTAAGCTCGTCAACATGGTCAAGGTCATATATAAATATCCCATCTAGGCTTGCAGTTGCGCCTTTTCGGGCAGTGCAGTGCTTGCACGCGCCTCGGGGGAATAAGTCCTGGTGAAGAAACAGGTTTACCTGGTCAGGTTGAGAAACATGCTGAGTAAGCCTGGCATGTATTCTCCGTCAGTGCCCAACTCGCCAAAACCCTACAGAGCAGACAAAGTGGACAGGTTTGCAAAGCTACGGACCTGCTGAGAAGCCGCGTCAACGTGCCCGGGAAGTTTAGGGACTATCATATCTTTGCTTCCAGCTCTGTCGCTCCTTGATTGACGTGTAGTATTGAGGTACCCTGTCAGTTCAGCTTGGAGGTCTTGCTGAACGAACATACCAAGGACATACTCGTACTGCAGGGCCTCAATTCACTGCAATGGTGTCCTCCAGATGGCTTGATCCCAAACAGTATGTAGGCACTGACCACCATAATCTGACCACAATGGTGAATCTCCATGCTGAGGGCATCGCACAGCATACCGTGCGTCGTGTGTCCGCACATATGCATGTCCCGGCGAGGACGCGTGTACACGCCCCTGCGAGGGCGTGTCTACTCCCACATTTCTGCAGTTTGCATACATAATGGAAGCAGGCGCAGATGTGCAAGCCACGCGTGTTCCCATCACCCGCCGTTCACGACCAGATGCGGGCCCAGGTGGGGCCATCAACCACACAGAACAGTCTTGCACAAATGGCACACAAGGCTTTCAGCATAATCCTTTATGCCTAAGGAACCAGTCCAGGAGATCGTCGTGGAAGCACGGCCGGGGCGAGAAAGTGACTCATGAGCCACCGGCCTGCCTGCCTGCTGCCATCGTACACAGCAAGGCAAGGTAAGTCAACGGGTACATCGAGTTTATGAGGCACATTTAAACTTTAGACAACCAAGCCAGGCACCGCGCATAAAGTCTGCACCAGTCTGCTCCCATCGTGACCGGTTTCGGTTTCGCACAAACCGACCTTCGCACACCTGCCTTTGCCCACCTCCTTTCTTTGCAGCAGAGCCCTCATCTGTTTGGAACCCTTGCATGATGTCCTGCTCATACAGTTTTGTACCTCCCTTGAATTTTGCTGTGTTCACCGTCAGATGTTCAAACTGCAGCTGTTTTCGGCCAGCGAGCCTTAGCACGGGCAACAATCGCCCCTATTCCGTGCCTCTTTGGCAGCTGTAATATATAGTCATATAGGGATCTGTGAGTACGGCCGGCCCTCGTTGCACTCCCTGCTACAAGTCCCCCACTATCTTCACGTCATAACGACACCTGACGACACTGGTGACAACAGTGCTCCTTGTACGATTCACAGAACAGTACGATTCATAGAACAGTACGTACTCCTGGCCATGTCAAACTGTTAGGGCTTGCGCACCGAGTCTTTCCCTGACAGGCAGCATGTGAAAGTTGCAAAGGACGCACTGGGTGGGCGAACACCGTCACGGGACTCGTACAGAGTCCAGTAGGCAACAAACGAACTGTGACCGGTTGGCTAGTTGCAAGGAGGGCGTGCATCGACGGCACAGGCCAAGGTGAGGCGATGGTCATCCTTGCTTGCGAGTCCGGTGTGTGCCAGGTACCGTTGGCATTTCCACATCGTATGCCTCCTGAGTTTGCCTTCTCGGCGTTGTGCTCACTTTCTGGTCTTCTGTTTTCTCTGCCATATCCTTGTCCCAGCAGGGCTTACCAGGTCTCTTCACAGCCTGTCCTGTCGCGTCGCAGGGTGCACCTTCACGCGACAGTGAGAGCGAGCATTGCCAAGCAAAGCTCTCTGCAAACGTTTAACCATAGGTAGGACACACATACAGGCGGTTGTGGCTCTTCGTGCCAGTGTGCACCATCAAACGCGCGGTGCTTTCTGAACCACACCCCACACGCGTGCACAAAGCTGGGAGTTGTGCCCGGCGCGCCTGCCTGAGGAAAGTGGAAGCTTTGCATGTCAGGCGGGAGTACATCAAGTGCTGCAACTTCTTACGGGGCCCACAGGCTGAGCCTACGCTGTGTGCGACAGGCTGACATGCCATACGCCCATCCATGGTGCAGGTTCAGCTGGGAGCCAGGCGGCGTTGTGCTGGGGCCTGCGCACATGCGCTCACACGCAAGCTACACCTTGTTGCCTCTGCATTGCGTGCTGCTGCTTGTGACGCTCTTCATCACCCAACACCGTCTGAGCTTGGCAGGTCAGTGAGTGCGTGCACATGCATTGATTGCATCACGGCGGCACGTACTCAGCATGTCAGCGCTATACAATCCCCACATCATGGTCCCACATGCAGGACAAAGCAGGATTGGCTCATGAATGGACCATTCACAGTTTAAGGGCAGGAGTACATGAGGATTAAGCGACCAACACCTGGTGTGTCTACACACCCTTGCGGCCTTCATCAGCGCTCCGGTTGCTGCCTGCATCAATGTGGGCCGACGCATTGGATCACTGCATGCTGAGGCTTCACCTGGGCGCACCTCGCTAACCCCTCTTCCCATCCTGCATGTGTTGTCTGTCTGGGCGCGACGCATGACGCGATGCACAACGTAGGTTGCGACAAGGGCTATTCCCATGATGGGGGTGCTAAGTCGCCTTCGCCTGGTGCCAAGTGGATGGGCGCGCTGTTTGACCACACGCCCCTCAGCCAGATCTCAATCCTGGGCACACACGACACCATGGCCCAAGGCCCAGGGGGCATTTTCGCCCAATGCCAGGTGGGGTTATGGATTCAATTTGTGGTGCAAGCGTCAAGATCGGTTGGGGTGCATTCCGTAAGCAGGTTCAGCGGGGCCTGAAGTGCAGCCCCTCCGCTGCGCTTAATAACCATGAGCTGGCTGACGGCTGATTCCATGCGCATCCCATGCCAGCGCCGTATGCTGTATCGCGGTGTGGGGCAGTGCAAACGCCACACAGTCAAGCATTCCGGCGCATTCAGCTGCTGTGGTGGTTTCGGCCCTTATGCCCGGTCTTGGCTGCATGCAGCTCATGCTTGTCCCGCGGATGCATGCGGACAGGGGACTGTGTTGAAGCGCGTTGATCACACTGCCGCCCCGCATGCCTCCTGACTTGTGCCTATATGCGCAGTCGATGAGCCTGGCAGACCAGCTGCTCAGCGGGGTGCGAGCGCTGGACATCCGCCTCGTCAATGACGGCGGCACCTTCTACCTGTACCATGGCCCCATCTACCAAGGCACGACGTTCGAGGCCGTCCTCGACACGCTCAAAAGCTTCTTGACGAGCAACCCCTTGGAGACCGTACTCATGCGCCTCAAGAAGGAACAGAATGATACAAACAGCGCGCTGAGCTTTGCACAAGTTTTTGACAAATACTACAGCAACGGCTCATACAACCGCATGTTCTGGAGGTACAGCACGGCCAACCCGTACCTCCGCAACCTCCGCGGCAAGATCGTTATCCTGCAGGATGCGCCCTTGTCGAGATCGTACGGCATCAGCTTCAAGGCTCTGAACCTGCAGGATGCGTACAACATAGGCAGCGTCTGCGACCTTGGCTGGAAGTGGGGCCAGGTCGAGAGCAAGCTGAAGGACACAGCGGGCTATGGCGGCGCAACGCAGAATGCCATCTTCATGAACCACTTGTCGGCATCAGGCGGGTGGTTCCCATTCTTTTTTGCCAGCGGAAAATCATCCCCTGGTGAGTTCATGATTGCATTAGCGGTGTGTGGTGTGTTGAGGTACTCCCGTGGAGCCGTGAAATAGGCGTGCATGTGGTGTGAGTGTGTGTCTGTGTGGGTCCGTGGGCATGTGGTGCTGTGCGCACACGTGTGAGCACTCGCGCAGATGGTGACAGTGAGAGGCCCCTGCAGCGGTCGGCCTGCCACCAGCTGGCAATGTGTATGTTGTTTGAGATGTCGCACTTCACTTTGCCAATACTACCACGCACTGCACTTACACCTGCACTGGCGGGGACCATGACGCAGCTTAGGCTTGAGTCCATTGGCACGCTGCATTCTGACTCATGAGTACAGGTAGTAGGCACACCAGTAACGGATGGGCCTTCATCCTGTGGCAGGAACAAGCTATGCTGTACTGCAGCCACCAGAAGCCTGCGGCTGTTCATGCCCTTCCGAGGCCCGACAATGCGATGCATGCAGCAATCGTGAACACGCTGCATTGTGTTTGCTGCAATTGTGATCACGCTGTATTGTGTATTGTGTTTGCAGGTACGTGTGATGATACACTGGCCTGCTCGTGTCCGTCCACCGACCGCTGCAAGGTGGAGGGGTATACGAAGACAGCAAGCGCCACCCTGTACAAGGGCACCAACGGGCTCCTCTACGACTACAGCAGCTGGTGGGCCGACTCGCCACGGCGCGTCGGCATCGTCATGGCTGATTTTCCCGACGGCCACCTCATCTCGCGTGTGACGGACCAGAACCCCGTGATTCGCAACAAGACGGACTACACCCTGCGTCCTGCTCACAACAGCGGCCTGGGCAAGTGCGTGGGTGTCCCAGGGGGCAGCACCACAAGCGGCGCGAAGCTGCAGCAGGCCGTGTGCAACGGCACGACGGCACAGCGGTTCAGGTTCACCTGGAGGATCGCCTCCAAGACCTCGCTTGGTAGCGATTTCAAGCAAACGGTGGAGATAACAACGGCCGGTGGGCTGTGCCTGGGCCTATCTGGCAGCTCGGTCATCACCAGTGGTGCGCGTGTCCAGGCACTGAAGTGCGACGACACCAGCGCACAGCGATTCATCCCTGTACCCCGGGATGGCGGCTTTGCCTTCGTCAGCCTAAAGTCTGCCGTCAAGTCTCCCAAGTGTGTTGTCGTGGGCAATGGTAATGCAATCGTCATGTCGAACTGTACTTACAGTGCAAATCAGGTCTTCAAGCTGAGGCGTTTGTCATTCGACCGCACCGGCAGGATCGCTCTGCCTGAGTGAGAGGTGCTACGAGCGACCTCCCTGGCCTTGCTGCATGCACCAGTGCGCGCCTGATCGGGTACAGCAGGGTGTTCAGCGCATCACTGGCTGCGGCGACCTGCATGAGCAACATGCGCAAGGTATTTGCATGTGTGTGTGCGTATTGCGTGGTTTGTGCCTACCAAATGCCTACGCAACAGGGGAAAGGTGTTTTGTGCTGTTGCATGCTTGGGAAAGTGGCAGCGCTCAGACATATACGTGCTCTGGGCCATCGTGCGGGTTTGGTCGCGTGTTTGTCACGCCACGTACGGTATCCCGTACTGCCGGTTTGTGGTTTGCCCGAGTTTTCCACGCTAGCTCAGCTAGCTGGGGCACCACGCAACCCGCAATTGTTTTCCCACCGAAATTGATGGGTATTCATCACATTACGTATAGTGGCATGGTCAACGCGTCGCCTACCCATTTTGCACACACAAACGGACAACACAGTACGGAATGCCTAAGGATGCCTTGCGCGCAATGCGCCGCATTCCACACGGCATCGTCCAGCATGGTATACGCTAAGCTAGCAAGCAGCAAAGGAGCATGGTTTGATCATCTGGCAGTTACCAGTGTGCATGCAACAGACGCACCATTCGGTTTATCAGCAATTCAACATGCGTCGGACTCGCTCCCAATGCATGTGGCCCTGGTGCGCCCTCATAAAATCTCTCAACACTTCTATGGCGTACCTATCAAAGGCAGCGACCTGCCCCTTCATTTTGTACGGGCGGGGCGGGGGCCTGGCACGTACTGGCTCAGCGTAGCCTCGATGCCAGTCACACACTTCTCCATGCAGGCCACTGGATTGGCCTGCAGCAGTGTACTAGCGACTCAGCAGCTGCATTATTTCAAGCAGCTGCATTATTCCATGCGGCTGTTAGGCCTGGCAGTCACATATTTTCATTGTTGACGCCGCGTGGTGTTGGAACGCCTTGATATCCGGTGTCGGATCTCTGCCGCATTCGTAGCCCTCAGTCTCGCCCACCCCACCCATTACCCTCCTGCTGGTACTGTGCCTGCTGGCGCAATGAGGAGTGACAACTGGGTTTCAGTTTTTTGCAGTGGTCAGTTGCTGATTTGATTTCTTCGCTCCATCAGCTGCTCCATGCAGCGTTTGCAGGGCGTACAGGCACCTGACCTACCCTTCCCCTCACACACGCACATGGCTTTTCAGCTCATACAGACTGCTTTGGGCCTTGGTCTCATTCCATAGGCGGGCGAACATGCTGCATTGCTCGCATCGCTTGCACACAATGTGTGGTGCTCCCGCACAACTACTCCGTGCATGAGGTTCGCGTGTGGTGGGCAGAAGGGCACAGTGCAATCCAGCGCGACAAATGTGAAACGAGCCTGCTCTTGCTGACGCCTATATGGTGAGATGGCAATATGGCATGCGAGAGTGACTCGCTGCATGGTAGAGGAGTCCGCGGGCATGCGTATGGATACAGAGGAATATGTTGCAGGGTGTGCTGCATGACCTGCATGCACCATGAGCTGCCTGAGCTGTGCTGGTCTCTTGCTCAGAGCTCGTTCCTTTGTTTGTACCGCTCGCACCTTCCACCACCTGCACAAGCTGTGCGTAGAGCAGCAGGATGACTTGGAGAAAGCCTGGACCCCTCGATCTTTCCATTAGGCAGCCAAAGGCTGGGGTGGAGGGACCTTGCACAGTATTGTGCCAGGTATTGTCGCAGGAAAGCACGCAGCAGCAGGTTCCAATTCACAGCTGTGTCCAGTCAAGTCCCCTTGAGTACACCCCTATCGCGCATGTCGTTCATGGCGTGCATGAAGCAACACGCGTCTGACTGAACACCGCACACGCACACATTGGCACACACAAACACGCCAGGTTCCATGTTGTACAGTCATTGAACTGCTTACTGCAAGTAGCATTCAGACACCGTGCTAGGTCCTATACCTGCCATGATGCCATGCCCAACAGCTGAACGCACAATCAAGCGAAACCAAAACTGTAGGGTTGGGGACTTTACCTGCAACGGAAATCCGGCAACAGATCGCTCCGTTTTGTTCTCTCTGGATAGTTTACGTACAACATTTAACCCTTTGTTGCACACGACCCAGACGTTACATGACACGGTCCGCCGAGGATTAAAGTACGGGGCCCGGCTGACGAGTACCCTGCACCGTTTAAGTGACCGCCGCCATTTAGGTCCTACATCAACAACAATCTGAGCAAAATACAGGCCACGGCGGGAGCGGGCGGGGCGGCAGGCACTGGTGCCGCTGCCGCCCGCTTTATTTCAGCTACGGATGAGAAGACAGAAAAGCTTAGAAGGCGCGTGCGTGACGCGTTCATAGTGTTCGAGCACAAGGAGGGCTCTCGGCTCTTGGATATCAAGGATGTGCCCACAGCACTCAGAGCGTGCGGCGTGAACCCAACAGCGGTGCAAGCCAACATCATTCAGGACCAGCTGGCAGCTCTCAACGCAGCCTCTGATATGACGGCGCTCATATCCTCAGAACACTTTGAGACTGTCGTTATGAATTTCCTCGTCCAGCAGGAAGCCAGTTTGTTCCGGGACGACTACTTTACGCTCTTGCGGGCATTCCGCGCATTCGACCCTGAGGGCCGTGGCTGGGTGGAGGTCGATCAGATGAAGCAGGCACTGTCCACAAAAGGCGAGGCCATGTCAGAAGATGAGCTCAACAAAATGTTCAACGTGGCTGCAGATGATGCTGGTCGCATTTACTACGAGGACTACTGTCAGCGGCTCGCCAATGACGGGCGCACGATATAAGCAGACCCAGAGAGCGTTTGGAGTTCAGCTTTGGTTCTGCATTGCTTGCAGCACCGCAGCACACACGCATGTCATGCAGCGCATCGTTTGCGGTCCTGTGTGCAAACGGGTTTTTGAAACCATTCGTGTTTGCTGCAGCGTTGCATAATGGACGGAAGTAAGGTTGCCAAGACGTGTGCGGGCGCCATGCCTGCCTTACTTTCGCTGGATTAACTGGCCTTGGCAAGCACGTAATACGCATGCACCGCCGCGTCAATAGGCTAGTTTTGGGCCACAACTCAACATGTGTACTCGAAGGCATAGCTTCACTGGCTGATGGCAGCCACGAGCTGTTACAAAGCCAACATCAACTACATCATGCCCACTATGTGCTGTCGGTTTCGCCACCTTCACACTCTTTCCTCCACCCTGCGCTGAATGAACCCATTGATGCGGTGTCGCTGGGTGCTTGGTCTGTTGTCCACATGTCCACGTGTGCAGCACCACTCAAGAGAGTGCCGCTCGGCTGTGTAACACATGGCTGCAGTTGACATGCCGAGCACGATTGCATGGTCGCCGTGCATTTGGGGTGGCAGAGTGATGTTGCCATTTCCGGGCAGTACCTCAGCGCTGACCTCACAACCATATCACTCCATATGTCAAAACTAGGCTCCCGTGGACCACTGCAGTGTGCGTAAAGATGAGACTGCACCTGACGGCTGCACCGAATCCATGTACATGCCTCATCACTGCTGGTACGGTTCCAAACATTGCTCACTCGCTCGCTCGCTCAGAAGCCGCTTCCAGGATCAGCTAAGCACTATGTAGCCCCTCCGCCAGTGCTGATGGCAGGCCCTCCTGACGCAACAGCCACCGCCTTTACGTCGTCCTCCCAAGCGTACGCCGACCCGCCCACAGGCGCATCGCCCGCAGTACAGCTCAGGCTCTTTCTGTCGGGCCTGTAGGGCCCAAGCTGCTGCTCCGCCAGCGGCCCGCCGCTCACCTCCTGCGCCACCAGCGCGCCGAGCAGCGGGGCGAGCGTGACGCCGCTGTGCGTGACCGCCGCGTACACGCCGCCGCAGGAGGGCACCTCGCCTACCACCGGCCAGCCGTCCTGCGGACCAAGCACAGGCACCGCATATATGCATGCATGTGTGTGAAGCTGCATTCTTGAGCAGGCCGGGAGGGTGTTGCTTGGCGTAGCGTTGATATGTTTGATCGTGCGGGTTTGGGTGCGGGTGCACTCATACTGCAATACGCTGGACCACACGTCAGCAGCCCCACCCACACGCGCCAAGCACACAGCACTACAGCAGCACAATGTATTGACTCTGAGGAGCTCTCGCTGCTGCCAGCCGTGAGCATATCGTAAAAGCCCAGCCAGTCAGCCACACATATGCGCGCGCTCGTGGTGCGTACAAGCCTAACCCATGGCTCGGCACAGCCGTGCCGCTGCATCATGCTTTCACCCAAACACAGGCGCATGCAGCAGCGTCACGCGTCCCCTCATCCCCTAGCACACACGTTGCAGGACTGTTCATACCCGACAACGCATTTGTGCCGTGTGCGATCATCTGTGCCGTGTGCGATGTGTTGCCTGAATGCCTCGTGTGTGGCAGCTCCTCAACACACAGGCTTGAGGTTGCTCACGCTCGGCCTGCCAGCCAGAGCCCTAGGGCCGCCCTCAACGAGAGTATCAAAGCAGGCAGTGTGGACGCGTGCATGTACACAGGTCTTAGGTTGAGGGTAACTGAGAAGCCGAGCGTGCCTCAGCAAGCGTGCTCAGCAAGTGATGGCCGACATATGGCGCATCCATTGCAGGTCCGTCACCGTAACCATCACTATAACCGCTCTTGTCCAAAAGTTCAAAACATAAATAAAGAAAGGGGCTCACCGCGGGCCAGGGCCGGTAGCCCACGCTCACAGAGCACAGCTCAGCGCCCGCCAGCACGCCCGGCATCAGCGCTACGCCTCTTGCAAGCAGCTCCAAACCCGCCTCGTGCGTGGCTGACTCTGTGGCCTGTGTGCCGCACGCGGGATCATGACACGCCAGGCAGTAAGGGGTGGCGGGGGCCGGCAGCAGCGACAGTGATGTGAGCGCGAGAGTGTGCAGGTCAAGAAGTTCAGTGCATTGTCTGGGGTGCAGGCGCTGCCGCGGTGAGTTTAAACAGGTGAATGCCATGAAGTGGTTTGCGCGAGCTGATAGTGTCAACGTCGGCAGGGTGCTGATGCGTTGCAAAATGCGAAAACACGTTTCGGTATATGGTGCAACGGGAGTGGCAGGGCGTGCTGATGCGGACAGCTGTGCCCATCATCCTCTCGTCTGCCAGCGCGTGCATGCCATGTCACCATGTGGCATGGTGCGATGGAGGGCAACAAGGCAAACAGTCTCAACAGGCTTCTGCAGGCGCCTACAAACCACACACAATGGAGTAACCAAGCAATTGTTACGTCGCCTCGCATCAACGCAATCCCACCATGCACCCATCCTCTCTCCGTCTTGTGCAACTCATCAAGTCATAACAGCATGGCGCTGTGCTCACCTCTGTGCCTCCAATCATGAACGTTGAGTCCTCCCGCTGCCACACCCACACGCCAGGCGCACTCAGCATGTGGCGCAGCACCCGGCCCCCTCCACGCTCCCGCCACGCGCCTTGCTGCTGCCGCTGCTGCTGATCCTGCTGAAGGTCCTGCTGCGCGTCCTGCTGTGACATACTAGGTATGAGATCATCTCCATTGCAGGTGGAACGAGTGGAGGAAGGCTGCTCGCCGTGCTGCTGCTGCTGTTGCTGTGGTGGTCTTGCTGACAGCCTTGCGGTCACCACCAGCACGGGCTTGTGCACCAGCGGTAGCGTGTAGCCGGCGCTTGCCAGCAGCGCAGGCGAAGCAGTGCCCGCCGCCACCACCACACAGTCACACGCCAACACAGACTCCTCGCCGCCACCATCGCTGCTGGGCGCGCTGCCAATTTTGCTTGATTGACCATCTATAGGAGCTGCACCTGCTTGAGCGGGGCACTTGTATTCGTCAGCGCCATCGTTTGGGCCAGGAAGGTCGTCAGCAGCTGTGACGGCAAGCTTTGCTGCGTTGGGCGTTCGGATGACCACACCTGCAGCGGTGCGATTGCACACAGGTAGTCACACCATGTTGACTTGGAATTCCAATCTTAAAGCTAGAGTCGGCATACCGCTGCTTATGCCTCAGCAAGCACAGTCAGCGTCAACAATCCACGGAGGCTACAGGGCCTGGCCAGGCTCCCCGAAAGGCAGCTGCTGCGCAGTAAACACCAAGCGTGTGGGCACATGCGACGGGACCTGCACGCCGTGGTGGCAGCTGTTGAGTGCCACTGCCAGGTGCTGCTTGAGTCAGCCTTCCTGAGCCTAAACACCTTGGGAGCATTGGGTTACAGAATACAACTTATCGTTACTGTTACCATCCCCTGAAAGCTGTGTCTTGACAACCCACCTCACCTACCCTGAATCCGTTGACCCGGCCTGCGGACCGGTTGGTCAGAGATTATGGCACCACCACCATCAGCGCGCATTTCCGCCGTCGCCGCTGCCGCTTCTGGTGGTGAGGAGGTCGCGGCAGTGGCAGCACACAGGAGGCGCAGCACGGTGGCACCCATCATGACCACCGCTCCTGAGCGCCGAGCCTCCGCCAGCAGGTCAGCACACACTGCCGGCGTGTTGGCTACAGCCTCCTGGACAAACAGAGCCGCACCCTGCCGCGCCACACCTGCACCACTGAAGCCCATATGAAATCAGCGTGCCGGTACTGCTTGTGGAGATAGTCTGGCACCCCGGACGCCTGAGATCCTGCAAGTCTGGTGCATGACCAAGGCTCAAAGGTGGGGTGGAGAGGGGTACGGCCGCTCTCACTCTCCCCCACCTTCGGATGTGGCTCGCGCCAATCTTGCAAGCGTGCCGTGGCCAAATCGCACGTCGCCTAGCGTGCATCTCCAGCTGCCCATAGTTTGCACGTCACGTTGCCTTGCAAGCACACCGGCTGACTGATCCCAACACGCCAGCTTGCAAGCCCACCTGGCTGGCTGAGTCTGCGTTCCTTACCTGCTCGAAAAACAAGTAAGCGACTCACCGCCCGCTGCAATCTAAGTGCATTCGCACCCGCACCCGCACCACTTTACCACCCACCATGGTCTAAGCCCGGCTCCAGCTCCATCAATTGCTCAGCGCTGAGGCGCACATGGGGGTACTCAGCGTCTACGGGGTCATCCGCGGCGGCGACCGGAGCGGCCGCACCGTGTTGCTCGGATGTGGGTGGTGTTAGCAGCAGCGCCCCACCGCACACGCCCGGTGGGGCGATCCGGTGCGCCCAGTCAGGATGTTCTCTCCACATGCGCAAGCTCGCCAGGTTCAGGTCTGCAGTGATGGTACACAGACTATGCTCGCCTTGGGTCCGCGGTTTCGACACAAGGGAACAATCGGGATGACCGGCCGGGAGGGGCAAGCAGGTTGCAAGCGGTGCTGATTCAACCATGGCAAACTATCCGCAGCACCTCTGTAGTGCTTTGGGAGCTTCTTGTTTGCGTTGATCCACCCCCATGTCACGGCGCTTGCGCCGGTTGCTGGGCGGGACGCCGCTTCCACCACAGTCACCTGTTATATCCAAGTGTGACAGGGGAGACGTAAGATGAGTGGTCATTAGAGTATACTCAAAACCTGCTGAAGCAACACTTACTGCGAGCTGAAGAACGGCCTGCTGATTTGGGCCAGAACTTTGAAGGACATGCGACCCTCAGGGACAATCAGTTTCTACGCTGCAGAAATAAGTGTTCCTATAACATAGCTCCTGCCTGCACACCTGAACGCCTGGGCAGCGTGTCAAGTTGAACGCCACCGATGCGCCAACGATTCCGCTCCCAACGACAACGACCCGCAACGTCATCCTGATATATGACCCTTGCAGCGTCCCATAAAATAACAGGCAAACCTGGTGATGATCCGTAGCAACACCATAGGCTGATGGAAACCCTGGAGCCCGGGGTGTGGCAGTTGGGCCTTGCATGGGCTGATGGGCACCAACTGCCACAATGCCATCATCACCTGCATCCGACTGTGCGTGCTCATGTTGTTACCTGGAGGACCAATCCCATCAGCAGTTGATCTTTCTTCCACTCCCCTCCACAGCAGACCTCCACATACAGGTCTTGCACCAGTTGGCAACCACACGAGTCTCAGCAGCGCTTGCAGAGAAATGGCGACGGGCTGGCTGCGTGGCGTTGTCAAGGAGGTTCCCTCCGGTGACACCCTTGTCATTGTGGGCACAGCAAAGCAAGGACCCCCTCCGGAGAAGAGGATTACACTGTCCTCGCTCATTGCCCCAAAGCTGGTGCGTGCCTGTTGGGGCCCTGGCGAGCTTCCCGCAAGCTGCCTGGCCCGCATCTGCAGAAAGTGCGAACCTGTTGAAATGGACCAGCGCTCTACAGCACGTGCACTATGCTTTGGTTGGCGGTGTCAAGTTGTGTTGGTGCTGCCTTAGAAGCATTGTGGGTTTTACATCCATACCTCCACGCTGTCTCAGCCGTCCCGAGATCTGTGTTGTGTTGCGACGGTGTGCAATACCTTACCTACCTCTCTGCGCTCTTATGGCCATAGGTTTTGCTGTCTTACTGACAGGAGTAAGCTAGCAATATGCGCGACACCCGCTGTTTTCCAGATCACCCGCGGATGACCTCACCTCTGGTACTGCTCGTGCGTTTGCTGCTCCACAGGGCAAACGCGACCTGTCCACACGGGATGAGCCTTTTGCTTGGGCCTCTCGTGAGTTCTTGAGGAAGAAGTGCATCGGCCAGGTGGGTGAGGCTTCCACGAAATGACGCAGAACGAGACATGAGAGGAGTAGCAAAGTGAAACCAAATGCTGCAAACTGCAGCCTGCAAATATGAAGCGTTCAACGCGCGTGTTGCTTCTTGCTCGAAACCTGCATGGCAACCCGCTATGCTTATGCCATAGAGCAACAGAAGTCGCGTCAGCAGTATACATGTCAAGTCCGTAGCGCGTTGGGAGACCGTGCGAACATCTGTGGCAGACAGCTCCTGCCTGGTGGCAACTTGGCCTTGTTGAACGTGCCGTTTTGCTCTTGCCATGTGTGTGCCTGGTTGCAGTCTTGCGTGTTCAAGGTGGACTACCTAGTGGAGCAGCTGCAGGGCCGCGAGTTTGGCAGCGTGTTCCTCAACCAGTCTGATAACGTGGCCCTGGCGGTGGCGGCTGCAGGCTGGGCCAAAGTGCGGACGTTGAACAGCACAGATCCCAACATGGCCAAGAAGCAGAGCCCGTACATGGAGGTATGTTGCATGTGTTGGCAACAGATGTTGGGTTTCGTGGGCAACCTCTCCGGCGTTCTCAGCTCCAGTGGCTGCGCCAGGGCAAAGCCTTTGTTTGCACAGCATATAAGGCTTGCATGGTGAGCAGGCGGGGCATCCCTGCTTGTCTTGTAACCTGGTGGGCACGCGTGTGCGGCCGCCCAGGGGTCACTTTTAAGGGCCAACAGTCGAAACTATGTAATGTGTTCAGGCTCTCCACATGTCGTCATTCCTGCGGCACTGAAGTTTGTTCTCCTTTCACGCTCCAGACGCACATGCAAACCCCCCACCCACACATGCAAGCACGCACTGTCCAAACTGCCTGGTTGCCCGGCACACACACTTTGTCTGCGCTCAGGATCTGCTCAAGGCTGAGGAGGCTGCTAAGGACAAGGGTGCGGGCTTGTGGAACAAGGACCCACAAGCGGTTGCAAGGGCCGTGCGTGAGCCACCCGCACCGGGGGAAGGTGAGCGCAAGGGCAGTCTTAGCAACTCAGCAGTGTGACCGTCACATGCATACCACCCGCCGTTTGCCTGCGCAAAACACACACTGCGTTGGGCTTAGCGCCTCGCTCGTGACCCACATCGCACCGGCACGGCACGGCACTGTTGTGCGCTGCTGCATCATCCCCATCCCTCACTCAGTGATCATATAACGCGCATGGTGAGTTTGTGAGCCCCCTTCCTTCCCTTCCCTCCCTCCTTCCTGCGTGCGTTCCGGGCGGGACTCCACAGATGCTGCGTCGGCCCTGATCGCCAAGTACGGCAAGGGCGCCCCGGTGGACGCAGTGGTGGAGGCTGTGCTCAGCGGCAGCAGCCTGCGGCTCAGCCTGACGGCCAGCGGCGGCACCATCAACGTGCTGGCCAACCTGGCGGGTGTGCAGTGCCCCTCCATGGGACGCAGGGTGAGTGAGGGCTCAGCCAGCCGCGACCTGGGAATAGGGAGCCTGCATTCAGCCTGCTACTCAGGTGCCTGCCGAACGCAGGCACCTGAGTAGCAGGCTGAACCAAGCAGACTGCAACACATCGCCCAGTGCAGCACAACCGTTGGGGAAGGGGTAGGGTGTGGTCATTCCCGCGTCTGCTATGAGCCTATGACATGCCATGCCATGTGCCGCCAAGGGACATCCCGGCGGCTTTCTCGAAGATGGCTGTCTGTCTGTGTGCATGCATGTGCAGGCGCCTGCGGCAACCCCGGCCGCCGCCGCTGCCGCCGCCGCCGCCCCGGAGGACGGTGCGGCTGCGCCAGAGGCTGCTGCAGCTGCTGCAACTGGCGCGCCCGCGGGCGCCTCGGGCCCCACCGCTGCGTCCATTGCCGGCACTGCTGCTGCTGAGCCGTACGCTGTGGAGGCCAAGCTGCTGACTGAGAGCAAGGTGCTCAACAGGTAAATAGGTAATGCATATTGGCATATTGCAACTGAATGAACGAAGAATGCAACCAGGACGTTCCGCAGCGGCCATGTGCTTGTCGGTGTTGTATTGCATAAGTGACTTGACACACAAATGATACGGTTGCTGGGGTGCTGGTCAGCCGATCAACCATGTCTGCGGTGGCCTGTGCTGCTGCCTGCGCCTGCAGGGACGTGAAGCTCACGCTGGAGGGTGTGGACAAGTTTGGCAACCTCTTTGCCACCATCACCTACCCCGCGCCCACCCCCGCGCCGGCAGCCTCCAACGGCGCGGCTGCCGTCGCCGCCGCCGCGCCTGCCCCCAGCGTCAGCGTGGCTGCGGGTGCGGGCATGGAGCACCTGGCGGAGGTCCTGCTGCGCGCTGGATACGCCAAGGTGCCCATCTCAGCAGCAGGCAGCAGAACAGAGGGAGGGCATCGCGTTTAGGGGTGGTGTGCACGTGTGTTTGAGGGGGAGGGCTAGCGACAGGAAGAGGTCTAGTCCCGGCCCCAGCAGGCACATTGGAGCTAGGGTAACGCATGGGTAAGCGCTGCCCCGTCTGCTACCACCGTACCTAGCCATGGCGTATGGCCACATGGTTTTACAGGCAGCTGGCCGCACACGCAGATGGCAGCAATGTGGGAGCTCCAGTGGGTGCTTGATTGCTTGCCTGTCGTTATGCTGCATTGGCACAACCGCCGGCTTACGTGTGCTGTTCCTCCTTGCTTGCCCCCCGTTGACGTGGCCTGCGTGTCGGGCTCGCTGGCGCCGCGGTCGACGATGACGGCACGTGTTGGTGGCGCGCGTGGCAGTGCGTCGAGTGGAGCCTCAACATCATGGCGCAGGGCGCGCTGGCGCTGCGCCGCGTGGAGACGCAGGCCAAGGAGGAGAAGCGTGGCGTGTGGACCAACCACGTGCACGTGCCGGGCATGCAGACCAAGATGTCCTCGTCCTTTGCTGGCAAGGTGAGGCGCTACGTGCAGCGCAACACGCCGCGCTGCGCACACCTGATCCCAATCCTCGTCCCCCACATGCGCGCCGCCTTGTGCCCATGTGGCGTGAGAAAGATGCGTGACTGACCCTCACATGCCATGCACACGCTCTCGCTTGCTCTCCCCCCTATTCCACACGCAGTACATCGCATGGCGTAACCAGAGCGCTTCATCTCCGCGCTTGATTGGCCTGCCTGCGCCCCCAACCGTGCATGTCACTTGTTGGCAACAGCACCAACCGCGGTGGCCCATTGGATGATCTTGAGCACCCTGCCTCGTTCATAACGGTAGCATGCGTGTGCTGCAGGGTCGTGCGCGTTTGTGGCATACGTAATTTCTCAAACAACTGCTAGGTCGATTGAAAAGCTGTATGATTTATTGCGTCAGGTGGTGGAGGTGGTTAGCGGGGACTGCGTGGTGGTCAAGGACAAGGCCAGCGGCGCGGAGCGCCGCATCAACCTCTCCTCCATCCGCGCGCCGCGCCCCGCCACGCGCGACCGGCCCGCCGACGCGTGGGCGGCCGACGCCAAGGAGTTCCTGCGCAAGCGCCTCATTGGGCGCAGCGTGGAGGTCAAGACCGAGTACACGCGCAAGGTGCAGGCGCTGCCGGGAGGTGAGAGGCACGCGCGCTCGCGCGCGCTCGTCGGCTCGCTTACCGGCTGGCTGTGCTGCACTGACACGGTGATGGCCGCGTGTATGTAGGTCCGCTCCGCCATGTCAATCAAGGTTGGGTCAGCAGTATCGAAACCCAAATTGAATGCTGAGGCTGTGTCGCTGACTATACCGGCAGTGACACGCTGCGCTACCGATTCGTCAACACGTTGTTTTTGTGTATGCAATACGATCAAGCTCAAGGGAACATGATTGATGTATCTGGGGCCCCGGCTTGCACAACCGCTGTGCAGTTATGCAGAGCGACATTGAGCTTGTGCTGGCAGTATGAGGGGAGGCTGCATGCCTGACCACCAGACCGCCTGTGCAAGTGTGCATACATGCATGGGGAAAGCACGGTAGGGCAGGGTGGACAGTGTGTGCGCGTGATACATCTTTGGGTCAGCCAAGCCTGTGGTGAGTCGGCACCTCATTGTGTCCGTGGCTATTATATGTGCCCTCCCTGGTGTGGCGTTGCAGTGGAGACGGCCGCTGACCGTGAGATGGTGTTTGGCAATGTGGAGCTTCTGCCTGTGGAGGGCGCCGGCGAGGAGAAGCAGAACGTGGCTGAGATGGTGGTGAGCCGCGGCTTTGCGACCGTGATCCGCCACCGCACGGACGAGGAGCGCTCGAGCGTGTACGAGCGGCTGGTGGAGGTGGAGGAGATGGCCAAGACGGTGAGAGGGTGCGAAGGCGCAAGAGGGCTGTTGACTAGCAATGACTACATGAGCAGGGATATGAGGGATAAGAGTATATGCCCTGATGTGAGGGATATGAGTGGAT
>BDDA01000027.1:213409-255238 GCA_001662385.1 Chlamydomonas asymmetrica | reverse complement strand
GGGGGGGGGATTAGTTTGGGGGGTCGTGGCCGCGGCAGGTAGCACCAAGGCACAGGCGTGCAACATGGTTTGGCAATGCCAGCGGCCTTGCCGGCATGTGGATGTGGTACAAGGTGTGCTGCTGTGCGCCTTGCCGCTGAGGCTTGCGCAGCTATCGGATGCACTATCAGTATGGACCTGGCTGTTCTCGTAGCGCCTTCCGCACACACCCTCACCTGGCCGTCTAAAGCCGCCTGTCGTGTGCATGCACCTGATGCTCCCGCTGTGCAGTCCAAGCGTGGCGTGCACAGCAACAAGGAGCCCCCCGTGAACCGCATCAACGACGTGTCCCAGCCCGGCAACGCCGCCAAGGCCAAGCAGTTCCTGCCCTTCCTGCAACGCGCGGGTAAGGCACCAGGTGTTGCCTACCTGCCTGCCTTGGAAACGCCTCTACCTGCTTGCCTAACTTGAGCTCTGCTTCTACTGCACCACTTTCAAGCAAGGATCACTGTACATCCTGCCAGCTCTGCAGTTGGTGTAATTGCAATGCATGGCGAATTGGCAATGGTGCGGATGCCGGTAGATGATAGCCATGCTTAGCTACTGAACCGCTGCCTCGGTGCAGACCGCAGCTCGCGACAGCTCAAGCACACTCCACCCCTGCCCCACCTCCACCCTCAACCCCAAATAACGCTACGCAACAAACCGTCACACACTCATCCCCTGACGCGTGTCTTCTCTTGCGTGGCGCAGGCCGCACGCAGGCCGTTGTGGACTTTGTGCTGTCGGGCCACCGCCTGAAGCTGCATGTGCCCAAGGAGGGCGTGTCCATCGTGTTTGCGCCGTCAGGCATCCGCACGCCTGCACGCGCGCAGCCGGCACAGCACGGACGCCCCGCCACGCAGGTGCGCACACGCGGACCACTGACTGCCCGCAGACACATCAACAAGCACAAGCCGCAGCCCACACAGTGTATGTCGCCAACCCCATGGGCTTTAGCATTGTTTTTCACCAAAGTGTGGGCACCTCTTGCATTACAGGCGTGTGTGCCCCATGAAAGGACAAATTTGGCAGCTGTCATGCGCTGGCAACCGATGAACGCAACACCTCCTGCGCCGTGCTGCCCACCTACATCTGTTTCATATCACTCATGTGTGTTTGTGTGTGGTGCGGCCCGGGCCAACGCGCAGGCGGAGCCGTTTGCTGACGACGCGCTGGCATTCACGCGCGAGCTGCTCATGCAGCGCGACGTGGAGGTGGTGGTGGAGACCATGGACCGCGGCGGCACCTTCCTGGGCACGCTGGTGCTGCCGCCGCCCGCCGGCTCACCCGCCAGCGCCAAGCCGCTGTCGTTCCCGCTGGCGCTGCTGCGCGCGGGGCTGGCCAAGATGCAGGAGATTGATGCGTCGCGGATGCCCGACGGCCAGGAGATGATGCGCGCGCAGCAGGCAGCCAAGGAGGCGCGCCTCAAGGTGCGCGGACAGACGAACAAACAAACGGGGCTGAGGAGTGAGCGCCTGCAATCATGCTCGATTGCTGCCGCATTGCTGCAAGGGGGGACCATTTAAGCATCAGCGTAAGCAAGGCTGCCCCTTCTTGCTGCCTCCTGCACGGAGAATGGACCCCAGAAGCATACAGGCAGGGACCCGCCTGAATCGCACACCGGCTGCATTTAGCCGTACAGCCTCGATCGGTGTGTATGCGGTTGAGCAATCGGTGCTGCTCGCGCCTGCCTGCTGATCTGTATTTATTTCAATATATTTGTACTTGCTGCAGATCTGGCAGAATTGGAGCCCCGAGCAGGACGCTGCAGAGGCGGAGTCCGCCGGCGCATCCAATGGCGCCGCCTCTGGCGCCAGCGCGTCGCGCGAGGTCGTGAGCGTGACGGTGACGGAGGTGGTGGACGCGTCCGAGTTCTACGTGCAGATCACCAACGAGCCGCGCATCGCATGGCTGACGGAGCAGCTGGCGGGCTTGGGCCTCAGCGAAAACCCGCCACTGCCAGTGAGTATAGCCACTCGCCAGCCGCCAGCCCGCTCAGCCCCGTTTTAAAGCGCATGCACACAATGGCACACAGCAGGTTCTATGTGTGCATTCGCTATCTCCTGCTTGGCCATAGGTTTCGTGTCTAGTATTATTATTGTGGGTTGAATGATTGATGGTCTCGCTCACGCATCCCGCGCACACGTCCCCCTCGCTCATCCTGCGCTGTACTGCTCTGTACTGCGTACCGCAGCCGGACCTCAAGGCGGGCGCGTTGTGCCTGGCCCAGTTCAGCCTGGACGGCCAGTGGTACCGCGGCTATGTCGAGCGCATCAACGCCAGCGAGCCGCGCTACGACATGTACTTTATCGACTACGGCAACCGCGAGCGCGTGCACAGCAAGAAGACGGCGCCGATCGACGGCACGCTCGCGGCGGTGCCCCCGCAGGCCATCGCCTGCCAGCTGGCGTACGTGCGCGTGCCGCCGCCCGGGTCGGAGTACGCGGCCGAGGCCAAGTCGGTGCTGAGCGGGCTGCTGGGCGGCGGGCGGCCGTTCCTGGCGCATGTGGCGGCGCGCGAGCGCGCTGACCCCAAGGCGCGGCACCCCAAGGCGCGCGGCGGGCGCATCACGGCGGTGTTGGTGGAGCCCGAGACCAACACCAACGTGGCGGTGGAGATGCTGCTGGGTGAGGGGGCGGCTGGCGCGTGTGTCCCCTTGAGCGGGTGTCGTGTGTTTGGATAAGTATTTGTTTCCGTGGGGCCATATGATATGTGGTGTAAGTAATGCATGAGCATACCCCATATGTTTGGATCAGTATTTGTTTCCAAGGGGCCATGCAGGGCGTCGTGTGTGAGCATTTAGGATGGTGCAGTACTGCAGTGGTGAAGGGGAGGGGGCATGAGGAGGTGTGCAGGGCAGCAAATGAGGTGGATGCGAGAGGCAGTGGGCAGTGGCGTTGGCCAACAAGCCAATGCATGCGTGACAACATCGGCAAACGATGAACACCGTAATGGGTACGGTGGGGGCGCAGCGTTTCTGGGACTCGGGCTGCGACGATGTGGACCGGGGCGGTTGCAACCTTGCAAAAGCACTGTGCTGCTGAATGACGCTGTCATAGCGGCTATGCTTGATTGAAGCAGGTGCATGGGTGTTGGTTGTGCGTTGGCGCGTTCCCTCAAACATTCCGGCGACACACTGACAAGCGCGCATTGAAGGGGCCGCGACTGCGCATCATCAGCTCGCCCACGCCGTATCATTGTCTTGAGCCTCGCTGACTCCCCCTCACCCGCGTCATGCCTGCCTGCGTGTGCCGCTGCTGCTGGTGTGCTGCTGCTCAGCCGGCGTTGCGCGCCTGCCCAAGCTGCGCAAGGTGCGTGACCCTGCGGAGCGCGAGGCGGTGACGTCGATGCAGGAGTACGAGGACGAGGCACGCGAGGAGCGCAGGTGAGGGAAGCAGCGGGCCTCGCAGAGCAGGGCCAGGCAGAGGCTGGGAAGTGCTGCACCACTTTGCTGCATGCCCCACGGGAATCACATGGCATGCCCCTTGGGTGCTCTTCCTGACACACCACTTTGCTAGCAAGGGCCTGAGGCGTATCGTAGGGTCTGTTTGCTACCTGTCCCTGGGCTGGCGCTGTGTGGCTTGGCCAACGTTGGCGCAGGGTCTAGCGGTTGATGCGCGTTTTGCCCTTTCTCCGACTGGGTGGCGTTTATCAACAGTGGGCCCTGTGGGGTCCCAGTGCCGGAGGCGTTCTTCACAGGGTTTCTGTAGTTCTGTGACCCCTGCTCGCTCAGTTTTTTTTGCTTTCAGAGCGTTTATAGTTTGCTGGCTGGAGGTTTTCCGGCAACTTTTTCAACCAGTCGATAAGTGTCGGTCAAGGGAAGCATACAACATAGGCCTTTGCATATATTGGAATTTGAGGTTTGTGCTTCTGCAGCCTTGCAGAGAGCAGCTTGTCACCCTTGGCACGCAGTACCGTATTGCACCATCGTCACAGCAGCATGCAATGCAGCAACACGGGCAGCGCAGCGGATAGCGAGGTCTGGCAGGAACCCTGTGCAGCTGGTTGGCTGGATCGCCTGACGGTGACGGGTAAAAGTTTTTGAGACGTCCCAATCTTGAGTTGTCCACCACAAGTGCCAAGCTTTGGTGCCTCGTGTGCTGCCAGGTGTGTCAACCCCGATGTAACCCGACACCTAGCTTTGCAGCTGGCAAGCACTTGTAGCAGTATCTTTCCCACCACCTCCGCTGCCAGCTCTTGCTGCTCGCTAGTTGGCGAGTCTGCCATACAGTCACTACAGCATGCTGAAGTTCAATCCGATCGTATTGCGCGGTACGGAAGTCCACGCCGCACTGTGCGTCGTGCCAGGCAATACATGCTGGCTGCCATCGCGCCCTTCCTGCCAGCATCAGTAGTCGTATCCTGCCAGCTCAGCAGTGGCTGGTCAGTGTTTGTGCCAGCAGGCACCTGCTGGTGCCAGCTTTACCTCGCCAGTCGTGGCTAACTGCAATACTCTGCGTCACAAGTTCACAATGCCCTTCTTGCTGTTCCACGAACCTTACCGTGAACGGTGCCAGTTGTCTGCCCTCCTCATGGCCCATCCATCCCCTGCACCCTGGGCTCCGTTCCTGTGCAGTTACCATGCCTGCACACCTGCCCTGAAGCACACCTACAGACACGTACTGTGGCTGAGCTGTGCCCTGCTTCCCTCCCACTGCTGTACTTGTGTGTGTGTGTGTAGGGGTATGTTCCAGTATGGTGACCCCGGTGACAGCGATGACGAGGAGACGGACAAGCCGCTGGGGCGCTTCGGTGGAAGGCGGTAAAAGCTGTGGTGCTCTGCGACAGCTAGGGAGCACGATTAAGCAAGGGGGTTGACATGGACGTTTGGCACCAGGACGGCGCGAGGGCCAGGACGGCGCGAGGGCAGCATGGTGATGGGCAGCAACAAACAGTCTGCTGGCCTGTCCGGACGATCCATGATCATACTGGTTTGTTATACGATAGGCCACCATCACCAGGTGACGGGCTAGCTCCTCTCAACCTCAGGCTTGACTTGATGCCGGATGGCTGCGTCGTCCACGTTTCAGCCTGACCTGGACCTATCAACCCACCCGGGGTCAGGGTCTCTGCTTTGTGGCCTGTCTCCTTGCCTCTCCTCTCGATCAAGCCCAGACAGGCTGGTATTCATTTATGTTCTGTTGCTACTAGCTCCATTTATATGTATACGGGACTGCATGTACCGGTGGGCGTGAAGCTGCCCACCACTGCAAGGTGTGGAAAGCCGGCCCTGCACGCTGTGCTTGCTGGCCTGGGGCAATCCTACACTGCGTAGTGAGCCTGCTGTGGAAGCTTGATGGGCGATCTGCTTCAGGGTTTCTGTACAAAAGCCAACAGGGAGTTGAATGTATATTCTGCAGAGTGCGCGGAAAGGTGCGCGGAAAGGAATTGACTCGAGCCTCAGGCTTGAGGGCCTCAAGAATTGTTGCCCTGACGCCTGTGCCAGTGCAACTGCAGTGTGCAAGTGCAGCCCCAGAGTTTTGCCGGCCTGCGTGACGGTTATGCCATGCAGTTGCGTCATGGGGCAAGAGTCTGAAACTGGTCATGTCTTGCCTGGCGTTTCACTGTTTTTGCTATTATCATATCAGGACCAGGGGCTATGTGTAGGCCAACATTTATACAACCTCTGAAACATTATGCCCACAGTTGTGGTGTCAGCTTTGTCGGTTTGAAGGACTATGTGCGTGTCACACGCGTGCCAAACTAGCAATGAACTTGGTTTGTACAGGCAGACCATGGCAAGATACCCAAAGGGAAAACCTGCACACTTGCATGTTGAGCATATTTAAGCTGCAGCCAGGTGTGCTGACCAAACGGCACCACGTGTCAAAGCAGGGACCACCGCCGCACTGATGCGAACTATAGTGTCAAATGGGAAATCCATGCTCGATCAAGTCCTATCCACTCAGCGCAGCTTGTTGTGGTTGCTTGCACAGAGCCCTGAGCCTGTACCCCATCTGATGTTGTCCTGGTTCATATCAGTCAGGTACGTAATACGGTCGTCATACCAAAACAGGACCAAAACTCACTCATGCACCCACTCAGCTAGGAACAGTACCCAAACCTGCACTGTGCGCAATCGTGCCGCTTGGCGCCTGTATTGACCTGTGGACCTGTCTCCAAGCTGGCGTCGGTGGTGCTGACACATACGGTGTGACCAAGCCTCCTTGAACGCCTGCTTGAGCTACATCCTCCTCCTTGTCTGCCTACAACCTGCACTTGAAACGGGAGACCACATACCTTGTTTGCCAGGGGTGGATTAAAGTGCGTACAAGCCAAGGCGTGCAGGTGGCAACCTAACAACGGTGGGGACCTGAACGGCCTGCGTCAAAATCACTCACAGGCTTCAGGGGTTGCAGCCAGAGTTTTTACCCATGCGTGCCCAGGTTAAGTCCGCCTCCTGATACGTTAGTGGGACAGCGCCTCCAGTGGAGCCCAAACAGGTCAAAAGTACGCGGTTGGGGCGGCTGGAGTGCAGGCAGGCTGGTGGAGAGTGAAGAAAGTCCGCATATCGCATGTTGACCCTGCCTGGCCTGGCTTTTGAGCGTAATGTTGAAGATTTGTGAGCTTTGGGAAAGTCGGCTGACACTTAACATCGATCCTATAGAATGACTCTGAAGGGCTACAATTCGGTTTTTACAGATATAATCGCCGCCTGCTCTTCGTTCTTCGTTTAACGAAGGAATCGACAGTAACTGGCGAACTTCAACCAAGTTGCGCTGCTGCCTGCGACTCATCTCAATTGCACTTTGCAAGCGCGGACAACACTGCTGCTTCACCACTTTGTTCGTGTGGTTCGTTGTCGCGACAGTGCATTCCGAACTTCTTATTTGCTGCCGCCTATCCCAAGCAGCTGCCTGCGCCAGTGAAAGCAGCGTCGTGGTCAGGGAGTTCGTGAGGTGAGTGAGAAACCAAACTGCCGTTGCACGCCGTTGTTGTAGAGCCGCGCAAGGTGTGCGTACTGCGTTCCTTGCTGTTCTAGTTCATCGCGTTTGCTGTGTTTGGGCTTTGGCGTGTACCTACTGCATTGAGCATCCTGGGCGCCACTTGTAGCACACGCAACGGGCACTTGCTTGTGCTACAACTGGCTGACAAGCAGTCCAAACTCCCCAAAAGCTTTGTTGGCTAACGCCCAGCCTTGTTTGTCTCCTCTGCCCCTTCCAGTTTAGAAGACGTAAGGCTGCAGTCTGATTACCGCCCTTGTGGAGGTGGAGACGGAAGTAACGCAGTCGCGAAACTCTGTGAAGTGCACAGTGCGCAGCGGGCTTCAGATTTGGACAGGTATCCTGATCAACAGGGCTTGCTCTCTCTGGCTGCTCACCAGGCTATCCAAGTGACAGTGTGGTATCAAGCCGCGGAGGGAGCGGAAGGTGTCAGCAATCGCGGGGCGGGTGGTCTTCTCCACCCAAGCAAAGCCTTGCAACCGCGGAACAGGCTAAAAGCACCAGCCACTCAGCAGCAGCTTTGATAGCAGCATGAGCAGCAAGTGCCGTTCTGGGCTGCGGAGTTCTGCCACGGGTTTTGACACGAAATGTATGTATTTTCCAGCACCTGACACTCCTGTTGAAACCGGACGGCACTACGACGCGTCCTTGACGACATTGGGCAGCGTCCCTTGCAGTTCTACCCTTGTGCCTTTACAAACCCACACTTACCAGGCTGATCACGACAGCAACTCTTGCGGACGCCTCACAACGGAATATGCGGTGCACAAGATGGTGGGCTCGTGCCCGCAAGGCGGTCCCAACGATGTCTGTGAAGTCCGTGCTGGTCCTAATCCATCTCTGGGAAACCACAGCCGTGCTGAGGGGACATCTCAAGGACCTCGCGGCACCAGGCACGAAAAAGCACACCTGTCGGCGGCTGGTCCTGCGCACCAACAACGACAAGCACCTGGGCACAGCTTATGTGCTTATCGCGGAGGCAACACCGCCCGCTATGGCAGCAGCAGCACCAGTGACAGCAGCGGTGCGCTCGGGGTGTCGGCGGTTTCACCGTTGGAGGAGCGGGGCATGCTGCGGGCCCTGGTGCACGCCGCCCTCCCTATTTCCGCTAGTGCTACCGGGGAGCTGTCAGAGCTGGCTTGTGTGAGGGTGCTCCATTGTGTAGCGTTAGCTTTGGTGTCGTCACGGCGAGCAGGAGCAGGGGCAGCAGGCATACCGCAACACACGGCACTTTCGATGCCACTGCTGGTAAGCACAGCTTTGCTCAGGAGCTGCTGACGTAGGCAGCTCTGGTGTGGAGCCCAGTGCGATGCCGGTACTTGCTTTTGCGCTCAGCGATAGGTATCCTCAGTTTCCGACTGCTGCATGGCACAGTAGTTGACGGGACCATGGCATATAGGGCCGCAGCGTGGGCACGGACACGCAAGTTGCAGCATGAAGCGAAGAACACTTAGCAAGCTACGTGCATACATGTTGGAGGTATGTGCAGTAGGCAGACAACCAACTGCTGAACCAAGTTCAAACCTGGGCACAAGTCACACTTTGGGTGATGCTGTCGTCCTTGTGGCAGCACTCGCTGCCTCTACAGCCCGCTGTGCCTGGCGCTTTGTACTGTGCTGCTTCCAGGGCTTACTTGTGGCTCCGGGAGTGCAGGCAGCGCTAGCCGAGCTAGAGGGCCCAGCGTTGCAGTCGTGGGAGGGGCGGGAGGACCAGCCCGTAACCCCCTTGTTTCCACCGCGCCTCCACTGCGCCACAAACGGAGCTGCAGCAGCTCCTGCCGCGGCTGCTGCTGGTGCTAGGGCGACGACATCAGGTGCTGCTGGCGTGCCATCCACGCCCGCTCAGCTGGCAGCCCAGGCCGCCGCCCGCCTCAAGGCGCTGCTGACGCAAAGCAGTGGCGCTGCAGCGGGCGTGTTGACGGTGCATGGCCCACCGACCCGGGTGGGTGCATTGGTTGCGGTGCTCAGTGTTTGGCGCTCTGCAGGGCTGAACGCACAGCTAGGTAGTGTTCAGCGTAAGTTGTACGGTAACCACACACGTCAGCTCAGGTTAGACACCTCGCCACCCTCATGTGCAGTCCCCGTCATCACTCATACGCACACTGCACGGCCCCACGGAAAGCATACTGCATGGCCCCACGGGAACCAAATCTTTCCAAACACACGCTGTAATCCGCTGCCTGCAAGCGCCTGTGCGTGGCACATTCACAGGCCAGCAAACTACTTCTTCTTCTTCTGCACGGCCTGAACTAGGTTGCATGAGAGTCCAACCATCACTCCTAATCAGCAGCATGGGCGGGGAACCTGGGATGCAGTTGCACCTGTGGATCATGCCTTGCGCTTTCAACGTCGCGAACCTGCAACATGCTTGACGCGGCTGTCCCGAGTAATGTGACTGTGCACTGGCATGCAGCAGAGTGTGTATGCTTATTGCCGATGGTCGTGGCGGTTACATTCGCTGCACAGGTGTACCTGAACTTGGAGGCACTACAGCGGGCGGCTGTGGCATCCGGGGCGGCCGCGCTGGCAGCACGCGTGCTGTGGCCAATGCAGGCATGCACGCCCTGCGCTGCTTTTCCCCGCTCCCCGCACCCCTCCAGCCCGGCTGAACACACCTCTCATGATGTGGCTGCTGCTGCCGCATGCCGTGCGCTGGCAGCCGAGCTCGCGTCCGTGGTGCAGGGGCCCGCCGGCCCACGTACCGCTCACCTGCAGCACGCCTGCGCACGCGTGCAGCAAGCAACGCAGCTGCAGCCGGGCGCTGCCCACTCGGCGCCTGGTCGCGCGGGCTGCAGCGAAGCTGCCGACCAGGCGCAGGCGTTGGTCGCCATGATTTGCGGAGGGTGTGGTGTCGACAAGGCCATGCGGCATCAACGCGCCTGCAACTCCGACGCGGATGCTGGCACCGTGAAGGAGGGTGTCGGCCGCGGCTGCTTCCAGCTGATGAGGAATGCCGGTGATGCCAATGCTGACGCTGACGCTGAGGGTGATGACCTGGCGCGAGACGCGCGTGCAGTGGTGCGCCTCAACTTGGGCCGCATGTTGGCGTTGGCGGAGTCTGCAGACCCCCGCACGTATGGCAGCGACGCAGCCAGGTACCACGAACTCTACGGCTATGCCGACTCCTACGATGCAGCTGATCCCCACGCGGCTGTCCGCGGCGACGTGACTGTTGACGGCGGCAGCGGTGGGGGCAGCAGCAAGGCCGCCGCGGGCGGCGCGCGTACGGTGACGTTTATACGCAAGGATTCCGCGCTGCCGCTGCCGCTGCCTGCCTCCGATCAGGCACAGACGCAGGCGCAGGTGCAGCCATCGCCTCAGGTGCTGGTCGCCCAGCCCATGCTGCAGCAGCAGCTGGTGTATCAGCTGCCCAGGCAGCAGCTGCAGCAGGCCTGGGTGATCAACCCTTACGCTTACCCTGCTGGCAGACCTGCAATGGCATCCTTGACCCCAAGCGCGATGCCAGCTGGGATGTGGCAGGGATGGTGGCCATCAACTGGCAGCTCAGCAAGCCCATGCATCGGCTATGCGGTCCCCGTCATGATCCAGCAGCAGCAGCAGCACCAGCAGCAGCAGCAGTCATACTGCCTGCCGATGACGCATCAGGCTGCTGCCGGAGCTGGGCCCATGCGGACCGTAAGCTCAGGCGGAGGGTTTGATTCTGCAGCTGGGGGGCTTGCCCCGCAACAGCAGCAACAGCCGCAGCAGCATCAGGTGCTGCTACGCAGCAGCGCGTCTTGGCACTACCATCCCCCACAACCCGCTGCGGACAGCGGAGCAAGGTCGCTCACCCACTCACTGTCAGGCGGCCTATCACCAGTATCAGCTCCACCGCCAGCTGGAGGGCCGGCAGAGCCCGGGCGTGCCTCGGCACCTCCGACACCCGGTGCTGGCGGCAGGGCCGGGCACACGTGGCACGCCTCCTCGCCAACCATGCCCGTTGCATCAACCGCTTTTGCCACAGGGGGCGAGTGGGGTAGGCGCTCGCCCGCACCGTTTGCGCCGCCTGTATCTTCCTCCTCTTCGGATGCAGCAGCGGCAGCTCGCGGTGGCCAAGGTTCAGGTGGTGTTAATCTTCGTTTTCCGCATTACGCCGCAAACAGCACAAACGCACGCTCCAACGGCAGCAGCAACAGCAATGCTCTTGAACCTCATCAGCGGTGGGATGGGCCCGCTGCCGCGTCTTCACGCCCCTCGCAACAGACACTGCTCGGAGGCCATGGTGAGGCCTCGCCTGCCGCTGCCACGGCAGCTGCGAGTCACAGCACAGGAGGCGCCTGCTTGTCTGTTGGTGGCGGAAGGTCCTCGCCTATGCTGCCTGGCTGGTCCTTCCCTCCATCACACCCCCAGTCCAGTACGGCGGATCCTACACGGCCGCACGCTGGGGGCTCGGGGCGCGCCGCCTATGAGCTGGCAGGGCTTGCGTCGACGGCAGCAGCAGCAGCATCAAATGCAGTACGCAACAACGACCCCGCCAAGCACACCAGCAGGGCTACAACTGAGTGTGGGATCCCGGTGCCGGCGGTTGGCGATCGCAGTGGACCTGCGCGCGTGGCGTTGGGCGCCGGGCCTGTGCACTCGCATGTGCAGACCCTGAAGGCGACACGCCTGCTGGTGAGGTGTGGCAGCGGGGACTCCGTAGGCGCTGGCAGCGGCAGCGGGGATGTCAGCAGGAGGAGTGACGGCAGGTACAGTCGCGGGCCCAGCGGCAGCGGCAGCGCTGCATGCGGCAGCACAAGCGCTTGCAGCGACCTGGATGACGGTATCAGCAGCACTGCGGACAGGTCTTGTTGGTCTACGCCTGCCTGGGCATCCGCCTGCACTCCTGTTGCGTCGGCCCTGCCGACCCATGCCAGCAGCGGGAGCACCGGCAGCACGGAGCGCGGTCTGCTGCAGCCGTCACGGTCGGCAGTCTCGCTGGCGGCATGCTCAACGTCCTCGCGGGTATCTCGGCGCAGTGATGCCATGCTGCCTGTATGGGAGCTGCAGCAGCTGCCCGAGCCTGCTATGCAATCCCACCTGCTGGCCATTTCCCCTGAGCAGCACCATAGGGCAGGCAGCGTGGAGCACGCTCACGCTCTGTGCAGCGCCCAAGCGAGCAGTGCCACTGCAACAATCACTGCAGCAGCATCTTTGGCAGCGACGAGCTCTGCGGCTGTTGCCGTTGCTGATGTGCCTGATGCACGCATGATGCACACCACCGGCGCCGGCACCAGCAGCGGGGCATTGTATGACGGTGCTGACGGTAGTTTGGATGATGCCGGCAAGGTGTTTGTCGTGCAGCTTAAGGGCGACGCTTTCAGCACCAGCACTGGCGCGCATGCGCCTGAGCTTGACAGCATGCTGCAGCACTGCACAGCGGCCAAGCAGATCGGCCTGATTGCAAAGGTGGCGGCACGGCCTCCGATTGCTGCTGACGCTGGTGCTGCTGGCGGGAGAGGCCAGTGTGGACGTGAGCATCACGGTTTGACGGAGGCGGCAGTTTGCCTCGTGCAGGTGAGGATGGTGGTGCGGATGTCAAAAGCGGCCATTCAAGCTCCTACGGCAGCATTCATATGGCTTGGAACCATTGGGTGTCTCAAAATCACACACGTATAATCGTTCATTGCTCTTTGCTTTCGTGCGCGCCTGTGTGCATTTGCATACCACGCTGAGCTGATGGATGGCAGAAATCCATGGTGCAAGTAGTTGGCCTTGTGAGGCTGGGTAGACCCCATACAACCTAATGGCCTTGGCGAAGAGTGGTTGACGGATTGTTGTGTTGCGTTGTGCCGGCGATACAACGTGCGTTTGTGTTTGGCAGATCTACGCACCATCGGCGGCCGCTGCGGGCCACGGCACCCTGCACCAGCGCTGGCCAGGCACCGTGTACCTACTGCTGCCGGGGACTGCCGCCGCCGGTGCTGAGGCTGCCGGGGGTACCGCTCCTGGCGCCTCGCGCCGGCCCAACGCGTTGCTTGCCGGCCTCGCCCCTCTGCTCTCAAACCCCGGCATCACCAAATACGTGTTTGATGGCGCACAGGTGAGCTGACAGGCGCTCTGCACTTATACTAGTTTGCACGCGTCTCCACGATGCGCCTCCCTGCCAATGAATTGGGCTCACCCCTTCGGCCAGGCTAAACCCCAGACCCTGCTTCCCATTCACTCAGCTGACTGGCTGAATCAACATCACACCCGCACTGGCTGCCATGCTTGTTTGCGTGCAGTTTTTAGAAGAGCTGTGCGCTGCCTGCGGGGCGCCGGCCGTCCCTCCGGTGCGTGACGTGGCGGCGCTGGCGGCATGCGTGGAGGAGCGAGCGGAGCACGCGCCACGGCCACCAGCAGCCGCGGACGTGACGCCCTCGATCGCGCGTGTGGCGCGTGCTGCGCACCTCCTCGTTTCTGAGCAGCATGCTGCAATGCTGGAAGCTGCGGCAGCTGACGATGGGTGAGTCGTCCTTGCAAGCGCATGTGACTGCTGGGCCTCGCATGAGGATGGAGGTCCCCCATGCCGGCCGCTGTTTGCGGCATATGATTTGAGCGGCATTAACTTCCACCAGCATGCCATGGCGCTGTTGGCCCCATCTGCTCCTGCATGGCGCCAGCATTGTACATCAACCGGGAAAGCATAGCATGGCAGTAGTGCAAACAGTGGGAAGACGAGCGTCCGAGACAGTGCAAGTCTATCAGGCATGTATTTGACACTACTTGTGTGTGTATGTGTGTATGTGTGCACGGCTTCCTGGCTGCAGACCTAGGTGGTCACTGCGGCCGCTGCCTGACGTGTTGGCCCGGCAGGCGGCGGTGGAGGCATCGCTGCTGCCATGCGCATGGCACGCATTGCACCAGCAGCTGCTGGCAGCGCCACCCGCAGCCAACCCGGTCTCAGCGGGGCCACTGGTAGTGGAGCCTGCAGCAGCGGCCCTTGCGCCCGGCCCATCGCCAAGAGCTTCGGGCGCACTTGACCATCTTCCCCTTGAGCAGCAGCGAGCGCACATGGTATCCACTACGCTGCATGCTACCCCTACAGGGGCTGCCGCCAGCGGTGGCAGCGCTGCTGAGTGCGAGAGTGCGGCTGTGGGTGTCATTCGCGGCGGTGATGCTGGTGCGGATGAGGCGGCGCATGCAGCGCCGGATGTGCCCACCGTCCGCCTGCATGGTGTCGCGATGCGCAGCGTGAGGGTCCGCGACGTCAGCTGCGACTGATGATGATGCTTCCTTGATCATGCTTGGCCGACAGTGCCAAGACATGATGTGCGGCTGGCATCATCCGTAGCGATCTGTACCTGCTAATTCCCAGTTTCAGTGATTTATGTTACTATGTACCGCCCGCCATCCTTGTAAACGAAGCTGCCAGCACGTCAGCTCACACCGCATGCAGTGTCTCACCTGTGTTGAACTTGGCGCGCATGCGGCTGCTGTTTATGCCGCGATAGGATTATAACGACACCACAAGCTGGGCACTGTCAATGCCGGCAGTGCCATAGGATGCATGGCGACGAACGCATGTCGTATCTTATCATGATTGAGCCGACTGCTACCTGCGGCCCTGAATCAGCCTTGGAAGCTAAAACCCATGCAAACGCAGGAGGTAGAACTGTGAAGCGTGCGTAACCGCGCAGCCTGTCATGCGAGCGGCGCTATTCACATTACTGTGTATGGCGTGAATGCGCTGAATGAGATGTCTCGCATTGCCTGCCCGTCCGCCGTTATGCGTGTGAAGTCGCATGGATAGCAGTACTTCCTTGCACCTTGCACCCTGCTTGCTGCCTAGGAGGGAGTCACTTGCACCCCTGATTGCCACACAGCCCTGCTGGGGAAGTGGTGCGTGCGCTGTTGCCTTGCCCCTTCCACTGTCGTGCATCATGCCATGCTGTACGTCTGGCACGTGGTGCTTTGCCGCCTCAGTCTAATTCCCCCCTGGTGCGCTCATTCACAAGGATCTTGTAGCTGCGTTGGAATCCAGCGGCTCAATGGCGATACTGTCAGGTGCCAGGCCGGGGGGCCCAACAGTGCATGCAAGCGGGCATGGCAACGCTTGCTCTTGATTGCCCCTTGCCCTTCTGCGTGCTTGATGTGTGCATGGTTGATTGAGTTCCACTCACCCAGCCTGCCTGTGCACATCAATTAAGCAGCGCTGTTGCATCCCATCAGTGATGCATGTCGCGCATACCACATGCTGATATGTACCAAGGCGGCATGCGTCTAGCAAACATGCGGTCGTGCAGGCGCGTTTACAACCCTGCCACGCGCCTACCCTTGAGCCCTTACTGCACTGCCTCCTTGCCCATTTGTCCCCTGTTGCACTGCTTCCAACTGCGGGCTTATTCCATTGCATCAGAACTTGATGTTGAGTGCGATCCGCTCAGCGAATCAAATCTGCTTGGTCGTGTGAACCGCGCGCCTGATTGCTCAAGGACATGCTACAGCAGCCGTGCTGCTGAACACGGTTTGCTGGCTTCATGTCGGCGCCTTGAATGCATGATGCGGGCAAGGGAGCGCCCAGCCAGTGCTGAGGGTGCCATTTACTGTGGCCATTGGCGCAAACTGCTCCACTGTCGTGAGCACGTCCGTGTCAAGCCACAAAGGTAAAAACGGCCCTTTGGCCCCGATCCTGTACGTACTGCAGCTATCTAAGCTCATTTTGATATTTGTTTTCGGCCTGGGCCAAGGCGCGTTTGCTGGCTTGACCTGATAGTATGCGCATTACCGTAGTGCATCACTCAACAGGCTCAGCTGCCTGGGTCCTGCATGCAGACTTGCTGTACGAATAATGTGCATGGTGCTGGGTGCGGTGCGGTGCGGTGCGGCAATGCGTGTGTGTGGCCCCATGAAACCCCATGGTGCTCAAATCTGCGTCTAGCAGCGCTGATGCCTCTGCACAGCAGCGCGTGCGTGGTGGGTGTTGACACCCTAGACAGCCTCGTTTGGCCGTCAGCCGGCCGCCAAGTGCGAGTCAGCCGGCCACCAACTGCAATCCATATCACGCACGGCCGCCTCCATTTCACGCGAGTGTCAGCGCGTAGACGCGTGCTTGCTGTTACATTGCGCTCGCTGCCACCCAAAACAAAATCGTGCGTTTTACGGGCTGTGGTGACTGGGTTAGTGATTGTTGGCAGGGTCCGTCCATGTGCACTGCGGGGTGCTGTCTGTTGTGGCGCTCTTTGCTACTTGCTGGTTTGGCTTTTTCCTGGCGCACGTTGGTGCCTGCCTGCACCTTCCTCATACTGCGCTGCCAGCTGCCAGGTGTCGCAGGGTTTGGTGTGTTTACTGTGCAGTCGGCCTCTTAGCGTTCATTTGTTGCGGGCAGCAAGGAAGCGGCAGCGCTGGCGCAAAGACGCCAACAGCTTTACCCTTGCTATATTTCTTGCTCTGGTGCGCTTGCTTCTTGTATGCGGGGAAGATTTGGATTCGGTCGGCCTGGTTAAACTGCTGCAGTACTGATTCACCAAAGATTTTCTGGTACTGTTGAGCCTTGCTTGCCTGGGCGTGCAAGCGGCACTTTTTGCTGTGCTTGGGTTACTTTCCGTGCTCGCAAAGGCGCACGTGCCGTTGCAGCAACGCATGCGTGCAAACTGGTGTCCTAGAGTGCGCACCGTTGACAGGACGGCTATTGGGCTGATCCTGTGGTTTATTTGAGTAGGACTTGTCCACGGGATCAAGGGATTGTGTTAGCACAGTGTCGGCGGTCGTGGATGGAGCTATTGTGTTGGCAATGATGACTTTTGAACCCACGCGCTTCAAGAAATATTACCATACGGCTGGTGGGGATGCTGGATTCGCTGACAGCATTTTCAAGCACAATGTGCAGGTGAAGGCAGTTGAGAAAGTGGCATCCAGTGGCCTTGCAGGCCATCAGGGGATGGATGAGTGCTGCTATCATGAGTTTTGTGCATCACGCTTGGTGGGTCAGGAGTTTGGCTGCCGCCATTTCTGTGCTTGCACTTGGGGACGGGGCCTTTGTATGTCACTGGCTGCTTCAGGGACCGGCAGTGCTCAGTCCAGTGCAAGTTTGGGCATCGGCAACGCAGCAGTAGCAGCAGCAGCGTGCCCGCTGGGCCGCACCCCATGCCCGCCTTGCCAAGCGTCTGTTGCCATCTCTTTGCTGCTGTTGCTGCTGGCCATCGATTCATAGGCATCCTGAGCGCTGCACTTGGAGCCATTACGCCATGCGTCCTTTGCACTGTGGATTTTTGCAGCTCGGAAAGGGTTCACCCTTCCATGCCGCCGACCTTGTTTGTGACAGTTTTGAGGCAGGGACACATGTTCACGCGCCAGCATATGCTACGTGATCCTCGTCACAGCAAAGCGTCCTCGGCGTTTCTGTGCCGAAGCATGCCACCACACAATTGCGCGTATGATGGCCTGTAGAGGGGAGTGTTGGCCTCAGCTAGAAAGCTCTCATTACAAAAAATTCTAAAATCTATGATGGCCCGATCCGCTTTGCTTCGGCAAGACGCGATCTCCCGTGCTACTGCGACCACCATTCGCGCTGCAAAGGTCCTGACATTTGGCTGAGCTATGTACCCCTTACTAATACCCTCCCCCCTGCCCCCCCAGTCCGTCGCACATGTGATGCTGCGGGTAGGGTGGCGCGTGCACCGTCTGAGCTTGCGCTGTGGGGGCACCGCGCCGCCCACCGCGCATGGCACGCCTGCTGCCGTGGACATTCATGTTGTGGTGCGATTGTGCGATAGCGCAACAGGCCACGCCAGGCCAGGCCAGGCCAGTGCGACTGCTGCTTACATACGATTATATATGCGCGCATGCGTTGTCTAATGTTATATGTACGGTACGTATGTGTGGAGCGAGGCCCAGCCAGCGAAGCTGTTCTGTGTTCCAGCAGCTAATTGTGTTGTCAGTGGCTTGAGCGACGTCTACATGCATCGGCCCTCTGGGCGGACTGTGCATGAGGCTGAGGCTCCATCACCCCTCGCTGCCATGTGGGCAGATGAACGAGGGGGACCCAAACAGTAGCCCCCGCCGTTGCTTGTCCATGCAACAGGGGCTGCTTGGTTGGCGTGGTGTTTGCGAGGTAATGTCATTGATTGGCTTCACATCTGGTGGCCTTGTAAAGAGTCAGCTGTTGGCTGTGCTGTCATCACGCTCAGTGTGTGTGATGTATTTGTGACCGTGCTTATACGCGTGGGAGTGTTTGCCCAACTCCTCTGAGTTCCTTGTGGTCCTGCACGCACCCCAATTTGTGGCTGCGATGACATCCATCATGCACGATGCGGCCACCATCCGGCCACGCGTTTGGCGACGCTGTTCCAGCCCCTGTGTTGGCTTGCCAATGCCATGCGTGAGGCAGTGCATGTCAGCATGTGCAGTCTGGGTTCGGCTTGACATGGCAGGCCTTGACAACACCGCAGGCCTTCAATACGTTTGAACTTGAACCATGCACTGCCATGGAGTATATTGTTCTTGTGTAAGCCTGTAACAGCGTGTGCCTGGATCATGCTGTGGTCTGTAGGCCTTCACCGGTTGGCACATAATTCATCCATGGTGGATGCTACAGGCCTGGAACAGTTGGGCTGTTCGCTGCCGGCTGTGCGTGTGGCTGTCCAGCTGTGCGATGGGAGGGTCGGGTGCACGGATGGGGGTGTCAGCGGAGGCTGACAGAGTAGAGCTAGCCCGGGCGCTATGTGGGCATCATGCAAGTCGTTGTCTGACGTGGTGCACGGAATTCAGCATTCGGTGAAAGCGCACTGAACACTGCGTTTAGAGCGTCATGTGCTACTTGGGTGCGCTCGTAACACCAGCTGTGGCGTAATGCCTTTGCAAGCGAGCCTCTGCTTGGCTGGCAACGTACAGCATGGCTCACGGGAGTCGTGGCTCTTTACTCAGGGCGTCGTGTGGTGACTGTACATACTACATACACAGTGGGGACGCTGGCCACCTGCATGTGACCCAAGTCAGCAGGCTGACAAGGCGACAAGGCATTCAGGGTAAGGTACTGAGGTCTAGTCATCATGCCCGAGGACTCCAACAGCACGCACGAGCACACCGTACGCAGGCCGGCCATACAGGGCGGCCGGGTGGGAGGGACAGCGGGAGGGCGGAGCCATCCAGACACCAGAGGGGCCAGGCCGGCCAAAGCCCCAATGAAGCGGCCATGGTGCGGCTGACCCCGCGCTATTTCGTGCGTTGCCCCATTACTTGCATGGAGGCCGGCGCTGCATCTCAATACCTCCCTCAACTGTGAAATTTACAGAGCGGCTTCACAGCTGTATTTGTCATTGAACTACGCTGCTGTCACTGCCTGGTTTCAAGCTGTGACTGACGTCTTAAGCAACTGCTTCTACCACCACACCTCAACCTACCTCTCGTGCAATCTGCAGTCTGCTTGCATCACTCACGATTTACTCAGTGACTGCAAGTGCTGACCGGAAGTCTGCTCTGTTCATGTGTTGAGCACTTCCTGTGCGCTGTCACCCAAACCTCCCGTCATTCAAAGCCATCCCGGCTTGGCTGTCTGTCGTGAGAAGCACCGGGGTGTTGCAGCACCGCTTGTGTGCAACAAAGCCTAAAAGCTGGCGGACAGGAGCGAAGGAGGCCAGGAGCTGTGAGCTTACCGTGGCCGCTTGGCGCTGTGCGGCTGAGTGATGAGGACATTGTTTACACCTCCCACGTGTACCTGCCGCCATAGCAGCTAGCGCGTCACGATCGTGGGAAGGAAATGGCGGGTGATTTTTCTGGACTGCTCCTGGTTCTGGGCATTTTCGTGGCTTGCTTCGGTGTGGGCTGGTGGTTCCTGGACTACAGCCTCTACCGGAACCTTGATGGCGACAGCAGGGACCCGCTTGTGCACGTGAGTCTGATGTTGCAAGCTGTGTGTGTCCGGTGTTGCAACCTCCCGCTCACTGCCTACACCTGGCTTGCTGAGCTAGGGGAAGGGTTGCAGCCTAGCTTTTCTATCACAGGACACCTGGCATCAAATTTCGCTGAGCGACCGCGCCGTTAATGCTGCCTGCGCATTTGCTTGCTTAGGAATAGTACAGCAGCAGTGCATAAGCAGCTCATGCCTCAGCAGGGCATGCCTTCAGCAGGGCAAGCAGTCAGGATGGTGTGGATAGGTGGTGGTGGGATGCAGTCAAAGTGCGGGGTGCTTAACATGCCCCGCTTCGTGGCCATGCTTGCTGCGTGCAGTTTCTGTGGTCCTTCGTCTTTGCGTTGTCCTGCAACCTCGTGGTGTTGGTGCTGGTGGACGTTGTCGAGCTGGCCTCTCCAGGGTGAGTGCAGGATGCATGTTGAACGCGCAGACGTGCTGACAAGTGCTTGGACTGTTAAGCGCAAACGGGCTCGTTTTGAGCTGTCTGTCGTGGTCTCCAGTAGCCTCTGCAGCGTGCCCTTTGCTGCGCTGCAACTGCGCGCTACCTACAGCGCTGTCGATTTTGACTGGCATCCGAAAATCAGCGCTTGATGTCTGTGGTGCAGGAGCGTACACTTCGTGCATGTGGTCCGCTGTGTGGTTGACAGACTGTTTTGCCTTTGTACTCTGCCCTGCACAGGGTGCGCTACGTGGCGTGGCATTTTACAGTGTGGAGCATGCTGTTAATGCTGCTTGGCGTGCTTCCCTACCTGCACTGCTGGAGGCTGGTGGCTGGCTCCGGTGAGAACAAAGCAGTTTCAGTCGGTTGTTGCTGGGCTGCGCTTAAGAGAGCTTGAATTGATCCAGACCAGCACCTGTGATGATCAGCGGCAGTAAGAGGAGTTGCAGCAGGGGACACATACCGATTGCTGCAGCACTAAGCCACGCCTCGTGTTTACACCTGCTGCCTTGCAGGCCTGCGTCAGGGTCAGGTTATGTTTGTGTCAGGCATCGCCTGGCTAGCGCTGACGTACTGCTTCTGGCACCTGGGTGGCAAGCTGCCTGGCGTGCCGCCTCCCACAGAAGGCGTGTTCAGGGTCAAGCAGGTGAGCAAAGAAACCGCTCATGCCAAGACGTATCTATGCATAATGAGGTCGCACAAACTGGATTGTCCTGACCTGCACTCCGCATGACACGACACCACACAGCGCCATGCCATCTTACGCGCGTTTTGCAGGCGATATCTCGCGTCGGCGTGATGGGCACGTGGATGATCGCAGTACTGAGCGGCTACGCGGCGGTCTCCTTCCCTCACTCCTACCTCTCACTCTTCATTCGGCCCGTGGAAGCATTTGAAATTGCTGCCATGGAGTCACAGTGCAAGCAGGTATGGATCAACAAGTGTCGGTGCAAGGACAGGCGCATGTGCAATGCCACATGTGCACATACGTGTGCACACGGGAAATAGGGAATGCAGCACGAGCCAACAGCCGTGTGTCCCCACTTTGCATTGTGGTCACCGGGGCGCTCAGTTTTGAGGATGTGGCTTTTTGGGGCAGCGGCAGTTGCCAGGCAGCTGTTTCGGTGTGAACAGGCAGTACCGTAAACTGAACTGTATTGCGTTTTCCCATAAGGGGCGGCTGTCCTTCGCTGGGTGCATATCAGTATGTGGCCCCGCGCTGCGCCAGCTGTCAGAGCGTGTGACACATGCGGATGGGTGTCAATGAAGGCCATTGTGCTGTCGTAGCCTCTGCACAGCTACCCGCCATGCTCTTGCGGCTTGACGGTGGTGGTGTTCGGCGTCCCGTGCCCCTGCGTGTGCTCACCGTCGTCCTCACAACCCCGCATGCCCATACGCACACATGCGTTGGTGTGCTGATGTCATGCACCCGCACGCCACCGTGCATGCATTCGGTCCCTCACCTAACGCCTTGTTAGCGACATACCCTGACCTCGCTCAAGAGTGAGGTTCTCATGCCGTTCCTCACGCCTGTGACTGATGCCCTGACGCTCTGATACTCAACCCCCCATCCGCATCGCCCTGACCGATCTGCCACCATCCCTCAATGGCCCTCCGCATCTGTGACCTGCCAGGCGCTGGTCCAAGCGGACGAGAAGCGGCGCCGCATAGCGCTCATTGAGCAGCAGGAGCTCAGCAGCCGCCAGCAGGCCAACGGCGCCAGCCCGCGCCACGCCGGCAGCCGCACGCGCTCGCTGCTGGGCCGCATGGTGGGCGGCGTGGGCGCCAGCATGGCCTCCGTGTGGCCCTTCGGAGGGTTCCACCCCAGTGGCGCCAGCGACACCATCCGGGCGCTGGAGGTGGAGGTCGCTGCACTGGAGAGCCTGCACAAGTGAGTCACGCCATGGTAGTGGTGGCAGCACGCTGCCTCGCGGTTCTGCAGACAACCTGCGTGTCGTGCCAGCCCCGGAAGTATAGGGCTGACATAGCCCCGTTAGATGACCGCAAGATCAAAGCTTGTGTGAGGCCTGCAAGCTCATTACAGCCTGGCCATGGCGGCATAGGTCAAGTGGTGCTCTGCGGCCATCGTGCCACTCATTGCGCTCGCCGCATCCTCCCACTCCTCGCCTGCCTGTTATGCCGCTGTGTGTCTCTCCATCTCCTCCCCTATCAATGCACCCCCTCTCCCTGCATGCCCTCACCACCTTGCATCCAACTGCTATGCCTTTCCCCCGTCTACCCCTCCGGCCTGATCCCGGCCTCCGCAGAACGCTTGCCAGCGAGCTAGTTGAGCTGAAGGGCCAGCGCGCGAGGGCGCTGGAGGCACGCACGGTGTGGGGCCACTGCAAGAACGCCCTGGGCTACGCGCTCAGCGCGTACTGCTGCTACAAGTGAGAGCGCCGGCAAAGAGGCCGCTGGGCCGCCACACATAGCCGGGGCAGTGCGACTGACTTGATGCAGTGCTACTCCTATTTCGTACAGTGCTCCAACCCATACGTCAATATGAGTGACCTGGTGCATGCAATTGTGCTTGCGGGGATTCAAGTGTGCGTGCGTGTGGGGGTGCAGGGTGTGCAGCGGTATGGTTGATAACAGGGCAAAGGGTTGGTGACGCACAGGTGTGTTTCGTTCGTTGCCTACGCAAGTGCGCTGCGCTGTATGCTAACGCTTGCAGCGAGGGTGAGGTGTGACTCGTCAATTGAATTTGCGGCCACTGCTTCATCGTGTCTGTTGTTCGCTTACTGCTGGTCCTGGCTCTGCTGCTGCTGCTGTAACCAGGATGTACACGTGCGCCAAGGCGCTGGTGTTTGGCGAGGACCTCAGCAGCGACACCGTGGGCAAGATCCTGGGCCTGGTGCTCAGCCGCCTCTCACACGGCTCACTGGTGGTGGACCCGCGCTCCCTGGGCCAGTACTTCACGCTCGTATTCATCGGTGAGAGGCTGAGAGTACTGGGCACACTGAGCGCAGCAGAGCCGGCGGCAGTGTTGTGCATTTGCACATGAACATATCTTCTCATACCCATGATGGTGCCGCTTGACGGGAGGCAAGGTCTGGGCGGTCGGGTCTGAGGGTTTGGAAGTGATTGGAACGGTGGTGAATGAGTGGACGTGAACCTTCTCGTCCGTTGTCTGCATGTGCTGCACGCACTTCACATGCTCGGAACCATGCTAGCATCACTCAAAGCATTCACTGACGTCGCTTGGCAGCCACCCACACAGATGCCTGTCTGTCCAAGGCATTGTGGCACAGCTATGTTGGTGGTCCCCGTTGGGCTTCATTCGCAACCTTAACACACCTCAGCATTAAACATAACCTCACTGCCTGGACCCATGCAAACAGCACAAGGGTAATGTCATATGGGTTGGTGGCTACTTATACGGTGCACTGGCTTGGGGATGCGCTTTCCCCTGCATGCAGGTGGCATCTCGGCATCCAGCTTGCGAGGCTTCCTCAGGCACATGCGCAAGGTGCGTGGGAGCCACAGTGCACGCGTGTGAGGTTGCGGCAGGTGTATAGCACGTGTTGCAAAGATGCGGCCGACGGGGGCTGACGGCGTGTAGCGATTGCCTTGGCATCTGGTGTGGGCGGCGTGCACGTGGCAATGCATCTAAATGCACTGGGCACGTTGACGGTGTTGACGGTTGACACCCATCCGTGTGAGACATGGTGTGCGATGTGTTGCCTGGACGTTTTGCAGATTTTCTCTTTTGCCAAGGGCGCAGGCACCGCTGCTTCCCTGGTGCTGCTACTCACCCAGGTACGTTGTTGGGTAGGTAGAGGGTGCAGTAGATACATGCAGTAATCACCGCAGTTGTTTATTTCCGTGCACAATCTTGACATATGCATTGCCGAAATCGGCTGTGGCAGCCGGACAGCCGAATGCCGAGGCCAGGGATGCAGAAGTGCCCGCCGACCATGATGCAATCCTACGGTCAGGGTGACGGCATCATCCTTGGCGGGCGCTTTTTTGTCGCTGGCCTCGGCATTCGGCTGCTCGGCTTCCACAAGTGTAGTTTGGCAATGGATGCGTTCAAGGCAGTGCACGGAACTAGGTAATGTGAGGTGGGTAGTTCGAATCATGAGCGTTGGGTAGACAGGAAGGTAGGTTGATCGGGGGGCAGGCACCATGCGTGTAAAGTGTGTACGGTTGCACCACAAGCAGAGGGGCACGATGGTGTTATAGGGCAGTCGTTGCTGCATGGGCTTGAATGCATATGTTTGCCTTTGCGGTCTCTGTGGCATTATTTTTCCCTCGTCCATCCTTCCCTCGTCCATCCTTGCACCCCGCTGCCAAATGTTGAAGTGTAACAGAATGCGAATGGCACAAGGCGCTGCGTGCTGGCTCACACGGGGCGGACAACGCTGCCACATTCAAGTGGACTCTATGCGCATGGCATGGCCTTCGTTGCCGCGGGCGGCATATCCTTCAGGCGCTTGACTTCTGCCACGTGACTCTCTCCTCGTTGTCCGTGTGCTGGTGCGCGCTGGCATATGCCTGTGCTTGTGGGTTCGCAGGTTACGGGATTCTACGCAGTATCGTCGTTGCTGCTGATTCGTAAGGACGTTCCTGCAGACCATCGCACGGTAAGGGAGCTGACAGAAGACCGCTGGACGGTCTGTGCTGAGCGAGGGACACGAGCATGCATGTCCAAGACTATCATGCATACCGCATACGTGTGGCGTGTTGCTGCGGTGATCCTACCTACTGCTTGATGGTCACACTGCTTTGGTCATTCTGTGCATGATTTGCTTTGTGCTTCCCTCAGCTATGTTATGGGGCCGTTAAAAGTCCGATAAACGCACCCCGTGACCTGCCCTGCTTGCTTTGTGTGTTGCTGAGCAGCTCTCCCCTCATGGGGTATGTGTGCCATTCTCCTGCCCCGCTGTTGTAGGGCATGGATGAAGCTCTGGGGGTGCGCGTGGAGCATGGCGCTCCCAGCAGTGGAAGCGCCTCCGAGCAGCTTGACTTCCAATTCTTCCATAGGTCAGTCCTCACCGCAGTTCCGTATGCGCGCAGCGGGGTGTGTGTGGCAAGCCGGGTTGATGGCGGTGGGGCGAATAACCTGGTGATTGTGGACCAGGATGTCTTGCGGCCAGGTTGCATCAAGGTTGCATCTTGCAGTGCCGCTCTTTCTCCCCACTCCAGGGAGGAGCACCAGGGTCTGACTGTATCTTTTTGTGAACTTGCGTCCTGCAGTGCCAGGCAGGTGCCACGCCGCTTTTCCCCGTCAATGCCTACACCGTAACACTGCCTCGTGCCCTGGTGCAGATGGTTCAACGGGCTGTTCCTGGCCAGTGCTTTGGTAACGCTGGCGCTGCTATGGGCGCAGTACCGCACATCAAGGTGGGGTGAGGGATGCAAACGGTACTGAGCTCTAGCATTTGTAAGAGGCCCTCCATGCTGCTTCCGTTGCCAACCACGTCGTCTGCTGCTGCTGCCGCTGCCCCAGTGTACCCACACATTCCTTGAATTCAGTGCACAGCTCATCACTCGCTGTGCCTTGGGTTTGCGGCTCCGCATGTGCGACCACCTCGCCACCACCTCTACCATTACCATTTCCACTCCACTTCTCCTGGGTTTTACCACAACATGCGCTGGTTCCGAGTTCTTACGTGCGCTCTGCTGCCTCCCTCTGCCTGCCTGCCTCTGCTGCCTCCCTCCATGTGCGCCACTGTCATCCCGCCGCTCCGCTCACGCTGCTACGCACGCGGCGGCAGGTACGATTCCTTGGAGCTGAGCTCGCTCAACAACATCAGCATCAACATGTCTGCCAGCCTGGCCAGCAGCGGGGCCAGCAGCAGCATAGCCCACCTGCCGCTGGCATCCTCAGCATCCGCGGCCGCAGCTGCACACTCCTCTGCCCTGCCGAGCGGCGACCACCACCACTACCACCCCCATCAGCATCATGTGTCGCTGGGCACGTCTGCCGCCTCCCTGTCTGCTGCATCCTCCCACCTACACCACCTTCACACCCACCACCACCACCAGCACCACGACCCTATGGCCGCAGCTAAGGGGCTGCCGGGTGCGGGTGCCGCCACTGCCTCATCCACCCTCCCCTCATCATCACTCTCCCCGCTCCTGCTGCCCCACCCCCACCCTCACGCGCTCCCCTCAGGTACGATTCGCTGGACCTGCTGCCAGTCGCCCACTACAAGCGCGCCAGCAGCCGCTGACGCGCACCACCACGCACCAACCTGCTAGGCATGCAGCCCATCATCAGGCAAGGCGACGCACGCTACGCACGCACCCGTAAACCAACAGGCATTGTGGATGATCAGCACTCAGAAGCGTGGCGATGAATGGCACGCCGGTGTGCCCAGCATGCGAAGGGGGGGAGGGGAAGGGGGGGCACATGCATGTGGGGACATGAGCACCCCCTGCCAACATGCCTGTACTGCCTGTACTGCCGTATCATGTGGTGCACCGTGCCTGGTATAGTGGAGGGGAGGGTCCACGGGGAAGTGCAGCGGTGCGCTGGCCCATTGTGCTACCCAGCTTGGGATGCCGGCCACTTATCTGCTGCTGCTGCTGCAATACTGTGGCGCCAATGCGGGCGGGCAGGCCGCGATGACCTGTGAACGCCACACCTTGCGCATGCCATTCGCCATGGGCACGTGCAATAATGTATGATCACACAACCAATAACCGCATGTTGTGTCCATCCTGGGCTATCTGCGGTGCACATAGTTGTGGGCACTCGCTGAGTGTATTGTGGCAACGCAACATGCTACATCGTCTTACAACGCATGGCAGCCGTCATCTGCCCATGGGCTCGTACCCACATGAACCCCTCACCTGACCAGGCCATGCTACTGCCATGCTTGTGTTGCTTTTTGGTATGGCGCATGTGCACCTGCGCTTCAAACCGGCTCGTCATCCCTTCAGATTACAGCGGGGAGCTGGAACGTGAGCCCCTGCTGTTCAACAGGAGCTTCACTGGCATGGGCACCACCGCCGCCTCGTCAGACCGATGGCGCACCGCAGCAGCCGGCAGTGATTTCGGCGGCATGGGCCCTGGGCCGGGCCCCGCTACACTGGGAGGGGGGCCAGGGGGGCTGACGCTGCCAGGGGGGGGCAGCGGCGGCAGCCTCAGCAGCAGCAACGGGAGGCCGTATGCGCACACACGCTACCAGCACAACATCTAGCACCGTGATACAGCACTCTTAGCACTCTACAACTCTGCATTAACGTACATCTCCCCGACAACCAACCGCGCGTCTGCCACCATTCATGCACTCAGCAGCGCCCAATCGCCACATAGCATCAACAGGCCGCACCAGGCATACCTGTCCGCGTCCCCCACTGCGGGGCTACGTCCTGCACTGCTATGCCACATGCACCACCGCACGCAAGCCCACTCCTCGTGTTTCCCTCACATGCACTCATCGTCACCGCTTGCCTCTCAAGCATCAACCATTAGGCAGCTGCTGTCACATGCCCATACCGCCTGTATGAGCCAGCTAGCAGCAAGCACATGCATCGGCGATTCTGGTTTCGTCATGAGGTTGGCCCTTGGTGTGCCGTGCTGACATAGTGCGAGTGCCATAGTGCGAGTGCCATTCAGAGGTCTTGACTCTTGACCGGTAATCTGGCATGAGCTTGCGCGGCCAAGTGAGGGACGCACGCAACAAGTTTCAAACGTAAAACCTGTAAACAGGTCATGATGCGTGCCAAGCGATAGCCAGGAGAGGGCTGCAAATCTGCAATGCACCGAGTCCTGTGGCAGCTGCAAGAGGGACCGCTGGCTGTGTAACGGTACACACTGCTGTTTTGGAGCTGGCGCAATGCATGCAGAAACACATGACAGAGCACGTTGTCAGTTTTGGATTTTGGTGCACGTTTGCGTCCTGTGAGCAATTCCAGGCGACATACTCGCGCACACGCTGTGTGCCTGTGATCACGCCGCAAAACATCACAGCCCTGAGGTATTCCACACTCTCAAGCCAAGTGTGCATGCTGCGGATGTCACAGCGGCTTGCACTGCTGCCAGGGTCGTAGCAAGTGACGGCCACCAAAGCATTACACACACAGCCAGGTCCAAAGTCCAAACAGCAACAGCATGGTGCACCTCGCACAACGTTCAACAGGGATAGCAGTATGGGGCCAGCGTGTGGAGTGCGTTTGCTGCGTGGCAAATGGATGCACATGCGAGTACGGATGCTGAGACATCAAGGGACGCTGCATGCATAGCAACGTGCATGCCAAAATCCTAGTATTGCTGAAAAATGTTATTAGGTGGTGAATCGCGAACCCATGCCGGGTGCATAGTGCAGAGCTTTGACTCTCGCCAATACGTATTATTGAACTTGCTGAACACAGCTCGAGCCTCAAGTTGAAAGGTAAGCCTACAGTGCCTGAAGCTCCTCCTCTCCCTGCAACGCACCACCAACCACACACACACACACGAGCACATAAAAGGCCTCAGGTGGTGGTTGTGGCAGGTGCTCCACCGCAACACGATGTGTGTACAAACAGATAAAGGCATGGGTGGAAGGATCAACTGCACAGGCACTCGCTGCATACGTGCAACCAACATCGGCACGGCCCGGTGATGCGGTTCCTGAACCCGTACGTGTTCAGGTCAATACAGGCTATGTCAAGCACTTACTTCACCACATGCGCAATGTTACTCTATGAACATACAACTGTACAAGAGTTCACTTCAGAGGCAAGTGTGCTGAAGAAACGTGTTCAACGATCGCAATTCGTGTGCCAGCCATCACGACTGCTTTGTGTGCTCGGCGTGTGGTCCCACTCCATACACTGCTCAGCAGACAGCAACACTCACCAAATGCACCTTGACCTTTGTGGATTTCCCCGCAATGTCCACCATGATGTCCACATAGTACGGGAAGTTTGCACTGATGAACTTGCCCTTGTAGTTGGACACGTCCTTGGCCACCACACCCTCCATGCCCTCCAGCTGAATACCCTCCTTGGGGCACTTGGGCGCATGGAATATCGTGACTGGCTTGGCGACCTTGACACGCTGCCCCTCCTTGAATGCCCCGCTACTGTGGCCGTCAGAGGCTCGCACAACCAGGCGCACTGACCGCTGTACCTTCTGGGCAGCTAGCCTGGCGTGAGAAGTAGCACGGCAGCACTGCATTGTGTGGCCTAGGTTAAGCTACAGTGAGCCCGTTGACAAGTGAGATAAGGGTCCGTAGGGTCACCTGATAGGTCCACACACTTAAGGGTCCGTAGGGCGGCAGGGCTCACAAGACAACTGTATTTGGCGAGAATATTGCGAGGCGTCGCGCTGATTTCGTGATGTGCGCGCCGATGGCCCGTGCTTTGGAGCCTGACACTTGCCTCCACATCAGCAAAATGCATTCAGGACGTCCTCAACGGAGAGAAGCCAGGAACAAGAGAGAGAAGCCAGGACAACGCGCCAGTCGCGATAGCGTGAGATATAAACTACTCAATACAATGGGCAGGGAAACTCCACCTTGGCGTGTTTGTACATTTCTCACCAGTTAAGAGTCGCTTCGTTGTGCGATGGCAGGTCCTGAGAGGCGCGGCAGGCAGAGGAGGCCAGTAAAGCCTGAGCAGAATGTACACAACATATTGATACCCGTGGGTAAGTTGGTGTTGAGCACTTTGCCTGATGCGGGCGCCGTTGCCCGCGCCTTCGGAGCTGGTGTGGGGGGCGCCGCCGAAGCATACAGGGCCAGGATACGTATGTTTACGGTCACTGTCAAGGCAGCACCCAGTAGCACTCAGGACCTGCCCAATGAACGCCGCGCAATTCAAACGGCGCGCGCGGATTCCCGCCAGACTGGTTGATTGGGATGTCACTGTACCCACTGACCAAAACCGAAACCAGCTCACTGCGCACGCCGCAACGAACACACAACGTGAGCTCCTCTACAAATGTCAACCTGGGTGACTGCAGGCGCCCTGCTGTGCGGTGACTGTCCACGCGGGCTGTCAAGCGCAGCAGCTCCTAAGCTCCCTGCCGTGCCAAGCCACCTTCACGCTGGCCTGGCTTGCCGGCTCTACAGAGAGCTGCTGCAGCACGTCGCCTTCTCACGAGGCCAGACGCCGATGCTTTTCCCACAGCTGGCAACGCGCCTAAAGGTCAGTAAGGGACCTGCTCCTTTGTGCCAATAGAGCCGCGCGCACACATGAACGTTGTCCTGTGTGGTAATGAGAGATTCAACATCGCCCTTTTCACGTTATGCTGAGCGAGCAGCTGGCAATGTATTGTGCCCCCGCAGGCCGTCCTGGCGGCGCTTGAGCAGCAACAACAGCAACGGAGCCGCCAGCGCAGGCGGGTTGCCGCACCTGCTGCTGGACCTGCGCCCGCACACGATGGCGGCGGCGTCACGCCTGGCTCAGTTGGCGCCGCAGGTGACAACACCCACCATTTCACTCACGTGCTGCAGGTGACGCGCCATCTGCAGCACAGCCAGCATTGCATACACAGGGGCGCCAAGGCAGCAGCACACAATGACACAGATGCAGCAGGTCCAGCTAACTTGTAGCCTTGACCTGAGCCTTGCACGGTGCGAGAGTGCATACCTGTTACTCACTGTTAGAGCTGACGGCCGGCCACCCGCTCGCTGCTGTGCAACGTGCCACAGCACCACTGCCTGCAGGGCCTGCCGCTGCCGCTGGTGGTGGCGCTGCTGACGCTGGCAGTGCGGGGCCTGCACGCAAGCGCCGGCTGCGCATCCCCTCAAACATCAAGCACGCGCTCAAGGTGTGCCTCAATTCTGTACACTTACAGGATCGCCGTGCAGCAAATGCAGGCCTGCATGCGCTACTGCGGGCCTCGCCGCAGTGTTCACCATGGCACGCTTGGATGCTTGCTGGATGCTTGGGCACACCACCTCACATGCTGCAATGCTGAATGCAGCACAGCCAATCCATCCACGTTTTTACTGCGCGCGAGTGGCCACCACGTGTCAGGTCGATCCGTCTCTACCTGCTGCCTGTGGCATTCGCCATGCCATGAGCATGGCGCTGAATGTTCAGCAGCCATGCATTTACTGCGCCACTTACTCATCACCCACCCTTGCCTGCCGCCACCTCTGGTAGCCACATGCGCTGAGTGATGTACTGAGTGATGTACTGTGTGATGTACTGTGTGATGTACGTGCATGCACATGCAGTACGTGGCCGCCATGGAGGCTATGATGGCGGCGCTCACCCCGGAGGTGGTGGCGGCAGTGCGGCCGAGCGCGCTGGCGCTGGTGCTCGGGCCCTCCCCGCTGCGCCCCCGTGAGGTGTACACGCTCACGCTGCAGCCAGCACCGCCACCGCCACCGCCAGCGCCACAACAAGGCGCCCGGATGGCGCCAGTGCCTGCCCCTGCGCCGTCCATGTCAGGCCAGACGTGGATGGCGCCTGGCCAAGCCGCTGCTGAGGCCCAGCGGCAGCAGCAGCAGCAGCAGCAGCAGCCCGGCATGGAGGGGAGCAGCGCCTGCCGCTGCGGGTCCTGCTGCTGCGCCTCCTGCTGGTGGTGGAGGCTGCCGGCTACTACCCCGCCTGGCGCCGTCCCGCAGCCAGGACTGACGCGGGATGCCTCCGCCCCCACCCCTGCAGCGCATACTGCCGGTGCTGCCTGCTGTCCCACCGTGCATGCCTCTGCTGCTGCGCAACCGCCAGCAGGGCAGACAACGGCGGTGGCGGCAGCGAGGGTGGCTGCAGTGCCTGCAGCACGTGAGCTCGACGTGTGGCGCAAGGTGCTGCGCCACCTCATATCGTCCTCCTCACACATACCCCAGTGGGACAAGCTATGCCGTAAGTCAGCATTCATTCGGCCGCTTGTGGCAGCATGTAGTGCAGGCAGGTGCTGGCGGTGGTGTCCCAACACCCATACTGCTATACACTATTACACTCACATGCAACATGCAACATACGTGCTGAGGTGCAGGTTTCAGGTCTCAGTATCATGCAGGCAGGAAGGGATGGCCTGCTTACAGGCTGCGCGGCGCACCAAACCCGCAGCGCTGCATCCAGAGATCCTAATTGCCCATATGTTTTCACCCGAACGGCTTGGCTGGTATGCCTGTCTCTGCCCCTGCTGCTGCTGCTGCCAATGCCGCTGATGCAGGCCCTACTAAGGTATGGCTGCTGCTGCGCCCCTCGCAACAGCAGGCAGCAGCAGCGTCAGCGCCTGCACCCGCAGTGCATGCCGCCATGGCATCTGCTCAGCAGCCGGAGGCACCTCCGGTGCTGGTGCCGCCAGCGGGTTTCACGCCCCGCCAGCGCTGGTGGCCCGGCCGCAACGCCAAGGCGCTGCAGGTGAGGGTGTGGTGGGTGCCTGCCTGATTGGTCAGGCTGATGGGTGGCTGGAGCAACACCGTTGTCTGTTGTGCGTCACCGTACAGATTAACGGTGCACTTAAGTACCTGCCAGCAGGCCCTGCACTCATACAGTACATACCATACTGTGAGTGATACTGGGCTGTATTTCACTACCGTATTTCATCATGCGTCCTGTATTGCGATCCAGACATTGCAACTGGTGTGCGCCGCGCACCCATGCAAATGCAGGTGAATATTGTGCTTCAGGCAACGCAAGTGTCATCGTCATCAGCGGCACCACCACCACCACCAGCGCCACCAGGCGCATCCACCAGGCGCCACAACGCCGTGACTCGCACTGCAGGTGCTGCCAGTGTCGCGATGGCCGCCCGGGCGGCTGTGGGCCGCACTGCCCCCCAGCACCACCAGCAGCAACAGCAGCACCAGGCACACGCGGTGGAAGATCGTATGGCGGCGATGGAGCAGCTGCATGCCGCCGCGTCACGGCTCACGCTCACCGCTGCCGCACCCGCACGCGCGCTCGCACCTGCGCCTGCGCCTGTGGTGGTGCACCCGCGGCACGCTAGAACGGCCACATCAGGCAAACGTGCGCCAACCTTTGAGCACGAGCGCCAGGAGGGGTACGCAGACGACGCGTTCACGTCATGCAGCAGCGACAACGATGATGGTGATGGTGGTGCTGGCGCAAGCAGCGACCGCATGCAGTGCAGCGATGCCGACAGCGACAGCGACGACGCTGACAGGGAGGGTGCGCGTGGCGGGTACCGCGTGCAGGCCAATGTTAGTAAGGCAAATGAGGCGGCGGCGGCAACGGAGGGAGATTATGTGCTGGTGGGGAGCGACGACGTTGACGACGATGAGGGCAGCCGTGGCCATGAGGACAGGCTTGGAGGGCTGGGTAGTGAGGCTGATGCTGAAGATGAAGATGATGAGGGTGATGGTGATGGTGTCGGTCCTGGGGGTGCTCCTGGCCAGCAGGATGGCGGCGCTAGCGTCTCCGCTGTTGTGTCAGCGTCAGCAGCAGCAGCAGGCGTGTGCTGCTGCTGCGGGGCCGTCCAGGCCGGGGCCGTGAGCACGCCGTATGCTGTGCCTGCCAGCGGCTGCCGGCAGTCGGGCGTGAAGGGGTCGGGTGCAGCGGGTCAGGAGCTGGCGGCTGCGCTGCTGCGGCCAGGAGGCGTGTGGTTCCAGCTGAAGGCCAGCGCACGGGGGCTGAGCGCAGGAAGCAAGGAGGAGGAGGGCGAGGGATGATGGAAATGATGCACAAAGGATGCTGTTTTGTACAATGTATACAGGATACAGGGTTCAAGGGAGGAGGGAGAGGAGGCTCTGGGGCTCGTTGGCTGCCGGTAGCTGTGGCGGCTCTGATTGCCTGTCGTCTCTATCATGATGCATGCGACACATTGTGTGTGTTTAGAGTTATTTGGTTCCCGTGGGGCCATGCAGTGTGCTTTCCGTGGGGCCGTGCAGTGTGCGTAGCCGTGATGATGGGAACTGCACCTGAGGGTCGCGACATGTCGAGTGGTGTGAGTTACGGTACATGGGTACGCATGCGTGGCAGGCCGTCCGCGCCTGCCCACACCGACCTGGTATGGACTTGTTATGGACCACATGTTTGCTTGGCCGGCCGTTGCACTCTTTCCATCCCCCCCCTGTAGTCCTGCACACCTACATGCACCTGCATGATCGTGGATTCATCATGCACTACAGGCTGGGCATCTAACTACAGGGTGAAGGCGGCTTGTGGCCTCGAGGTTCCGGCAGGCCTGGGTTAGGCGGGGGTCCAGGCGGAATGCTTCATGCATTGCACAGGGGCGCTATGCAGTTTCTTGCTCTTATCAGCATGCAACCGTCTTGACGGGCAGCACCGCACCGCCGCCACTGACAACACCGCAGCAGCAGCAGCAGCCCCATACCTGGCGAGCAGCTGCTGCTGCTGGGGGTCGAGGATGACCTGCTGGGCACTACGCCAAGCACCGAGCTGCCGCCGCCTGCAGCCGCCAGCTGCGCCGCTCGTCAGGCGGGAGGCGGCGGCAGCGTTGGCAGGGGCTGCGCACTCAGCAGGCGGGAGCTGCGGTGGTCCGAGGCGGCGGTGCCCCGCGTAAAATGCCGCAGCACCGGCGCGGCGCGTCAAACAGCCTCATCTGAGCTACCGCGTGCCCCCCCCCCTGCTTCTGCGCATGCGTGCCACTGGCGTGTGCTGTGCTGCACCTGTGCTTATGCGTTTCGCGTTATGGTCCGACCACACTGCTGCCAGAGGCTGACCCGAGAAATGCACGCAGCCCCTCTGGCCATGCGACACTCACGTGCCCCAGCAGCCCACTTGCTGGCTCAGCGGCTGCGTCCCAGCTCACGGGCGCCGACCCCTCATCGCTTTGGGCGCATGTCAGTGGCCTACTGGCCTGGCTAGGGGTGACAGCATGCGCCCGCTCGTGGCTGATGCTCTGGCGCTTGCATGTGTGTCGCCACCGCCACCGTCGGTAGGGCCACTGCAGTCGAACCCCTGCATTGGCACACAGGCCGTAGCAGCTTGCTTGCCAATTGCACCTTGATTGTGTGCTTGCATACCAGGACAGAAGCAGCTTGGAAATTGATATGCCTAGCTGAGAGCCAACGGATGGCTGCTGCCACGGTACAGGGCGGACGGCGTGCACAACCTGTTACGCGGCTTCCAAACTCAATCCTTCATCGTCCACACAACCTGCACACTGTATTCTCTGTCGTGAACATATGAACGCTATATGTCATCTGAAGTCGTTTGCCTGCTTGCGGTGTCAGGCCAAACACATGCACGTCCTCGTCAGCAGGTGTCGACGTGCCTGCACCGATAAAGTATGCGGTGTGCCACAAGGGGCCACACATGCACGTTATGGCTACCTATGTCACGTTTGTTGAAGCCAGACCCCAAACAAACGTCTTTTCCTTGTCATTTGCCAGCTGGGCTCAAAGCAGTCATGACGGAAGCTGGAGTGAGCAACATGATGGGTGCCGCTGCCGGGTGCACGGCGTGCTGTTTGCTGCTTGTCAAAGGACTAACAATACCGCAAATTGATAGTTTGTGTGCTCAGTTCATTGCAGCTTACTGCTGACTACGTAGAGCGTTTCAGTCCTGCCCACCACAGGCGAAAAGTGAATGCACCAAAAAACGCAAACGGGATGAGGAAACGCTGAGGGAACGCATCAAACGCATAAGAGCTGCTCCTTGAGCAATCGAAGCCACAATTCAGTCATCGTTGACCGGGCGTATCGCACATTGGTTCACTGACGCCGCTTTCACGTAAACACTAGCTTATCAACACCAAAAACTTCAGGCACTAAACAACGATGGCCAAGAACCCTCAAGTCGGAGGCATCAAGCTCAGCGATATCATGCGCAACATCACAGGTTGCTTTGGTGAGTTTTGCGGTGGCAGCTAGCCTTGCTCACTACTGATGGTCTCGGTTTGGTCTCGCTGAGGCACACTGCACTCGCGACACTCCAAAGCACTTGACGCCTCGCTGTGGCGCGCAGTGGAAGTCCTTGCAACGCAAGCTCGTATGCACTCACGGGCGCTGGGCGTGGGGATAGCACCTTGATTGACCTAAGAAACTCCAACCTGATTTTTGGCTGTGCCGGCCACCGTCACCCTGCCTCTTGCCCACAGGCCGTTTCTATGCCTCTGTGGTCCAACGTTTCTCCAAGTGTTTTGGGGCTGGTGGCAGTCTTTTTACCATCAAGGTGAGAGTGCTGCTCAACCCGCAAGCAGGTGCATCGGCACTTGGCAGTCATGGCGTCACTGCGCCACAGTATGTTGCAGCAGCTTTGCTGGCAGCCCCGTGTCATGTAGCGTACCAGAGGTGACAGTGCATGCTCTTCAGATTTGCCGGGGGTCTTGGCAGGTCCGTGACAGGGGGCTGTGACGCAACTGGCATAGCATACAAGGGCCTGCGTGTCAAAAGCGGTGCCACAACACCGCGTCAGCACCTGTGTGTTGGAAGATGGGTGGGCTTGAAGGCGACAGCAATTTATGGCTATCCCTCACAACGGTCTCGACTCTCCTCAGACACAGTTGGGGGCAAGTCTCCAGACTATGTTCACAGGCGGTTTCCTGTTGTAACGGCTGGCTCGAACCCTTGCTCTGACCCTGCAGGCGACAACCCTCTTCCCCGCTGAGGCGACATCGTCAGACGTGGCCGTGGCGGCGGCACCCTTCGCAAGCGAGACACCCCTCATCGACACGACATCTCAAGACCTCAGTGACACTTACCTCATTTGTGATGTCGCTCAGTGTATCCTGGCCGAGCCACCGACAAGCATCGTCATCCCTGCTGCGCCACAAGACTCGTCATCAGCATCGCTTTCGCCTCTGGCCCGCGCCCCCTCTACGCCCGTGACGAGCCCGCCTGAGGCACGCAGCACCCTGCTGGCCAGCAGCAGCTGCAGTTCTGACGAGTGCAGCGACGACCTCAGCTGCAGCGCTGACAGCTCATCCGGCACGGCAAGCGAGCGCGACTCACTCAGCTCCGAGACCGTCTCTCTCGAGGTGGCGCTGCCCTCTGAGCAGCCTGACTGCTGCACCACTGGGCTGCTGGACCTGACAGTGGCAGTTCAGGATGGCGAGCACCAGGCCGCCTCTCCCAGCTCCCCTCCCCCCAACGCCTCCGACGGCGCACTGCTGCCCCCCCTAGCGCCTACGCGCCACCTGCCCGGCTGGGCCGCGTGCAAGGACGATGCTGAGCGCGGCATTATTGCCGCTGCAGAGCAGGCCGTGGAGGACGCCTTGCTCAGGACCGCCCCGCGTGATCTGCCATCGTCCATGAACTGGAAAGACAAGCTGATGATGGATTGCGATTTCCAGGGCCGCATCGACATGTATGTGCAGGTGCGTGCCGAGCGTGCGCGCTGCGCCTGTCTGCCCTGCCACGCCTGGCTGGCTTGTGCGCACTCACACCATCACATGAGCAGCAAGCAAGCTGTACATGCATACCACACACCCTCATCTGCAGCGTTCAGCCTTTAAGCATGCATGCACACTTTCAGCACCGGTGGGTCAGGCTGAAACCCCGCTTGCTTGCCACGCGCCAGTATCTGTGTGCGGGTGACGGGGCGGGCATGTAGCAATCATGTGGTACCCACGCGCTGTGCATGCTGTGTGCTTGCAGCACCTGCCTGCACATCGTGTGGTGTCTTCCTCACTCCTCAGTCTCCAACCCAACACCCCTGCCCTCCCTGCGCTCATCACTGCCCTCCATGCAGCTGCGCACGCGCCAGCTCTCCCGGCGCCAAGGCGACTCTGATGATGATGAGGACGCGCTGCGCATCTGGCAGGGCGGCGAGGGATTGGAGGACGAGGCGGGCGGTGAACACAGGCTGCGAGGGATCGTGGCACGACTGCTCGATGTCTGCCGCTTCAGCTACCGCTCCAGTCGCAGCATGAAGCGCTGGCTGGCGTACCGCAAGCAGCAGCAGCAGCAGCAGCAGCAGGCCCAGTCTGGCGCTCCACGCCCGCTGCCCTCCCCTCCTTCACGCTGGTCCGTGGGCGACGTCCACGAGGCTGCCGGGGTGGTGCTTGCTCTGGCCACCGGCTGGGACGACGCAGCGGTGCAGACGCACCTGCTGCGCCCGGTCAGCAACTACTATGACGCGCTCGACCACCCCGACAAGTGGCGCGCGTGGCGCAAGAGCGCGGCCGGCAGGCGGCAGCGGCGCGCGGTGCCGTGCCCGCCCTACGTGTCGGCGGTGCTTGAGGCGCTGCGCGACCCTAACCCGGACCTGGTGCACCGCCTGGACCTGCCGGACTCTCTGGGCGAGCCGCTCATCGACATGCTGCACCGCATGGCGATAGCAGAGTATATCAGCTCTCGCTCCCCAAGGCGTTACGAGAGGTGGTGCACGCCCGCCAAGATGCGTGCGCGGCCCTACTTCCAGGGCTTCAGCTGGAGCTTGGATGAGGTCGTCCAGCCAGGCGGCATGTGATGCGGCGGCGCTCTAGCACCACTCTGCGCGCTCAAGACCTCGCGCGCTGGTTGGTACCGGTACCTGCCTGGGCGGAAGCTAGTGATGGTCCGCTACGCTGCACTGCCATTATGCGTGCACCACATTGCTTGGACCATGTGACATAAGAGTGCCAGGACGCAAATTGATTGGATGTATGGCCTTGCATGGCTGCATGGCCGCTGCCCCCCGAGGAAGCCTGACCTCACCCATTCTTCTCCCTTCCCAGCCCATGCATGCACACGCATGGGCGGAGGCAATGGCAACGATGTGATTCATTTGCTGCTGTGCATGGGATCATACTATGCGCGCTTGCTTGCTGCATAGCTCACTTTTCGCGCCGCCTCAAGATAAGTGCGCTGTTCGCGGTACTCCTCCTTCCAGCCATACGTTCACTGTATTGCCGTGCGTGTGGGATTTACAGCCATTTACCATTGAACACATCATTCTGTCCTTTCTACCTTTCATTGCATTGACTTCCGCATCGATCCGTGCTTGTCCCTGGCGTTGTATTCATCTCGGCAGCTGGCCTGTTGTTCATAGTCGCCTTACAAAGCTCATGTCTGCACAGTGCACATTTTCAATGATTATTACATGCCCTGTGAGAGTCCTCACAACCTTCGTTGCAAGACATTCGTGAGCTGCAACATTAATGCAACCTGTAAGTTTTGCATACACCTTGCCGCCCTCCCTCCCCGGCCCACACAGCCCAGAACCACACTTCAGGGTCCCACGGAAACCTCTGGCTGACGCACAGCCCAGCAGGCTGCCGTCAGCAGCAGCAGCACCCTCCAACCTCCACAAGGTTTGTCAGTCTATCACAGCATAGACCACCAAGCAGCTACCTGACCCAACCCCCTGGCTGGCAACCTGAGTGGCGGGCAACGGTGGCAAAGCATCAGAATGACAACTGGCGAACTTCAAGGTCCTCTTGATTTGTTGCCGCCAATCGCTCTCTGTTGAACACACCCTCACACACACACAGGCCGCTTTTACTACAGCCACCGCCTCAGAGCATCAGACCGCTGTTCCCTTTACGCCAGCCGTCAGCTCAGCCCAGACACCTGGCCACCCTCAGGTGCAGTTCCGCATAAGCACACATACAAGCACACTGCACGGCCCCACGAAAAGCATACTGCATGGCCCAACGGGAAGCAAAATACTTGAACACACACAGGCACCCTCGCTGTTGCAACGCCGTGTTGTGTTACTTGTGTGAGTGGTCGCCCCTCACTTAAGCATGCCTCCCTCTCTGCCAGCAAGCACATGTGTGGTGGAGCGCTTTCAGGAGGCAGCCATGCAGGACTCATCAGGCAGACACCGCCCATGAAGCATTCAGGTTCACAGGCAGCAAGCCCAGTGGGAATGCGCGCATGGGTGCATGCGGTACGGCGCCCTCACACACAGGCTGGCCTGCAGGCAGCAGCCTGCACGAACGTTGGCCAGCAACTCTACAGCTGTGCGACCATGTGACATACGTATGGCTGTGCATGAGCCTGCGCGCTTGACATAGCCTGAGCGCCCGCAATGCCCCTCACTCAACAATAGTCAACATACGCATGTGACATGCCAGCCTCTAGTTGCCAGCCTCTGCCTGTCGACTAGCGCTGTGCCCTACCACCAGCAGATTCCGTGTACAGCAGGACAGTAGCAGCAGTAGCTCAGCGGGTCCCAGCCAGCAGAAGAAAGCAGTTGCTTGCAAGAGGCCTTCCACTGCTGCAAGGTAACATCTGCGGCCACCTCGGGCACACGCCCTCTTCGCCCCCCAGCCCCGCACATCATCGCCTGCAGCCACCCGCGCGTGCGCCCCGGCAGTGCACAGTGCACAGTGTACCAATCACCACCTCCTTGGCCTCCTGCGAGACGGGCGGTGGGTGGGCGAACAGCGAGGCCTTGCAGTTGCATGGCACGTTTACAGGGTGAAGGGGCACGTGTAAGTGTGGTTGCATGTGCCTGCCCTTCAACTATGACTGTCGTGCCCTACGTGGTGGCAACCATGTACAAAAGACACATGTTGGCCAAACACCTGCAGGCAGCAGCACATGGGTGCGGCTGAGGTCTTTTGCATGTGTTAATGTGTGATGCAGAACTGATGACACACAGAACTGATGACACACAGAACTGATGACACACAGAACTTATGACACATAGATTGAAAATCCCATTGCGGCGTCCTACGCTGCTGCCGCCAACACGCGGCCAATGGCTCAAAATGCGCTATACCACGGCAGTGGCATGATGATAAAAGCAAGCATATGAGTATTTGGGAGGCTCACTGCTGCAGGGGCAGCCGCACTCAGGACTGCGACGCTCTGAATCGCCCCCCCCCGCTGGGGTTCTGCTTGGTGTTGAAACTTTGTTGCTTGGAGCAGCAAACAGCCAAACACGGTGGACATGCCACACAGCCAAGTTGGAACGCTTCCTTGCACTGACCTGCCTCCAAGGTATGATGGTGGAATTAATTTAATTGAGGCGCTCCCTTTTCTGGTCGCGTACTGCCCCCTGAGCTGACGGCCATTAGAGTCACATGAACTACGGCCGCTAAGGGGCAAGCTGCAACACTCAGCTTTTAATCTGTATCAGTGCTGTGGCTTGTTCTATGAGAGCTGTAGCCGTTGGGCGCATACGAAGCTTTAAGCTTCCAGTACGTTCTAGCAAGCAGTAGTGGAGCTGAGTGAGCCAGACTGTGCAACAGAGGAAACCCTATTCACAACTTGCTTGTCTAATGTCCTCACCAGGCGAAAGCAAGAATGATCTGAGCACACCTTTCCTCGTGGAACCGGAGCCTGAGGGTAGTGAGGGAGGCAGCATCGTTGGCCCGTCAGGCAGCAGGGCTGCAAACGACAGCAGCACACACTCCACCAGAAAGCTCCTGCACAGCTCGTCCGATCCATCACAGGGAGGGCTGGTGCATATCGACTCAGGGCTCGGGGACGAGCTCAGCGCAGACGAACCGCGTTCTTCCAGGGCAATTCTGCGTGGCGCGGCAGGAGGCCATGGCGCCCTCTCCACCGCCGCTTCACGCAGGTCCTTGGCTCCTCCTGCAGCGGACGTGTCAACCAACGACATTGAAAAGGCCCTCCTTGGTGGCTATGACAGCGGCACCGAGTACAACAGCCGCGTGCCCAGTGAAAACGGAGCGGACAGCGAAGATTACAACGGCAGCGACGCGGGAGGGCTGTTTGGTTGGGCTATCCTTGGCGCCGGCAGCAACAGTGACGGGCAGCCAGTGCGCGTGGTGAGGAAACGCCACAGCACTGGCGGGGCGGTTTCGTCCCTGCGCACCGCTTCGGAGCGACTTGAGTCTGAGGAGCACCGGCAGGCGTCATGGCTGTGGAAGCGTTCAACAGAGGCAGTACTGCG
>BDDA01000027.1:176097-209211 GCA_001662385.1 Chlamydomonas asymmetrica | reverse complement strand
GAGGGGAGTGAGGGGGCGAGAGGGGAAACGACTGGGAACGAGTGGGAATGAGGGGGATGGAGGGGCACCGGGGGGGGACGGGGGGGGGGAGGTACGGGTGTAACGCTTGGAGTGGAAGCAGCCTTGGATTGGGTGCCCGTTCACTGCACGCCTCATGATCCGGACAGCCACGGTGGAGGCATAGCCATAGTGGAGGCATGCCTCTAAGTTATTACATACCCCGGCAGACCTGCAGGCAGTTATGCTAGCTCACATGAGGGCCTGCAATGGTGGTGCGGCAACAATGCACACTCACTGCATGGCCGTGTGAAAGTTTTACCATACCGCCAGTGGTTGTGAATGTGCCGCTGTGGCATGATGTGGTGGTGTGCAGGGTAAAGGGCCTTGCCCCCACCTCAAGCGCGGGGGGTACGTCGGTGGGCCCTCCACAGCGGCTGCAGCAGCGGTGGCGGTGGAGACGCTAGCGGCAGCGGGGCGACGCGTCAGCGGCCCCGGTCTCAACTCCGCCAACAGCGCGCCTGCCGCCGGCCACAGCTCCGCACCCACCAGCCCGCCCGCATCAGCCTCCCGTGCTGCTGCTGCCGCTGCTGGTGGTGCTAGCGGCAACGCCGGGGCTCGGGGGCGGGGCGCGGCGGCTGCCGCCACCACCTCCAACCTGTCACGAACCACCTCCGCCACCGTCCCTGCCTCAGCAGCAGCAGGCACCAAGCCCGGCGGCGCCGCCGCCGTTGACAAGAAGGGGAAAGGCAGCACCGCCGCAGGCAGCGCGACAGTCCAGGAGGGACAGCGCCTCAAGGGCACCACCGGAAGGAGCAGCAAGGACGGCATCGCAGCTATCACCGGCAGGCGAAGCGGTAGCAGGGAGCTCAATGCGGCGGACAGCGCGCAGCAGCGGCAGCAGCGCTCGGGGATGTCGCGGATGCGGTCGGGCCGGTTGGCGGCGGATGTGGATCAGGAGGCGGAGGCTCCCTCTGTCCGTTTCGGCATCCCCGCCGGCCGTGCTGTGGATGACTTGGTGGTGGACGTCAGCACGGAAAACGTAAGTGACGCCATGACATTGGGGCATCACATGCTGATCACATGCCCCCGTGTCTTGCACATTATGTGCGATGCTGCGTTGTGAGGGAGGGAGCTAGGCAGGCATACGCTTTGAGATGCGCTTACATTTGGCTGGTGTGGCAGCCTTGTGTGCCCATGCATGCCCACCACATCGTGTGTGGTGTTTACGCCCCGACCCCCAAGGGGGATCAGTGCGGTTGAGTGTTTCAAGGTCCACCACCCACCCATCACTCACCACTCGCTTCCCAGTCCTCAATGCTCTCTACAACGCCGCTGCTGCTGCATGCATGCTATGATAATATGATTGCTCCCCACCATGCCCCGTTGGGCACAGCTCACTGCCGGGAGCGTACACGGCACACTTATAATGTGTGTTCGTGATACCAGGGGTCACGCTGTGCGCCGCATACTGTGTTTGTGTTGACGTCCTGCGCTGCCTCTCCTTACTCACTCCTCTGCCCTCGCCCGTAACTCCACATGCGCGCATGCAGGTGAGCATCTTCCTGCTGCGCGGCGGCACGCTCGTGAGCATCTTCCAGGGTCACGGCCGCCGCATCACGGAGGCAATCCTGGGGCAGCTCTCGGAGCCCCGCACGCTCGCCAGGGTAAGCAGTGGCCGGCGGTGGCGGTGTGATGAGACACCCGCAAGCTCAGCGATATGTCTGCCACGTAGCCGTCATGGCGCGTCCAATGGTTCCTGTCCATGCTGTGGATGACGCGTCACAGCACTGCGTCTCGCGTACTGAATTCCCTCCGGCTTGCCTACCGTGCCAGATCAATGCTAATCCGCTTTGACAGAGAGAGCCAACAGCCTCGCCATGATCACGCACATAGCGGTGCTGCTTCCTCTGCTTATGCTTTGTATCCGAAACCCAAGTCAACGTGATCCGTACTTGGGCTTTTGTGGCTTGACGGGGCGCATTGGAAGGATTTTGTGTGCGCCCTGTCGTGTGTGTACGCAGGAGTCGCAAGACGCGTCCATGTTGTGCCACCTGCTGCTGGACGGTGTCGTCGACCACTGCTACCCTGTGGTTGAGCAGTTTGCTGAGCAGCTGCAGGAGCACGAGCGGCGGGTGAGTGGGAACGAGGGGGGTAGGGGGTTAGGAGGGGGCGTATGTCGGGTGGTGCAGTCCTGCTTGCGAGGTGGTGGGATCCGGGAAGAGGTATTGAGGTGGGCCCCAAGATCCGAGCCCCTGCGTTTAGCGTGATGTGCATGCGTTTTGCTGGATCGGTCAGCGCACATGCTGGGGTCCTGCTGGGGTCCCGCTCAAGCGCACTGTTGAGCCGGACCCCAGCAGGACCCCAGCATGTGCGCTGACCAATCCAGCGAGACGCATGCACATCACTCTACATGCAGGGGCTCGCATCTGCTGGTTGCTCGCCGAAAAGCATGCAAAGGTGGCAAGCCTGCGCTCTGCAGTCGGCAACAGCATGACACCCCGACAAGGGACACGCACGCTGTTTTACGACGCCAACGGATCTCGGAGCTTGTATGCTTGTGAGCTTCTCATAGGTAGTCATATGCCATCATGCATGCACAATCGGTGCGGTGGTGCTGTGCTGTGCTGTGCGGCGGTGGTGTGTGCGTGGCAGGTGCTTACGGGTGTTGCCCAGGCGGATGCCACGAAGCATCTGCACATGATGCAGCGGGACCTGCGGCGCATGGCACGCACGCTGGCGCCGCTGCAGGGGGTAGTGGCAGGTCTCATCGCCAGGTGCGGCATGGGTTGCGTGGGTTCCTGGGTTACGTGAGGCAGGGGGCGGCCACTTGATGCTGCAGCGGGGTGTATCACGTGCGGGTGTACATAATAACCACATATAAATCATACGGGAGTCACCCCAGTAGGGGCACCAGGCCAAAACCCAAACTATGTCACCCCCAATTCGACAGCGCTGATTCGAGTCCCCGAAGCGACCAAACATGTAAACGAATACTTTTATGAATTTGTAGCGCACGCTGAGGTCTGTGTATACCACATCCAGGTAGAGCCTGCAGGGCCTCCACATTGCTGACCAAGCTGCGGAGCCCAGCGACCAGGACTCCTGTGCGTTGTGCTTAAAGCCTATATTGATGTCAAGAAAGTTTCTTGCTGGAGTCTGGGTCCCTGCACGAAGGAACGTCCTTCAGATTCCTGCCCATCAGGTCATTCTGGTTTCGGCAAGCGTTAGCTCCAGACAACGCTTGACGCTGCCAAGCTGCAGTGCGAAAACGTTTGGCAGTGCCTGTCAGACTACTGCAGTAAAGGCTAGCAGCAGCGGCAGCTAGCTTGCGAGGCAGCGGCCCGCCTCGGCAGCAACCGCAACGTGCACATTGCACAAACAAATTGCTGGCCACGGTGGGGAGCTGGATGCTAGAAAAGCTGATGAACAATGCCAAAAGTTGTATGAAGCAGCATTGGCAGAGCTGCAACGCGAAGCTGAGGCTTTCACTTGGGCCTGACCCAACACTCAGCGGCGCTGCGCTGTGTCAGGGGCTGCCAGTTCAGTAGCTGTAACTCAGCACAATACTATGGTATCATCCGGATATACATACCAGACTCGCCCATCTTAATCTGGCCGAGTCTTTGCAGAGTTGGCGCCAATCACGTCCGCCGTCGCCGGCGGCGCGGGTGCGTCTTTGGCGGAGCCGTGTGGACCCACACTGACTTGAACCCAGCCACAAACTTTGGATTCCAGTAAACCCAAGCGAAATTATATGTGTTTTAATCATACATGCGCCGTGCATGCCTTGGGGACCTTGTACTGCACACGCCTGGATTCAGCAGTACATTTGTACTGGATGCCCTACAGTACACAAACTCATGCATCTAACTATACAGCTGTACTTGTGCTAGCAATAAGCTATGCATGGCACTTTTCCCAGCTCAATTTGACCAAGGTATGAGGAAGTTGCCGCCGATCATGCTCGCGATCGCCGTCGGCGCGGGGGGGGCGGAAAATGCAGGCGTTGGGGGTCACCGGGCATGGGTAGGCAGATGGGAACATGGTTCGTGGGATACTGAGGTGGCCCTCAACCCATGTGCGAAGGTCCCATCTGCCTACCCATGCCCGGTGACCCCCAACCGGCATGCTAAAATGCACATTTGAGCCGTAGGGGGGTGACTCCCCTATGCATATAAATGGCATAGTGGGTATCAGGATGGGGTTGGGATGCTTTGGTCTACTGTTTGTCTCCTCCTGTATGTGCAGACCTGCATGTGGCTCACCTGGGTATTGTGCCAATGTGTGTTATGACTTATGACCAGATCCCCGTGGGGCCAGGCCGTGTGCATACTTGTGTGTGGGGGGGAGGAGGAGAGAGCGGCTGCGCATCATGGTGCATGTCCTTCCTATTCAGTGCTCTGGCCACTGGCCACGCTCAACGGTTCCACACCACTGCTGACGGCGCATGCAGGTCCGAGAGCCCCGGTGGCGTGGCATGGGGCGGGGCGCTGATGCCTCAGCCGGCCCTCACGCCCGCACCCCCCACACCCCATGGCACGCAGCAGCAGCACCAGCCCGGCTCCCTCCCACACTACCTCCACCACCTGCCGCCTCACCACCACAGCAGCCCCGGGACGACGAACGACTTGCCTGCAGCTGCGCAGCAGCAGCCTCCCACCCAGATGAATGCATCTGAGCATTTGACCGCCGCCGCCCCTGCCTTGGCCACCGTCTTAGCGCAGCGGCCCAGCCTGCTGCAGGGCGCTCGCTCGCGCCCAGGCAGCACCGCGTCAATGCACACCGTGCTGCAGCAGGCGCAGGCGCAGGCGCAGCAGCGCCTGCAGCAGCAGCTGGCAATGCAGTCCTCCGCCTACGCCCTGCTCGACCCCCCGCTCCACGGGGGGGCGCATCACTCGCACGCATCCCTGTCCAGCATGGCCGCAGCAGCGCACGCCGCTGCCGGCCACCCCCACCATGCGTACGCCCGGGCCGCGCCCGGTGCCACGCGTGTGGCCAGCCACTCGGGCGGCTCCGCCTCCCAGCCGCCCTCCCCCATGCACTGGGCGCTGCAGGATGGCGGAGCAGGCGCCGCCGCCGGCGGATCGTCCACGGGTGGGGTGCTGGAGGCGGCCTCCGGCGGCCCGCGGAATGGCGTGCCGGGAGGGGGCGAGGCAGGTGCAGGGGGACCAACCGCAACGTACCCTGCCCCGCTGATAATGCCGATGAGTGGCGGCCTGAGCGCGTCTGTGTCAGGCGGCTACCCGGGCTACCCCGGCAGCTTTGTGGCTGTGCCAAACATGAGCAACAGCGGCGTGGCGCCGAGCGTGACCGGCACGGGCGGCGGCGTGTGGTTGGTGAGCAGCCTCACGCGCGAGTACCTGTGTGACGTACGGGACCACACATCGACGCTTGAAGACCACCTGGTGTCGCTGGCGGCGGAGTGCAAGGACCTGGTGAGCGGGGGCCAGCAGGGGGCGATTACATGGGGGGATCGCATGGGGGGATATCATAGGGGAATGACATGAGGCGCGTCAGGTGGCGCTGCATGTGGCTTGAACTCGACAGCTTCAGCTGGGCGAAGCCGTGGGCCAGTGGCAGGAGGGGTTAGGGGCAGTAGATGTAGCGAGCGAGCGTGCTTGTGGGTCTGCGAACACGACAGTGTGGAACGGAACGCGGTTGCTGCTGTTACTATTGCTATTGCTAGCTGCCAGCTGCTAGCTTATTGACCGTTTCATGGCCACAGCTACGGTACACGGTACTAGCCACGTCACAAGTGGTGTCCTGCTGTGTCCCTTACGTGCCTGCCGTTCACTGCTGCTGTGCCGCTGTGCTGCCCCCCCCTCCCTCCTACCACTTCACCATCACGTCGTCGCCTTTTCATCCTGTCATCACTTCGCTCATCGTGACCACCGCCCTACCTCATACCAGTCGGACCTCATCTTCAACCTCACCACGCACGCACAGTCGCAGGCAGCGCAGGTGGGTACGCTGGTGGCATAGCGCACAGCTTCCACATGATACGGTAGACGTGCGATGCACTCAGTAGTACCACAGCTAGCCCCTGCGGTACTGCTGGTTGGCGGATTGGTGGGTGTGCGTGCGTGCGTGGTTCAGGGACAATGTTTGGGGTCAGGGGAAAGGCCTGGGGAAACGCAAACCACACAGTTACGGTACGCATTGGTGCATGTGGCGTGTGGCGTGTGGCGTGTGGCGTGTGGACGCCACCGCCTGCACCTTGCACCTTGAACCCTCTCTTGCTTGTGTCAGTGGCCCCTCGCCTCGCCTCGCCTCGCCTACCCCAACCTGGCCTCAACTGCGGCCCCTTAGTTCACCGACGCTGGCATGTAGTATGTAGGTTGCGCAGGCACACAGCCCACGTGCAAGGGTAACGTTTGGCCCCTTCACCACCTAACGTGTGCATCGCCTGTGTTTCGTGCATGCCACACATGCCGTACGTGTGCGCGGCCACCATACACACGCGTGCCCACAGGCCCTGACGGTCGTCAGCGCCATCTTCCTGCCCATATCCTTCTTGGCGGGCGTCTACGGCACCAACTTTGAGTTCCTGCCAGAGATCCACTGGCAGTACGGCTACGCGTACTTTTGGAGCATGTGCATCACCGTGACGGCGATCTTCCTCGCCACGCTGTGGCGCACCGGCATGCTCAACTTCAAAGCATAAGGGGAGAGGGGACAGGGGAGTTGAAGCACATGGGGGCTTCACGTCACTTCCGAGTTTTCATCGCGGCCTTTCACCTTGAGTCGCTGCCTGGGTTGAGCTGTGAGCATCCATGTGTGTGTGTGTGTATGTGAGCTGCACCGTGCGCTGCACGAAACCAGTGCTTCAGGTTCTGGTTTCATAGTGGTGCTGCGATCTCCTCGTTGGTTGGGTGTGCGTACGCAGTGTTCAACGTCATGTAGCATATAAGCATCAGATACACTCTACGCTATGCACGCCCCTATGCCAGATGGCTCTGTTGTGGGTGTGGCGTGGCGCCGCGCCCCTGGCGACTCACCTGGTTGGCCCAGGCAAGGCTGCGTTCAAGCCTTGGCTTGTGCTGCATGCGTGCGCAACGCTGAGTGCATGGGAAACTGTGTGCACCAGGTTTCAGGTTGCCATTATCAGGAAGCTTGTTATGCCAAGTGAGGGGTGTTTGTACACGGCACTGTCGGTACTCGGGGAGGAGCTGAGCGGCCTCCAGGACAGCACATCGAGGTCCTACAAAGCCATGGGTGCCACTTGTGCAGTCACATTCCTCCGTCTGCAAGACTGGCACTTGCGTCTGACACCTCCATCGCACGTCACAGCACGCTCACAAGGCTGCAAGGGGGAGCTCTGCTGAGTTTGCCTGAGCCCTCCAACAGTGTTGTTGATCACCCTTCTTCCAAACGCACTCGCAGCATCCCAGGGCACGAATATTTTTTGAACTTGGCAGTTCACCTGTAGACTGTCCAGCTCGTGAGGCCCCGGAAGCTTCCTGAAGATCACAAACTGACCAAGTTAACTGCACTTTGGTGGCGTTCTGCTGGCTCTGTATTGCAAGCGCCTCCTGCAGATTGGTGTCCCGAACTGACTTGCTCCGGGACTCACCTTGGTGATGCTGGAGCAGCACATTGTCATGCAAAGGGCGAAGGATTGTTTTGTCCTTGCACAAAAGCGATCTTGAGTGCCACGAGGAACCCACAGAGTGAAGCTTCATTCGGGATTCTGGGTTGCGGTGTTTTGATGTGTCAGCTTAGCAGAAGCCGGCCAAGTAGCTGTGAAGCCTATGGTGGGGTTTTGAGCGCTCGTATACGACCTTCAGGTGGACTCAAAGCCTCAAGAGGGCACCAGACACACGGTGACGCTTGCCTTCCAATTGCTGTGACGTGAACGGGCCCTGTGTTGTTCCTGCAACCTAAACGCGCCTGGCAGGAACGAAGTGCCTGAGGTGGTTGAACCTTGTGGCTTGGAGTGTGTCTGAGGTTTGGCTGCACCCTCCTGTGCATAATTTCCACAATTTGCGAGGGTCCGTACTGCCTGGTACTGCGCGGAGTGTTTGAGCAGCTTCACGCACCCTTGCGAGTAGTTTCCTATTCACTGGTGCCCTTCACGCTTGTGGTGCACTCAAGAAGTCTACAGCGGCGAGAAAAGTAGCGCGACGCTTGATACCACTGTCTGTGCGGTAAGGGTTCGGACCTCAGCAGGCTTCCCAAGCAGCAGCCCAAGAGGACCCAACAGATTGATCACACAAAGCAATCCCCTGTTATAGCACAGAGCTACAGGCTGGGGGTATGGACTGCTGGATGGCCTGAACAAAGAGGAGCAGGCGGCCAGAGCGGGATGACGACCGCCCTTCTTGGCGAATTCAGGCCCCAGGTGCAGGTGCGTGGAAGGGTGGGGGAGGCAGGCCTCTACATACGTTGTGCAAAGTCAAACCATGGTCAGCTCCTACCCCAGACCTGGTTGCTTGCTTGTGTGTGCACCTGGCCTGACACTGCTATGGTGTGGTGACGACAGGAACTTCTGACGCGCTTTGCTGTGGGCTTTGCGGCTCGTCATGCCAAAGGGCTCAGCCAGCAGCAGCTTCAGGACACAGTCAATGAGTTCCTGGACCAGGCTGGGGCAGCAGAGAAGGCCTCACCACAAGCGGCGCTGTCGCCAGGCACCCTGCCAGACTATGGCGCTTCCGGTGGTCCCGACGCGGCTGCAGCTCAGCAAAACATACCCCAAGCGGCACCGGTGCTGCCTCCTAATGCGGCTGGGTACTGTTTGGCGCTTGCACACAACTGCACGTAAGTTTCTTTTGAGTTTGTGTCTGACAGGAGTGAAGTGGAGTGGGAGGGGCGTCAACTCACGTTGGGGCTCTTGTGAGCAAGTCACCGGGCACTTTGACCTCAAAGTTATGTAATACTGGTGGGCCCGCGTCTGACTAGCAGCGGATTGCCTGCAGGCCAGGTCTGAGCCCCTCCATCAGGGCACCACAAGGGTGGCCAAGGCCTGTCAAAGGCTTGCGCAGCGCGTCGGCCTCAGCCCTCTGCCCTGCGCGCTCACTTTTCCTGCTCCACTGCAATTATGCGCGCATGGCGCGAGATGGAAAATTCGTGCACTGCTGGCAAGAGCCAAAGAATACAGTGCTTGTGTGTACAGGAACCTGCTTGTTTGCCACGGTTCTTTCACGCAGCCCTAGGCGCTGGTGCACGTGTGCGTCCGGTCACCTTGTACTAGCGCGGTGTAGTCATGACCCACGACAAAACCGGATAGACCCAGCAGGCGTTTACGAACGCGCTCATCACCACCTGCTTTGCTGAAATCCGCAGGGCCGTGGGCTGCCGCGACGCGCAGTGCCCTCTCTGCCAGTTCAACCCGCTGCGCCTGTGCGGTCGGCAGCTGGCCAAAAAGTACCTGGTCGGGGACGTGCTGCGTGCCAAGTGCGGCGCGAGCCTGCGCGTGGAGGTGGTGCAGCGCCAGCCGCACCTAGCTGCAGGCGGCCAGCAGGTCCCGGGGGTGAACCATATGCTGGAACCTCAGCTGCAGAACGCGGACGGCAGCATCAGCATGGTGTATGGCGGGGGCGACTGCCCGCAGCGCCGTGTCGTGCCCGATCCACGCCATTTGCCTGAGGGGGGCCTGCAAATAGAGGTGCGAGGGTTCAATATGAGGGCAGGTCAGCGCATGCATGAACACAGGCCACTTGTGCTGATTGTACAACTTCATATGCACATGTGCATGCCTGCATGCATGCATACGACCGGTGACCGTTGTTGCTTTGGTTGGTGCTGCGTGTGTTGGCATGCACGTGCGCGTCTGGTGCCCGGCTCAGGTGTGGCTGGTGGATGGCGTTGCGTACAAGGACAAGGGCGGTGACAGCCGGCAGCTCAGCCTGGAGGAGCTCAAGGCGTGCGCCAAGCTGGCTAACCACAGGGTGAGGGCCAGGGCCAGGGCCAGGGCCAGGGCCAGGGTCACTGCTTTCTTGCCTTTGGGCGCAATCACTATCCGTACGCGTACGCATTGTTTCAGGCAGCACGGAATGTCTTCTACCACACACACATGCACATTCTCCGCCTGCGCGGCGGATGGCACCTTGAGCGCCGGGTGAGGACAGCGGTCCGGACCGTGCGCGACGCGTTGCCGTTTGTGCCATGGCATGTGCATGGCAGGACGAGGCGCTCCTGCAGCCCAAGACAGCCGGCAGTTCTGCCAATGCTGCCGGCAGCGGCAGCGGGGCGGGTGGCAGCGGCGGCGCGGGCGGCGGCGCCTCCACCTCCGCCAGCCGCAAGGTCATGCTGAGGCCAGAGGTGAGAGCGCCAACGACCGTGCCCGCGACCGCGCCAGCGGTGTCGACCCGCTTGCCTGAGCACCATTGACGGCGGCGCCTGCTTGCCGCATCCTTTCGGTGGTACCCGTAGCGAGGAGCGCTGCACAAACGGCGTTCAGGTACATGGGGCTCACACGTCAGCTGCTGCTATCCGTCGTCGTGTGCCCGGTCTGTATGTGGCACACTACCGGTATGTGCCTGTATGGCCACGGAGCTCTCCTGCGGCGCATGCTCCCGTCTTGATGACCCATTGATCATCGCTGCTTCTGTCATGTTGTGCGCCTGTGCCTGACTGCCGACCGATCGTGTGCATGTGTGTGTATGTGTATGTGTGTGTTCAGCGCGGGATGGCGGCGCTGCCGGAGCTCATGGTGACTGACAGCAGCGAGGCGCTGCTGACGGGCCGCAAGCCGCCCTTCCGGCTCGTCGCGCTGGCCGTCACCCCGGCGCCCGGCGGCGCGGGGGCGGGCGCCGGGGGGCAGCAGGCGGAGTGCGTGCCGCTGCCCGGCTGGGGCTACGCCGTGTCGGAGGAGTTTGTGGTGAGCTGAGTCCAGGAGAGCAGGCAGGCAGGCAGGCAGGAACCGGGCAGGAACCGGGCAGTAGCAGCGTGAGGTATCAGGTATGGCGCCAGGTCAGCAGCGCTTACTCACAGCCAGGCGCATGTTGATATGCCGGGAAGGACGTACAGCGTGAAGTGCTGGATCCGACCGCGCAATGCATGATCAGCGTTGGGGCTCCCTGGAGAGCAAAGCAGCCGGAGAGAATGAGCGGCATGCCAGTGATAATTCACCCTGCACAGTTGCCTGCGCAATCATGGGCGGACCTGCATCCTGCAAATTCGCCCGCAAACCGGCGTTTTGATGCGCCCCTCCACTTTCCTGCAGCAAGTGACCTCACCCATGTTTCGCGCTGCACTCTTGCTGCACACGCTCCTGTGCAGGTCGCCACCCGGCGTGTGAAGCAGGCCAACAAGGCCGACATCCCGCTGGTCGACGACCATGTGTCCAAGATTGAGCACATTGGGCGTGAGACGGTGAAGAAGCTGGCGGACATGCGGGGCGCTGCGGTGGAGGTGGGCGTCGCGCTCAAGCTCTCAGACACCAACCTACACGCCATCACCACAGGTACCGCTACCGACCCGCGCTGCTGCTGCTGCTGCTGCTGCTGCTGCTTTGCTCTGACCCTGCTGAGGCCTGTTCACGCGGCTGCAGCCGCACAATGACAGCTTGCCACAAGCCAGCACCACGCACGGGTGGGGGGTTGATTGCAGACGAGCGATGCGTGCATTGTTCCCACGCCACATTTGAGCTGCGCATGCGTCCATCCTGCATGCATACGTCCATCCTGCATGCATGCGTCCATCCTGCATGCATGCGTCCATCCTGCATGCATACGTCCATCCTGCATGCATACGTCCATCCTGCATGCATGCATGCTTGCCCCCCACCGCGGAGTGTCCTGGCATGAAAAAGCACCTCGTGCCGCCCCTCATACCCCTCATACCCCTCATGCCGCGTTCAGAGTTATTTGTTTCCCGTGGAGCCATGCAGTGTGCTTCCCGTGGGGCCGTGCAGTGTGCATGCGCATGAGGATAGAAACTGCACCTGATGATCGACGTGACTGGGCTGATCTGATGGCTGTGGGCGTTGTGTGCATTGCGTGGCGTGCGCAGTGGGCCAGTTTGTGAAGCTGGTGGAGGCGGCGGACCGCGACGCGCAGCTGCGCAAGATGCTGCAGGTGGTGCTCAAGCTGAGCCGCGAGAAGTGGGACGAGGCCGCGGCGCACGCCGCCACAGCGGTCATGGCGGACTTCCGCCGCCGCGTGTGGTACGCACGAGAGCCCACTGGCGGCGGCGGCGGCGGGCGCGGCGGCGAGCCTCCCAGCATGGGCGTGGTGTTCAGCGCCAAGTACGGCGGAGTGCAGCTGAAGGACCCCGTACGTGAGTGTACCTGTCTGGGGAGGTCTCGGTTTCGGTTCTGGAGCAACCGCTGCGCTGACGCGTGAGCTCACAGGCCGTAAAACCGAGCTGTGATTGCGGTACCACACAATTATGCAGAAACACATGGCCATGCTACTCAAGTATGTGTCACATAGCACCAGGCATGACTCCGGCCGGGTGTTTGTGGTCTTGCTTCACACAGCATGGTGGAGGCAGCCCTGCTGCCCTCCTACCTGCTCTCAAGCATCGATGCGGGTGGCCTGTCCGACTTACTGCTGCGCGTCCGCTGCTGTGCAGATCTGCTCATGCATGGCCCGGATGGCTCCAATGCGATGGCATCCCTCACGCCCGAGTCTGACCTGGACCCGCCCCGCCTTGGCCTGCTAAGGAACATGCGCCAGGCGGCATCCGCAGCCTGGTGGACGGACGGCCACCCCGGCTGGGCACTGTTCAAGGAGGGACCCGACGGATTCGCCAGCGCAGACCCGGGCCCGATCAGCAGCAGGCAGGCCAGCGCTGGAACGTACCAGCAGCAGCAGCAGCAGCAGGCGGCAGCGCCGCAGCGGGGGGGCCGCTCGCAGTCGCGCGGTAGTGCGCGGGGCGCTGTCGCAGCAGCGGCGGCTGTGCCCGAGACGTCCGGCGGCGGCGGCAGCCTGCATGCGGATCTCGGTAGCGGCGGTGGTGGTGGGGGTAGTGGCCGTGGTCGTGGCGGGGCTCCTCACCGCTCCAACAGCCAGGGCAGCTACATGTCCACCGACAGCCAGCCGGGTGGCCGGGGCGACAACGATGGCGCAGGCGGCAGTGCCAACGCCGCTGCCGCTGCTGCAGCAGCTCGCGGGGGCCCTTTCATGGGCCCGGCAGGCCTGATGTACGGAGGTCTTGCCGCAGTACAGCAACAGCAGCAGCAGCAGCAGCAGCAGGACCGGGCAAACACGCCGCCCCCATCGCATCACATGGCGCAGCCCGCAGGCACTGGCGCAGTCAAGTCGCTGCCCGGTGTCAACTTGCCAACGGGGTTTGCCTCCTTGCCGGGCGGTGGAGGTAGCGGCAACGGCCCCGGCATGCACCCGCTTGGCGGGGGTATGGGCTCTGACGCCTCCACCAGCACCGCAGCGGGGCCGGCGGCTGGCAGCGCATATGCTGCGCTGTTCCCTGGGCGGCGTATCAGCGGCGGCGGCGGGGGGGGCGGCGGTGCGGCCAGCACCACCAGCAGCGCCCTGGGAGCAGACGCAGGCCAGGGCGCAGGGGGCGGTGGCGATGCGGGTGGTGGTGGTGGCGGCAGCGGTTTGGCGCCCTCCTTGCCGTACGCGCCCCTGCTGCATACCAGCATTCCCGGCCTGCCGACCTTGCCGACTCATGCAGGACTTACGAGCCTCACCAGCCTAGCTAGCCTACCCTCCCTGCCCTCAGCATCAAAAGGTGAGAGGCATATCACTCATATGCTCATATCCCATGCACAATGCGTGGTGTCAGGAAGAGGTTCCCGTGGGGCCTTGCAGTGTGGTTCATGTGTGGGTGTCGTGTGGGTGGGTGCACCGGCATCTATCAGAAGAAGGCTGTGGTTTGTGTGGATAGCCAGCCCATTGTCAGGTTGCCCCGTCAACGCATATGTTCATGTTGACGATGCTCGGATCAGGTGCTTGAGTGGTCAGTGCCTGGAAAACAACTTGGTTAATAGAATCATGGAGGGTGGGGTCATAGAGGGTGGCACCGGGAAGTGCCAGGGATGCTGTTTGAGGCCCCCGCTGACACTGCCGTTTCACGGTTCCGCATTCACTGTGGGAATCTCAGGGTTGCTACTGCCAGCGTTCACACTGGACCCCAACGGCAACGTCGTGCTGGCAACCACGCCGCCCCCGCACGACGCCGGCGCCGCAGCAGGCTCCCGTGCTGGCGCACCTCCGAACGGAGATGCTGCAGCCGCCAGCAGGGACGCAGCTGCTGCCGACGCATCAGCCCAACAGCAGCAGCAGCAGCAGCAGCAGGTTGGGCGGGGGACGCGGGAAGATCGCCCGCCCGCTCATGGCAAGCGCAGCGCCGCAGCCAACGGCACCGGCGGTGGTGGCGGTGGTCGTGCCCGGCGGGGACGGAGAGGCGGCGGTGACGACGCGGACGACGATCCTGATTGGGACGCAGCCGCGGAGGACTCCGGGGGGGCGGGCCTGACTCACAGCGGCGCTAGCAGCGGCAGCGCCGGCGGCCAGCGCAGCGGGCCCGCTAAGAGCGGCGTCACCGCCAACGGCCGCAGCGGAGGCCATCAAGCCGCCAACACCACCACAGCGCTTCCGCGCCGCCGCACTCGCGATGAGGATACGGTCAGCGCGGGTGGTGGGGGCCCGGATGGCAGGTCCGGTGGTGGGCTGGTGGATCCCAATGCCACGGCCATGACAGCGCCGCCGGCACTGCGCCCCACCGCCAGCGCAGCAGGCATGCGAGCCGCGAGCTTCGGCAGCGGCTCGGCAGCTGGCGATGCCGTTGAGGGTGGTCCACCCCACCGGCAGCAATCCATCGGCAGCGGGCCCTCACCAATGGACATGGACGATGCGATGGGTGGGTTGCCCCCTGGCCCCGGTTCAGGGCACCATGGTGGCCCGGGCAGGCCGCCGTCAGCAGCAGGCGGAGGCGGCGCACAGCGCCAGCAGGGGGCGCAAGAGCGGCCGCATCTGTCGCCGTCGCTCGTCCCGCCGCCCCACCCGCATGCCTACTCGGGGGCCGCCCACCTGCGTCAGGCGTACGGGCTACCACCTCACATGTACGGCGGGCCACAGGGCCAGGGCCAGGGCCCACCGCACCACCTCATGAGGGGGCCGCCGTTCTACCACCGGCCCGGCAGCGCGGGCAGCGCGGGCGGCCAGTTACCCCCGCCCCACCCCTACATCAACTTGCAGCCGCCTAGCCCCCACGCCCGCCACAGCATGGGCTCCGTACCACATGACTACACCGCAGGTCTTGACCTGGGCATGCCCTCCTACCACCTTCCGTTGATGCACCATCAGCTGCCGCCGGGGCACCCGCTGCACCACCCGCACTATGGGCTGCACCCCCACTACGCAGCTATGCATGCCATGCGCCAGCCCCCGCCGCACCCCTATGCGTCCGCCGCCGCTGCCGCTGCGGCGGCGCTGGCGGGGTCGCCTGCATCGCCTCCGCCTACGCGTGTGGAGCTGCCAGAGGCGCCGTCGCTGCGCCTGGGCCTGGGCCTGCGGGGTGACGAGGAGGAGGAGGACGGCAGGGAGGGGCAGGAGGGCGGCGGCGGGCGCGGCGCAGCAGCAGCAGCCGCATCCGGCCAGGAGGGCGCGGCGGCAGGCGGCGCCGCCGCGCGGTCCGCGTCGGGCGACCCGGCCAGTAGGACCGCGCGCAACAACAGCGGCGCGCCCGACTCACGGCGGACGCAGCAGCAGCGCCAGCAGGGGCCCGGCAGCAGCAACAGCCCCCGGGCGCCTGCTGCCGCCGCGCGTAGCGCTTCTGCCGCTGCCAGCGCCGGCAGTGGTGAGGAGCTTTACACACCCTTCCTGTCAGGCCTGGGCGTACCCCCGGTTGGCGACCTCGACCCGCCCTCCGCTGACGCCGGCCGCAATGGAGGTGGTAACCACGGCGGCGCCGGCGGCGCCGGCATGAGCCTCGGCCTTGACGGCTCTGGCGCGATGAACTTAGGCGGCATCAGCAGCCGTGCGCTGCTGGGAGGTGGTGGCGGTGGTGGCGGCGGCGGCGGCGGTCAGTCCGCAAACCTGCAGTCGGTGAGCCTGCCGCTGGATTGGGCGGCGCAGCTGCTGGCCATACAGGCGCAGATGACGGCCACGGTCGCCGCTGCAGGCATCGGCGCGGGGCCGAGCCCCTCACGGGGAGGCGGCGGCGGAGGGGGCTTGAGGTCCGCTGGCAACTCGGGGGCGTCGGTGCAGCAGGCGGCGGCTGCCATAGCGGCGGCGGCGGCAAAGGGCGGGGCGGGGGAGGGCGCGCAGCAGCAGCCGCCCAGCCCGTCAGCACGCGGCCGCGGCGGCGGCGGCGAAGGCGGTGGTGGCGGTGCAGGCACTGGCGGGCCGCACGGTGGCGGCCAGATGTATTATGTGCCCGGGTGGCCGCCGCCACCTGCGCCATCCGGGGCATCGTTCCCGGAGCAGCACCAGCAGCACCAGCACCAGCACCAGCAGCGGCGCAGCTGATCAGCCGCCTCCTGTCTGCCCCTGACTTACCATGAACGACGGCGCAGGCATGCGATTTGGTGTGATGCGGCGTGACGGGGAACACTAAGGAGCGCTGGGGTGCAACAGCAGCTGCACGTATGCAGTTATGCCTGCGTGACACGCTCCACGCCGGCCTTGACCTGGGCACGACATCCCGATTATACATAATGGCTTTATTCATTGGCGCTTAACTTGTTTTGTGTCGCCTCTTGTGTGTTGTATGCATGTTTGTCGCGCGGCATCGACGCGCCTGCGTCACTGCCTGCTGTCGCTGCCGCGGCATGCCTTTGTTTTTGAGCATATGATGTGCTATCTATCACGTCGGCTCGTGTCGGCTGGCGGACGGGAGCTGCTGATTTACTATCAACACACATCCTACCTGCATCGTGCATTGTCAAGGACCCGAGGTTGTCACGCTGCACATGCAGTGTGCGGTCACACAGGCAGAGCACAGTTGAGCAGCACCATAATCGTTCCGTATGTGGCTGTCAAGCAACTGAGATTGCCTGGTCACTGAGCTATGTGTTGCCATCTGTGGGAGTGTGCTGTGGGCCCGTCACGCTTGCATGAGGCAGGCGGGCACTAGTCCCCCTAACATCAACCACGTTGTTTCTGAACATGAACCCAATTACTGAATTACGGTATTGTCGGCCTTGGTGAGTTCGTTGTCGCCTGACACGCGCCACCTGCGTATGGATGGGCTCGTTGCCTGTACGTGCGTGACTCCTTTGCCTCTGTCGAGTCCATGTGGCCTTGGTTGCCCCTCTATGTGGCGTGTGTGCTACCACCCCGCAGTAAACGAACAGTTAGCCCTGCAGGCATGCTGGTGTGGGTCATGTACTCATGTGGGTCATGTGCTCATGTGGGTCATGTGCTCATGTGGGTCATGTGCTCATGTGGGTCACGCACTCGGGCGCAGTACGACATGCACAGTGTCGGTCATGTGGAACGTCCCGAGCTGCATCTGGCTGGGGCCAGGCATGCTCATACACGCACAAACACCTGACGAGAGCTCCCTGATGGGGTGCGATGGCCATGCTGATTGCTGCATGTTCCGAAGCACACACCAGACTCACCACGCACCAAGCCCACCCTGCATCTCGCATGAGACCTTGTCGATTGACATGCAGCTTATCGTGTGCGCCCCTGTCATTGCGTGCGGGCCAACGGCATGAGACGCTCGGTGTATGAACTTACATTTCACAATTTGACATGAACTGGGACCTGTTTTGGACTGACCTGATGCCTTTTTTAATTCTTTCCCATGGTGGCCCTATCCTGGCAGATTCGCCCCACACAAGGACGGGTGATTTGGTGAGCGATCAAGGCTGCAGCAGTCAGCGGCTCAGCACCAGGGTCAGCGCCACAGATGCCTTAGAGGACAGCAGGTGCATGCATACCGGTATGTGGCAGGCATCCATAACGCGCCTCCCAGTGCGAGCGTCATTGCAGCGCTAAATGAGCCCCGGGGGAGCCTACAAACAACACGATAGCCCGCAACACGGTGGCATGTACAGTCGAGCAGTGGAGCGGTCAGGGCCATGCAAACGCGATGGTGACAGTTTAGGCGGGGATGTGCGCAAAAGGTGCAGGAGAGCAGGCTTTTGCAGGTCGTTTGGTATCATATTGCAGCCTGCAGTGAAACTAGTGGGAAATCACGTCACTGCTGCCATGTTGCATGTTCAACCCCTCGACACCTACGCACACACTTGCAGTTATGCGTGTGTATGATGCATGCGCGTGGCTTGGTGTGCTCTGCGCCTTGCGGTGTGAACGTGCAGCCTGGCAGCTCACGCTCGCGAATGTCGGCACCATACCAGGTGGCAGCTGAATGCATTGTGCACCAGCCAGCAGAGGCAGGAGCCGCCTTCCATGCAACGCTGTACGCAGGAGTATTAAGCAATCCTGCATGCACTTGGAGCACTTGGCGGTACCTCATTTTGGGTCGAGATCCAAGCCTTGAAGAATGGGCAGGTGGCGATCCACGAACAGTGTGTACATCCCCTCCGCTCGCTCACCAGATGGCCAGTCAATCAATCATCACTCACCCGCAACCAGAACAAGTGTACAGGTACACATTTTGCAACCCCACCTGCTGATTTTATGCGAACAAGTTGAGTTTTTCAAGGCTTTTTGGAGCAGTTAGACTTGCAAGCGCTAACATGAATACCCATCAACCAGTCAGCTGGAGACGGACAAGCTCCATAGGCACAAGCATGACTGGCAGCCTGCCGAGTACCAGCCCATCTGCAGCAGTTGTTGCCTCCGCGCCTGCAGCGGCCCCCAGGCATTCCTGCCAGGCTGCAAGCGACCAGCATGGCAGGCCAGCAAGCGCGGCGCAGCAAGCCACGCCACAGCCTAAGCCTGCAGGAAAGCCCAGCTGGGTACCGCCGTCAGGGCTGCTCAAAATCTCACCTGAGCTCTTTGCAGAAGGTAAGGCGGTAAGGCCCGCAACGGACGATGCTGGTGCACACTGCCAGATTCGGATTGTGGCTGGTACATTGCTGCAATGACCAGACCTGGGTGACTTGGACCTGTCTTGTTTGCGGAGCGTGTTTGCCTTTTGCCTTGTGCCCGTGCTACTCAGGCGGATTGCCGCCTGCTCGCGATGGTCCCCAAGCGCAGGAGTCTTTCGCTAACCACCTGGCGTCGCTCTTCCTGCAAGTCGACCTCTCCTACCCAAATTTGCGTATCCTCAACATCGACCCGCCTATCATCAGCGTGCCTGGGTTTCTATCGGCTGAGGAGTGTGAAGCGCTGGTGCAGGCGGCCAACAGCAGCGGCCTCATGAAGCAGTCAGGGATAGGAGGCAACTACGCGCAGGCCACTGGTGGAACCAAACCAGCGCCGCAGGACATACGCACCAGCAGCACGCTGGCGGCGACGGCGGAGGTGAACACGCTATGTATGTGCCGTTCCTGCGTGTGCCGAATACTACCTCGCATGCCTGAAGGGCATGGGGCAGCGTTGGCAGTGTGCGTGGGGCTGTGCTATGGCTCAATGAGCATGCGGGAAGCTGCAGGGAGAGGCGCTGCATGCTGCACCTCGGGGCATGGGCTCGCACGCTGACATGCGCTACCCAGCAACATGTACCATGGCGTTGTTGTGCCCGGGCGCAGGCGGCTGGCCCCACACGATGACAGTAGCACGCCCTCATAATTCTCGTCGTTATGACCGCCGTAGCTTGCCGGCATGCAGACCGGCGTGCTTGTGGTATCTTTCACCTTGAGGGGGGTGCCTGCCTCAGCTCTCAAGCTCCAACTGCAAAGCATCTCAACACCCGAACCATGCTTGTGCTTGGGCCCCCAGGTGCTAAAGTCCAATCCAGCCCTGGCAGCGGCTTGGGCGCCTCTGCTGGAGCGCGCACGCACGCTGCTGCCGGGCTGCGCCGCGCTGCCTCCCTCCTCAGACCCTAAGGCACTCTTCGCTAAGCCTGCCGGCGCCGGCCAGATGGCGCTGGAGCTGCCGCAGATTGCACGATACACGCCAGGCAAGTGTCGTTCGGCAGTAAATAACACAGTCATGGATACTGTTTGCGCTTTGTTTTCGTGTCAGTGCATGTATCACCTGTTTGTTACTCACCACCTGTTACCACTGTATTTACTCATCCCTCCCTCCCTGGCCTCAGGCCAGCACTTCCTCACCCATGAGGATGCCTTCCCGGTGGACGCGGTGGCCGCCAAGGGATACCAGCGCAGAGCCACGCTGCTGGTCTACCTCAACGACGTCTCGCAAGGTATCACCTGACAGCCGCATAAGTATACCGGCATAATATACGTGTGCCTATATGATACGTGATACGTGCGGATTATTCCGTCTGCAGGCAAGTGCAAAACTTTACTTATGGTAGCAGGGTGCGGCGGTGCGGTATAACAGGGTAACGGCTGGCTGGCTGGAAAGGTCTGGCTAGGGGTCGAGGGGTGATGCGATGTACAGACTGCGTGCGGCAGTCGCGCTGGTAGGTGCAGGCCCTGCACCCTGAGGGGCTCCCTGTGGGTCACTCACTTGGCGTAGCGTGTAGACGCAAGCAGGTTTGTCAGTGGAGTGCACCCCGCTGTCGACATGAACGCATGCATGTTGACGTGTGAGAGGTGCCGGCTGAAAAGACAGCTCCGCCAGCACTCCCTCGCCCCCACCGCCGTTGGTGTACTCATCAGTACACTGTACAACTGTACCGCTATGGCTATAGACCGGCGTCGCGTGCCACAGCATACAACGACCGTGCCGTTTTGGCTTGTAGTGAGAGCTCGGTGCGCACGCCGAGCCGACACCGCTTCACCCTACCGCCTGCCTCCCTCACTTCATCTTTGCTGCTGCTGCTGCTGCTGCCTCCCATAACCCCATCCCTCTCCCTCTGATCACTGCTTGCACTTGCAGGCGGCGCCACCCACTTCAACGTGCTGGGCCTGAGCGTGCGGCCGGTGCGCGGGTCTGCGCTGCTGTTCTTCCCCTCCTTCACCAACGCGGTGCCAGATGCACGCACGCTCCACACCGCACAGGACGCGGTGGACGAGAAGTGGGTCACCCAGCTGTGGCTCAGCGTGGGGGTGCAGGTGAGCGGCCGGGATATGGCGGATATGGCTGTATGCCAGCAGCAGGCAGGGCGCCACTGCCTACCGGTGCGTGCCATGCCCCTGCAGGGCGCCACAATATGGACCTACGGGCTGATGCATGTTGCGGCTGTTGCTGGGGCAGTGGGGGGTTGGGCACAGTCGGGACATTCAGGATGCGCAAGAGCCTGAGGGAGGAGCAATATGATGATCAGCCATGCGCTCTCTTTGATGTGTAGGATGTTTGATGTGTACATGTTTTGGTTGCGCACAAAACCTGCATGGCGTTCACAATATGTCACAGGCATGATGCACCTCATAGGCCTACTTAGCTACTGTAATGAGGTTCCTGACAAATGTGACAACACGTACACAAGCGGCTATGTGCCACAGGAATCATACAGCGAATGCAGCAGTGGCCTACCAATTGGCTAGCTCACAGCGCATGCCTCCTGACCTCCCCCACCTCCCTGCTCCGCCACCGAACCGACACCTGTGCCCTGCCTGTTGCACCTCCGCTCCCCTGTCCTTCGTCCCCCCTCGCTGCAGCGCCAGGTAGCCGGCGTGCCTGCCTTTGTGCGAGGCACACGCAACGCGCCACCAGTCCCTCCCGGCCGCAAGCGACACGGCGTGGCACCGCAGCAGGTCAACACTAAAATATGAGCACACATGGCCTACACACCATTGGCAGGCAGCATCCAACTGCTCAGGATGGTGGTTGATGGGCTGTTGCGTTCCCCCTGGATGGCGCACCCCGTTAACACTGCGCCTGTAGATGCAGCGCTGGATAGCAGAGCCGAGCTAGGCTAGGACATCAGCTTGGTTCGTATTACACTGCCAAACGCGCGTTCATGCACAATAGCAGACGGATCAGAATCATGCGATTGGCGGGCACGTTGCCACTGCAACACGTGGAAAAATCACTGCCTTGTGCGGCAGGGTGCAAGGCGTTGCCATTGCAAAACGCATCAAAATTGGCTTGGCCAACACCTGTGTCAACAAGGCACGCCGCTCCCCCCCCGCACAAGCGTGTCGGGGCGGGGTCGTGTGCGAGAGCGATCAGCACCAGCCTGTACCACGCCAGCAGGCTGCCATGCGCTTGGCCGGCTCCACAGTGCTCCAGGGAGGCCACCACTCAAATCACGCGCCCAGCGCTGCAAAGCGCGTGAGCTCAGGAACGGCTTTGTCCTTCAGGAACGGCTTTGTCCTTCAGGTCTCAACGCGCTTGCGCCAGCATGGCAGATGCGTTGTTGCGTGGTGCAGTCCCTTTAAAGAGAGGGTTTGGGTCTGTCGCGGAAGATGCCAGCACGACCCTCCTTGCGAGCTCCCCTGCACATGTGTAGCCTGCCTCTGGACCAGCTGCGTGCTTATTATGCAGGTCCAATTGCAGGGGTGCTGCTGCTGCTGCTGTAGGCTACAGTCATCACACCGGCGAGCAAGCCTTTGCTCACTTCTTCTTGCCCTTCTTGCTGTTGGCGGCCGCCTTAGGCTTGACCTCCTCAGCTTTGCCTGCAAACACAACCGGCACGAATTGTACAGCGCTCTGATTCTGGGTCAGGCGGACACTGTGTGGCTGGACTCAACCAGCCTAAGCACTGGCACCCACCTGCTTGGAGCACAGGCACAACGTTAAGCTCCTCAAAGTCGAAGCGCTTCTTGAACTTGTTGAGCTGGCCCTCATCGATAATCATGGTGCTCTTGTTGCCCTGGTAGAAGGGGTGGTTGCCGCTGTACACGTCCACGTTGTACACGGGCTTGGTGCCGCTGATAGTCATCACCTCCTGTACACACATTCACACACGCGGGGAGGTGGGCGTGTGCGGTCTGCCATGGCGTGTGTGCATGTGTGGTTTGGGTTATTGGGTTCCCGTGGGGCCATGCAGTGTGCTTTCCGTGGGGCCGTGCATGTGTCTTTGTGCGCGCGCGCGCACGCGCAAAGCTGTGGGCCCAACGCGTGCGCATGCCTTGTGGCCTTCTGAGAACATCTTCTTACATCTTCTTGTATCCAGCACTATGTCGTTACCCACTGCGACGTGCGAGCAGGACGACATGCACGCGTCTCCATGTGGGTCCCAAAGCCTATGTAGCAGACATGCACACTCCAGGTTGCACTGGTATCACAGAGCACCCCATGCACTGCGGCACTGCGTGCATCGCTTTGACAATTCACTCTGCGCAGGACTGCCACAATTACTACCGCACAAGATAAGAAACGTTGTGTGCAAGCACCAGCGTGACAGGCACAGGCAGCCCTGTGCCGATGTCAACCTTTGGTATGGCAACCAAGGTATACATAAGGCACACTTGCTGGCACGCAGGTGCAACCGGTCTCACCGTGCCGTTGCAGATGACCTTGGCCTCCGGGTGCCACTGAGGATGAAGGCCCTTCTTGGCCATGCACACAGCGGACACGCCGCGGGTGGCCTGGGTCCTACAATGAGAGAATACGCCCATAGGACAACAGCAAGCATAACCCGCGTGGTTGTTGGGGTCTTGCCTACGCAAAGCGTTTGTCAGCCACGCCACCCAGCTCAACACCAGCGTTGAGGCACACTGCATACCAATACAGCTGGTAATGCCAAGCAATATTAACGCCAAGCTTGTCAAGGTGGCACAATGAGCGCGTACGCTTCCGGCTGTGCGGCGCAACGCACCTGCGGACGCCAAGGCTGCTGCCAGCGAAAGCGGAGCTGCTAAGTGCCGCCATTGGCCTATATCAGGAGTGATATTAAAGACACAGTCCCACCCTGCAACGAAGGCGACAGCAAGGGGGAGACGAGATGAGAACTTGGGTTGTCCACAAGTAGAGAGAAACAAGGCTGTGTGGGCTGAAATGCACCGTCTCCCGTCTCCAAGATACTGCTGCCTGCGCGCAAAGCTGTGAAAAATGCTCTGCGGACACGCCCTTGACCAGTTTAACAGGCTGGAGCGCGAACCAGGGCAAGATTCTCAAGTCCAAGAGAGTGGCAGCCAAGAGAGGAACCACGATTACCTAAAAAGATGCCAGCACGCACCTTGAGACAAACGGCAACGTGTTGGTCAAAATCAACAAAAGCGGGAAGAAGAGCAGACGCCTGCAGGATTTGGCGCACACTGGGCAACACTGGGAGACAAGCACTTGAAGCTACAGGGAGGCTTGTTTGGCCTTTTCATGCAGCTCAATGCACCTTGAACAGCTCTTGCATGCAAGGGTGGATGAAGGGTGGGCTGCTGTACAGACAACACGTCTTACAGTGCACTCGGCTTGAGCTGCGCTTGGCAGGTCACGGTTCGATGCAGTGGTTGTTGTTGGTTACCATGGGCAAGTCCCACCCCAACTCACAACCTCCATAACTGCCATGCGGGCATGCCGTATGGATGCCGCCATCCAGCATTGGTGAGCGGTGGGGAGGGGGGGTCAGGAATGGGCTCAGCACCCAACGCCCCGTGGCGAGTCCGACACGATTGAGCGCTACTGCACATCTGCAGCCGGCACCGGTACTGCAAACAATCAAAATACATGTAGTGCATGGCATTTCACACTTGCCGGGTGTCTGGGCGGGCATGGGTCTGTGGAACCCCGAGCCACCATGCAAATGTCAAGGGTAGGTGCTAGCATGGCATGCGCCGGCAAGAATCCCCCGTTCAGAGCGCTCATGGCGCCTCATGCACCCTCCGGGCTGGATTTGAAACCGTGTTGCCACTGGATGGGGTGGGAGGGAAGGCCAGCTAGGGTGGCTGCTAGGCGTGAAGGTCAGCGTTGAGGCGGAAGGCATTCACCCGCCACCAGTTCCCGGGTCGAGACCAGCTGGCTGCTCACGACATGCTGCACATCGGTGGACGTCCACACTGACCGTCCTGCACGCTTGAGTGATAGTTTGCTGCAGTAGCTCGCGTCTGACCCCGCCCCGAGCAACTAGTTGGGGCATGGATTACGCACGTGCGGTGCTGATGCGCGCGGCGTGCCTGCCGCAGGCATGGCAGTGCATGCCCTTGCCATCCACGAACCCACCTCCATCCAGCATGCGTCCACTGCAGACAACCTTGAATGGCTTTGTACGTTTCCCTGCTGCAGTGCTGTTCTGTGCATGGTGGGTAGGCGCTCGGCGCGGCCTGTCTGCATCTTGTGCAGGCCTTGGTGCCGTATGATGCTGCATGCAGCCCAAGGAATTTGCAATTGTGCTTAGTAAGCTCTTGATGTGTCTGCATCATACATGACTGCTAGTCGTTCTTTTCCCCCGACTATTTACTCAATGAGCACCAAGCGCAAGACCGCTGCACTGTACGAACAGCTGAACGGCGCGGCAGTCTCCAACAGTAGCGGCGGCGGACATAAGCGCCAGAAGTCTGCCGATGGCTCCAGCAGGGCCGTGGCAGCAGCAGCAGTAACAGGAGCGCCACATACGGCAGCGTTGAGCACTGCTGACGGGACAACGCTAACCAGCGCAGAGCAACACTACAAACAGGTATGCAAGGACAGGGGCAGAACCATGTGCAGGAAAGCTTAAGGGCGCCAGTGCCACTGCAGTTCAGGCTGTGTGCCTTTTCGGCACTCAATGAGTTGTTCAACTCCGCCAACAACGTACCCGACTGCATTGCACACGTAACGAAACGTCACATCAATATGCACTGCAACTTCAGCTGCAGGATTCAGGTGTGCGGCGAAACTGTGAAGCCCTTATCAAGTCTGCCTTGGAACAGCACCGTACCCTTTGTCAAGGTGAGGTTTATGTTGGCGCTGCTGGTTTATGTTGGCGCTCCCGCATATTTCGTTGCAACTGCAAGGGGTAAACTGAAGCAGCCACTTTGCTGGTTTTGTGTAAAGTTGGTGGTGCGGTGGTTGAGGCAGTGGCCAAAGCAATAGAGAATGAGCTGTACGAGCTGCACAACCGTCAGGCGGCAAGCCAGGTGAGGAACAGTGCAGACAACACCGCCACCGGTTGTAAAACCAGCTTAGCCACTCTGCGGGCCTGCCTGGAGCGTGACCTGAGCTGAGCAACGCCAACAACCCAGCATGCCAAGCATGCGTTACCGATACTCCTGATGCCTTTTTGTGTGTGCAAGCTGCTGCTGGGGCTTGCGGCCCGGGGCTGTGTGTACGGCATGCGAACACCCAGAGTTCGACCACGTCCTTCAGCCTGTAATGTAACCTCCATATGTGATGTACTGATGTAGGACTACAAGAATGGTGCCCGCATGCTGGCAGCGAATCTGAAGGTATGACTGCCGCTGCCACTGCCATGTGGCTGCTGCTGCTGCTGTATCAGGATGAGGCTCCCGTGGGGCTGTGCAGTGTGCATCTGCATGTGCTGCTGCTGATGATGCTGCTGCTGTGTGATGATGCTGGCGTCACCTCCTGGATGGTAGGGGGTACCTTGCTTTCCTCGCACTCAAGTTTGCAACCTGCGGGCGAGCTGCAGCGAAGGCAGACCTGGGTGGCGCAGCGTGGCGATGCCCCTCGCCTCGGCTGCTGTAGTATGTGCATCTCACATACGTATGCATTCAGGTATGCATTGCATTGCATGCGATGATGCAGAGCAGCTCATACTCCCCTCCACATGCAATGCACCGCATATCTGGCTCGTGATGTTCTTGACTATCGTTTGCCTTGGAGAATTGCCTAACATTCCAACGCTCAACCATGGCTTCCCTACAAGGGCACGGCACACGTTCAGTCACACCCAACTGGACTACTGACAAATTTCATGTTCCTGAACGTTTGCCCGCCCCGCGTTCATCCTCACCATGTGCACTTAATGCTCGGGTGCATACACCTGCCTGCGACGGACAGGTGGCGCTGACTGACAAGCGACCCACAGTGTGTAGTTGACTGACAGCCTCCCTGGCTTTCTGCCCCTTCACTTGCGTGTGCCACTGCGCTGCTTTGCGACGAGCAGCGCAACGCTAGCCTGGCGCAGCGTGTCCTGCTGCTGCAACCACTCCCACCTCGCAGCTCCTGCCACTCTGGCGCCACCAACACCACCAGCGCAGGCACCACCAGCGAAGGCACTGCTGCTGCACGGTGCAGCCACACGCAAAGCGCTGAGCCGCATCAGCACCAGCACCAGCGCCCTACCGGCGGGGCCGCGCATGCACATGAGGATGCGGGTGGCACGCAACACGGCGGCGCCCTGTGCAGCGGCCGGCAGGCTGGTGGTTGTGGTGAGGAGGGCGAAGCGGAGGATGACGACGCTGCATGCGTGCTGCTGACGCCGTATGAGTTGGTGCGTATGAGCGCTGCGGAGCTGGCCACTCCGCAGCAGCAGCGGGCGCGCGCTCAGCTGCAGGTGAGGCGCTGGGGACAGGCCTGCGCGGACAGCGAGCCGCAGGCAGCAGCAGCTGCTGGGTTATGATGCGTACAGGGGTGCCAGATGCTTTCCCATGCCTGCTGCCACATAGCGTGTTCACACAGTATGCTGTCAGGTATGGAGGCCAGTCAGTCTGCCACCGTAACGCACGCGCAGCACAACACGCCTTCCCCCACACCAGTCCACATCACTGTTCAATCGACCAGCTGGTGCGATCGCTGGGCGGAGTATGTTTTAGAGTATTGCGTGTGCATGCAAGGGTATGTAAAAATAGTTTGTAACTGTGCCTACAATGCACGCACGCACTCCCCATCACAACGCCTGTAGGTCCACCAGACACTGTGTGGGTTGAAAGTCAGCCTGTGATGAGACGAACAGCATATCCGTCCACCAAGCCTTGAGCCCTTGATGGTTCACAGCACCTGCCCACACCCTCTTCATGAAAGCCTGGCACTACTAGTGCCGCCTATGGCGGGGGACGGAGCTGCCCCGCGTGCTTGAACGCGCATGGTCTCTCAGCACTCGCTGCGTGCCACCCAACAGGAGCGCCTGTCGGTGGCGGCCACCCTGCAAGGCGCGGCGCTGCACATGGCAACTGACGAGTACGCGTGCCCTCGCTGCGGCTCACGCAAGTGCGAGTATATGGAGAGCGGCAGGTAATTGTTTTTTAACTGGAACATTTCAGGCTAGGACACAGGCTTAGCGGGGTGCTGAGGCGGGTAGAGGTGGATTCGGGGTATCGCCATGCATGCATGCGTGTGTGTGCACTAATGATGGTGCCTGCAGATCGGCCTTTGCACCGTCACACGCCACATGCACGCGTGGACCGGGGCAGGGCGGGTGCTGTACTGCTGTACTGTTATTAAGGCAGGGAGGGTGCTGGCTGTGGGCGGGGTGGGAGTTTTGGCAGGGAGGGTATGACAGGGCGTTTGCGAGTCTCATCAAGCAGTACACCCCAGACATGACAGTCCCATGTACCTTGCATGCGCTTTCAACCATGCTGCTGCATTGCTGCATTCATCACGCCCGTGTCCATGAACACTCTGCGGTCACGCCGTGTGCGTGTATGTGGGGACTCCTCACGCGCTTGTGGTGCTGCGCAGGCGTGATATAGGCAAGTGTGAGACGTGGGGCTCAAAGGACAGCGACGGGGGCGTGCGCCGTGTCACCTGCCTCGGCTGCGGCCACAAGTGGGACGCGACAGGCCTGCTGTGACACAAGAAATGTTAACACACACATACGCACACATGCCCTCAGGTGCAGTCATCATCATCACGCATAACAAGTACACTGCACGGCCCCACGGAAAGCATACTGCATGGCCCCATGGGAACCAAACATTTGTAAACACACACATGCGCACACGGTCTGCACATTGCATGGGCCCAAGGGGAACCAATTAGACCTGAACACGCACGCTTATGGTACGCTCATTGCATCGCCCCATGGGAGGCTTGTTTTGACACGGATACATGGCATAGTCAGCACCTGCGTCTATACTAGCGGTGGCCTTGCAGATAGGCTGGCATGTCACTCCAACACTCCATCCATACGGTACCAAAGCGTATAGGCGGCCTTGAGTCTGTGACGACTCGTGTGAAGGTGTTCACGTGTGTGGTGTATACTTATCAGGGTTCATGCAGCGTGGCCGTGCAGAACTGCCCACAGGCGTTTCTTGTGTGTGTTGAAGTTGGCGTTCGCGACTGCAACAATGCAGTGTGGCATTCGCTGTCACTTTGGCTGCATCCTGTGGAAGAGGCCGTTCTGCAGCCTGCTGGCGATTTGATTTGCTCACTTTGCTGTGATACCAGGGCCATGTACACTGCCAGTGGGTCTGCGAGGTACACAGCATCCCTTCCACATGCGTGCTGAGGTCGCCACCAGATGCTGACAACACAAGCCTGGCGCCGGATGCAGCTGTGTGTCATGCAGCAATCACCAGGCTAGAAAGCTTTCGCAGAGTGGATGCGGATGCACCACATCCAACATCCCACCTGCACCAGCAATAGCACTTGGCCTGGCCCAGGCTTGTTGCGGTAAGGCATCTGGGTGCACGCTGCATGCAACACCACCGGGTATGTGAAGTAGGCCGCACCAGCATCAAAATGGCCAGTTTATCGCAGCACGTACCATCCCCTCTCATGTAATTGCTATGTTCATCTCTAGCACGCACGCGCAGCGCAGCAACGCGTTTTGCCTCGGCGCTGCAGACATGAAGAAAACGCGTTTCGTTAAGGGCACGATCCAGGTCAGCGTCCAGGGCGGACCGCTCTGGGATTAACCGGGCGGCAGGAGTAGCAACCGCAGCAAGTACATACAGTACGCCCAGATGCAAACGTACGCAAATCATAACCAGTACAGGACCGACAATGGTGCATGCCGTCCCCAGCCCACACCGCAGCCCACACTGCCGTGTGTGTGCGCGCATGTGCCGCTGGACAGCAGGTGATTGCATAACAGCAACGAGCCTTCTGCACGCAGGTCATGCGGTACATGCGAGCACACTCAACAGTCCTGAAACTGCACCAGCCATCATAATTGAATTGCTTTGACATGAATTGCCCAGGCTTTCAAGCCGATCTGCCATTTTACCTTTGCTGCAGGTGACAGGACAGGACAGTTGGGTGAAGATATGCTGTAGAGTCCACATGCGAATCTGGATGCAGACATGGCATCACAACCAGACCCACCAGGCACAAGTTCTCTCTAGTAGCAACAGCGCTACCTTCGGCTACGTTACACCAGACCAAAAAATCGAGTCCGTTGCGCGCGTGCTGTATATATGAATGGCTGGCTGGCTGAGACGGCGCAGCAAGGGGAAGCGCAACGCCGATGCGGACGAAACCAAGATGTGGTCGACCTCTAACAGCTCACACTTGCAAGTTGGCGACGTCAACCACCAGGGGCACACATGCAGGCCTGGACGCAATCTGGACGCTAGAATCGCCCCAGCTCCTCGGAAGGTCTCCGGTGCCAAGTGTCATTGCACTTTCAAATGGCCTGCAGAACAACAAACACGTGCATACAACTTGCAAAGGCGCATCTTGCGTGCATGCTCAGCAAAACAGCGGTGTTGGCAACTTGACAGGCACGGGCAAGCAGTCATTTTTCACCTTCTTGCGTGTCATCAGGTTGTCTGGTCAGTATCTGAGCCAGAAACTCCAGGTCCCTCCGCTGAGAGTCTAGCAGCTGCTGGTGGTACGCTAGCTGCTTGCTCTGTTCTTGCAGCTTCGACAGCATGTCTGCCACGTCCTTTTCGTATGCGTCGCCATCAAGTTCGCCATCCAGCGGTACCTCAGCGTGTGCACCAGCACCACCTACAGGCAGCCACTTTTACTCTGTCTTCATCAGCAGCAATTGAGGGATAAGCAGCCCCGTTCGTGCATATAGGCAACAGCCGTAGGCAAGGCAAGTGCAGCAATAGTGCAGCAGTGCAGAGCAGGCTCTCATTATTGGGCTCTCGCACGAGCACACTCCCCAAGAAGGGCAAGGCCAGGGAAGGGGACAACGCTTTGCTTCCCGCTCAATTTATAACTTACCTCGCTTTGCAGAATTCTTTGCAGGTCGCCAGGTGTACGCTCCACCTTGTAGCACACCGGACTCGCTTGTGAGAGTGAAACCACGGCTGTCCTTCACAAACCCCTCCCCAAACGAGGTAATTGCCAACGGCAGCAGTTCTGCTGCGGTGATGACCTTGGCTTTAAACACTGTCGTGCCATTGGTAACAGTTACCTCCACGGGGCCTGCATATCAGTCCTCCTAGCCTCACTAGGGCCAATCACCTGCGAGCCTCTGCTGCGGTTGGGAGACCCACACAGCAGCACAGTCAGCAGCGCGTTCCGAATAGGGCAGAAGGTGACGCTGGTGTTCTGGCTTCTAAACGTCGTACCTACGAGCTGGTCGCTTGAATGCTAGGCGGAACTGTGAGGAGACTGCATGTGGGGACTGGCAACTACGGCACGCAAATCGGTTTAGGGGTTCAAGCCATACCAACTCAGGTATAGCTTAGGTATGGCCCCCATGGGGGTTGAGCGGATTACGCAAGCGTGGCCAGCTAGGATGGGGGCCATACTGAACCACTACCATAGCACAGCTTCCGATGCGTTTCAACACCGCTCTCACCTCTCCACATGTATCACGAGTGTGGTGTAACATGGTCCATAGCAGGAAAATACCTGGTAACACATGTGGACTACTGGATATTCGAGGATACATGCGCCTGGACTGCGCCGCAGCATGACGGTCAGTGCAAGGGGGTGTTGTACATGCACGTTAGCTGTAGGCTTCCTTGTGTGTGACCGCGCCTACTCCCTGTGTCAGGTACGCAGGTGCACCATGCCACCCCCACGCACGTCATCAGCGTGTCGCCACACACAAGCGGCTGCCTCCCCCTAGCAGCCTGCCGTGCAAAGCGTGCCACGTGCGGTGTGTTCAAGTTGTTCACTCCCCGTGGGGCCATGCAGTGTGCTTTCGGTGGGGCCGTGCAGTGTGCACATACGGTGTGTGCCTGTATGTGTGTGCCTGTGTGGGCGTGTGGAAAAAGGCATTCACGAGGCCCAACAGAACTTCACGTTGCTCTCACTTTGAGTTTGCTCTGTGCCTTGAAGCATGCCTGGCATCCCCATGCTCGACCATCGCTTGGTTACAAGGGCACCGCACAGGCGCACACGCTCAGGCAGCACCAGCAGCAAAACGGCGGGCTGATGACAGCTACTATGGTACCAGACCCTCTCATTTGCTGTGTTCATCTTCATTCATATGCTGTGTTCATCTTCAGCACAAAAGGTGCAGCGTTTCCAGTTTGCCACCTATCCAATGCTACATAGGAGGCGCACGCACCTGCATGCAACGCACAGAAGCGTGTTTTCCATGTGAGCTTTAGCAGCGCCGAAGCAGGTACGAAAACCGCGTCTTGATAAGAGCATGATCAGCGTCCAGGGCGGACCGCTCTGAGATGAACCCAGCAGCAGTAGCAGCAAGCGTAGCAAGTACAACCGTCCAGGTGCAAACGTACGCAAACTGTCACTATACAGCACCGAAAATGGTGCATGCCGTCCCCAGCCCACACCGCAACGTACGCGGGGGTGTGTGCGCCGATACGTCGTTGAACAACAGGTGATTTCGTAACAGCAGCAAGGCTTCCATAGCAGATGGTACACAGGTGCAAACAAGCAGTGCGTTGCGTGTTCTGTCCATGTGAAGGGATGCACATTGGAGCTTCCATTGTGTGTATGTGTGTTGTAGGCCTGGGCTGCAACATACGATGCACATTGAACATACGGTATGCTAAAACGTGTGTCAGCCTCCGTAGATTGAATTGCAGTTGCTTAGTTCAGGGAGTCAATTTGCCACTACACCTATGTACTGAACAGCTGCACAAATTGCTACTCCAAGCGGTTTGTGTTTCTGCAAGCGCAAAGCCTGAAAGTAACAATATGGACAGCACCCGCAACAAGTGAAACGCTGCGGGCAAGTCTTGAGATGTCACCAGAGGAGGTACCGCAATCGTCATTCAGAGCAGATGGTCCATGCATTTTCCTGTCAATATTTGCCACAGGCAAGACAAGGTCGCAGGCAGGGACGGGGAGGATGGAAGTGTGGAGGGAGGGTGTGCGGAGGTAAAGCAAAGAACACGGCGGTCAAACGCTCCCAAAAGGCACCAGCCGAACAGAGCTGCACAAACAACGGCGTGCACACACACCTGCAGGTTTTGGTCGAGGGGGGGCAGCAGTGCCAGGCATGCGTCTGAATAAACGTAAAGAAATGATGAAGGGGTACAGCGGCACACTGGAAACACTGGAACAAGCCAGACAGCACGTGTGCGCCACCACACCCTGACCCTGCACACTTCACACACGTGCTGCCCAGCCAAGACAC
>BDDA01000027.1:155620-175108 GCA_001662385.1 Chlamydomonas asymmetrica | reverse complement strand
GGGGGGGGGGGGCGAGGGGTACGTATGTGGGTGGAGGGAACGAACGCAGGCGGTGGCAGGGCCTCAAGACTGAAGCAGCTGCCTAAGCCGCAGCAGCTACAGCTACAGCTGGCAGGCATGTGAGGCCTGTTGCTGCTGCTGGTGGGGCCGCCAGCACACACAAACCCAGGGGTGGGCAAGTGGGTCAGTGGCCCGCAACCAGCACGTGCTGCTGCTGTTGTTGCTGCTGCGCCGCCCCATCGTCAGCAGGCGGGCTTGGCAGGAGCCCGGCAGAGCTGCCTGCGGTCGGCACCAGCAGCGCCCCTGACGCGTCGCTCATGACGACAGACATGGCGGTTGCCAGCGATGCCGCCGGTGCGGGGCTGTCGTGGCTGCTGGCGCTGCTGGTGCTGGCGCTGCGATGCAGCATCCCGCACGACGCCATGTCGGCTGCATCAGCCACCATGGTGCCGTTGATGTGCTGCTGTGCCATGGACGCATCATGGCGCTGCTGCACGCCAGTGAGGCCACTCTCCGCACTGCTTTGCGGCTGCAGGGGGCTGATCGGCACGCAGCCTGAGCCTCCCAGCTCAGACACAGGTGTTGATTCGAGCGGTCGAGGTACCATGGGCACCAGCAGCTGCTGCTTGGCAGCCTGCTGCTGCAGCACCACTGCCAGCTGCGTTGATATGTCAATGGGGAAGCGCTGCTCGTGCAGTGTGCCATCTGGCATAGGCGTCAGCTCAATCAGGGTGTGCAGAGGCATGTCCAGCGTGGGAATCTGCATACACATGACCAGGACAGTTCGAGCATCATCAGTGAGGTACCTTCTCACCTGCCAACGCACTCGCGGTACGGTGTTCAACGGTGTGCCGACACAAAACCAGACTAGCACCCACAAGAAGCAACAGCAGGGTACCTGTCGGAGCTGTACCTGTCAGAGCTTTTGCCCACAGCTGCCTGTGCGCTGTTGCTTCACAGTTGGAGCCTCACCTTGTCTGGCGCGATGCCCATGAAGTATCCGTACATGGCGCGGAGCACGGCCTGGTGGCTGACGATGCACACGCTCTCGCGCTCACGCTCGACCTCTGTGATGACCGGCTCCAGGCGCTGAATAACGTCCATGTAGCTCTCACCACTTGGGTACCTGCCAACAGCACCAGCGCAAACCAGCATGTGTTGATTTGAAGACGGTCGCAGGAGAGGAGCACCGTGTATGCATCGGGCGATGCATAGTCGTGCCAAGCAAGGACGGATGCTATCCCAGACACTGCACAAAGCCTTTTGGCAGCGTGTGCATGACCTTGTACAGAGCGAGCACTTTGTGTCAGCATGGCACGACAAGCGCTCAGAAACAGCGGGCACTCAAGGCTTACCTGTACTTGAGCTTGTCAGCCTTGCGAGCCGCATATTCGTGCGGGTGGCTCTGTGCTATCTCCTTGTAGGTCATACCGTCGCAAATGCCAGCATCAATCTCGTCCAGCGCCTGCAGGAAGCAGGCATGCCAAGGCAGTCCAGCAACACTCGCACGGGCCGCCACCACCACCACCACAAGGCACAACTGTATTGCTTCGTGGGTCGAGTTTGAAGCATGGCTCAGGTGCATGTAGCTGGAGAGTATCAGCTTCCATGTTGCAGCTGCTATGGTGCGGATTTTGCGCACCCGCAACAGCCCACAACCAGTGGCCGCTACCCAAGCTCAACAGGCAGGTGCATACCTTCCAGCGCAGCTTTGGGAAGGGGAGCATCCTGGCTGTCTGTATCGTGCGCTTGAGCGTGCTGGTCCACACTGCCACCGAAACCTCCTCACCCTGCACGCGGCCATTTCATGCACGGCACACACAATTGACATTCAGCAAGGCTCGAAAGCATAAACCAGTGCCGCCTGAAAGGACCCACATACAGTTTGGAAGCGCCACACACCCTGCAGCAGCCAATTAGCTGAAGGCACAGCATGCACCCGGCTGTACTGCCGCCTGCTGAAGCGTACGTGCGGCAGCAGGCGCTCGTGTGCTGGCATGTACTTCCATGACTACGTAAAACCCAAATGGAGAACCTCGCATGATAGGAAGTTTTCCATGTTTAGCACTGCAGTTCAGGTCCAGACTACAAACTGTGTAAGTCCGCCAGCTATTGCATCATGGTCGCTCGTACATAGTATGAACACCGTCGTCTCGCGTGCCATGTCCAACACACTGTGAGTACCACCTTCTCCTGGTACCACCTCTTTGAGTGGTGCTGAAGAAGAGCTGCCACAGTATTACACCTTGACCAGAGCACCCCAGCGCCCTCAATGCATTCGCCTGCCTCGCCGGGAACGCGAGGTGCTCGAGATACGCAGCACACACAAGTGTAGGTGAGCAAGCAACATATCTACTCACCAGTAGCACCAGTCGCTCGATGAGTTTCGCAGGGAGCGCACGCGAGTACGCCTCACCCCGAGGTGAAAGGCCGCTGTCGCCTCCAATGCGCCCTTCCGTGTTGTACATTGACTCCCCGTGGCGTGTAAGCCATATCTTCTTGACTTGATTGGTGTTCTGGAGGCCTGTTCTGCACACCTACGAGGCGGAGTGAAGATGGCAGCAGGGGCTGACAATCAACGGGCAAGCACTTGTTCAAAACACGACTGGAGCTGGCGCCACAGTGCCGCTGTCCTGAGATACTGGCGGATGCCCTGAAACATAGAGCGCCTCACCATGGCTGCGCACACAATTGCTACGGAGCCCACGGGGAGACTTGTTGACCCAGCCGGTGGTGAAACCAGTTTGATGCCCCAAGCGACCAGGTGCTGTCTGAGCTCAGGACGCTACGCTCCAAAGCAATGCACAGCTATAAAAGCTGCACGTTGTGATACTTGTTTGAGGCGTCGGCAGCCGACCGCTGTGATGCCCCAAAAAGAGAGGTAAAAAGAGCTTTGCAGCAGTGAACTTTCGTAAAGTAGATAGCGTGCGAGACTGCAGCGCGCCACAGCGGAATGACACAGAGGTGTATGCTGATTTGCGGCGCTGTGCTATGTCATGACGCGTGGACTGACGCCCAAGCCTTTTGAGTTCTTGGGATGACAATGCCCAAAGGGAGGTGGGATTTCAGGGTTGGCATCGCTAAACCCCAATGCAACCACCTCTCTTCACAGCAGACAATGCCTATGGAGCCGCGATAACAAGCCAGGGTGGTGGCACGCCACTAGGCTTGCCCCACTCCCACGGGAAACATCGTACACACCAAAAGGCCACGACGCGACACGTTTGCACCCAACTCTCTCAGCCTCTGCACCACAGGGCTGCAAATACGACCTTGTCTTGCCAAGGGACTTGGGGGCAAAGCTGCTACATCAGTTGCACAACCTGGTTGGTGATGGTGAAATTGTTCCAACGCCCCTTGCTACTGCTGCCACTCACATCTCAGTAAGGGGAGCCGGCCTTCTGTGCTAAGCCACATGGTTCTGAAAAAGGAATTTAAATATTGATACGTGGGGTGCTATCTGCAACAGCAGCATGCACTATCGCTCAACCGAACCGGCGGTGAAACAACCCTGGGTCAGCGTCCATACGCAACAGCGCAAGTCGTTCGCCTCCAAGGGTTTCGTTGCGGGCGGGGCCTGCCTGCACTTTACTCGCCCAGGGATAAGCGTACCATGCTCTGTTTTGGAAGAATCAGCACACACTGCCTCGTTTTATGTGTCCGAAATGGGTTCCACGCTGCTGCTTTCGCACCATCAGGCTGCCGTTTACTGATTGTCCCTAACAACAGGGCCTGGCCTCAATTAATCCAAAATTGCAGGCAGCAGGCTTAGGACTTTGCGGCTACCTGCTGCAGCTGCGCAAGGACAGCAGCTGCCCAAAGGGCGGGAAAGCGTCGCGGCCAAAAAACCTCCGGTATTGCACCCCGCGTGCCACATTGGCATCATGGCTGGGGCTTTGCCACACGGGCTGTGCGCACATACAGCCACGTCAATGCTTCAGCAGGGAACCCAGTCACAATGCTAAGCTTAAGCAGCCCTGCACAGCATGCGGACCTGCCAACATGATGCCTCGGCTGTGGCTGCCATGCTGAATGTCCGCCGCTCGTCAGGCCAACACGGCATGCATAGGCCTCGGAGGGACGGAATGCTCCTCCCGTGAACGGTCCCCCCACCAAGCGATGCATGTTTGGCTTTTCGCACAAACCCTGCCATAGCGGAACAGCCCCCGTGGACCTCACCTGCATGAGGAAGAAGACGATCTTGCCGGGGATGTATCCGCTGATGCGGTTGATGTCCATGTACCCGCGACCCGTGACCATGTTGGTGAGCTTGATGTAGTGGTAGTTGCGGTCCTCAATAGGCTCATACACCGCCTCATACCTGAACCAGGCAGCCACACACATGTACAGTGATGTACGGTATGGAGGCAGACCAACACCGATGTATACACACGCCAAGCAAAACGCACGAAGTGCGATGCTCCGGCAGGCATCTGCAAGGATAGTGATGCTTTGCTTGGCTGTTGCCTTGTTGGAATTCTTCTCGCTTGTTGGCTTGCACTGCGAAGCCTGGCATTGGAAGCTGGCATTTGTGTAATGCGCCTGGGCAATGCAGGCGGTGCAGGCAGGCACACGTGGATGTGCATCTGCACATGCACGGAGACCAGACGGGCACACGGTGGCAGCCGTGTGTCATGTTATTAGCCAGCTGGCAGTCCCCCCTGAATGCCATCTCAAACCCCAGGCGCTAGCTGCTCCGCGTCAATGCTGCTCTCCGACATTGCCAGCCACGACACGCGTCAGCCACGGCACACAGCATTGAGTCCCTCAGGCGCCCTCATGCGTACCGCTTGATGCGCGCCTTGAAATCCGCCACCGCCTGGCAGCACACACACGCATGAACACATGATGGCATAAGGCAAGAGTAAGCAAACGAGCCGCGCGAGCCACCAAGCACTTCGGCATGCACGCACGCATGCATCGTCCAAGAGGTTGCATGCATGCTTTCGTGCTGCAGCACCCACTCAACTGGTGGCGCCCTGGGTTCAAGTCCCAGACACAAGCGCTCAGCACTTACAGCAACACCTACCAATAATGCCATCTACGGTCATGGCTTCTCAGTACAATGCTCAACACGGCGGTACTCCTCGCTCCCTCATGCTCATGCCCCCCACTGGGTGGGGTGTGTGTGTGTTGCCTCTCAGTCTCTCACCTTCTCCATGTCCACGCCCTCATAGTCGGGCGAGTAGAGCATCTTGTTGCGGTAGTTCTGCTCCAGCACGGCCTCATCGTTGCACACCGTCTCGATGAACAGGTAGCTCACCTTGCCGTGCAGAGCGTTGCGCTGCGGTCAGCATCGCACACACACGCAGCAACGGCAGAAGCAGAAACGTCACCGCAGAAAGAAGGGCACAGTGACCTGGCCGTGTATGGCGTGTGGTGCATGCAGAGCAGCCAGCCACGTGTGCCAGTGTGTCATTGCATGTGAGTACTGCAGCAGGAGTTGATCAAGCCCCTGGAGCATTTTACGTTATGGTGCGCTGCCGCTTACAGCCAGTCAAGGGCGAGCTCAGCAGGGCTCAGCAGTCAAAACACAACTGCTGCACTAAAACTGCCCCCGCCCGCCCACAAAACGCATCCCCAACAACACATCCCAGGGCCACGCCGCACCAGCTGCTGTCGCCGCTCTCCCGTGGTGTTTGTGGCGTCGATGATGGCCACCTGCCCCTCATCTGCAGTCAAACCAGGCAGGACCCGCAATGTGACATGTTACTCAAGTGCCAGGCACTGCACGCATATAAGGGCAAGCACCCTGCCAGCATGCGGGCTTGACGCGCAGCGAGGGTGATGGCTGTTGGGATATTGGGTGAATAGCTTGTGTGTTGTGTCTGGTGATTTGGCCCAGACCATGCACATGCAGATGCACATGTAACGGCATTATATGCCTGGTAAGAGCTCCAAAGCCTGTCACAAACAGCACCGTGGCAGCATCCGCAAATGTGATTGTTTGTCTATCCTGCGGTCGACACACGCTGAATACGGCAATCACTCGCGCCAATTAACCACCTCCGCACCAGGCCAGCCAGCAAAGGTGGTACAAGCTGGCACTACCAATACTGTTCCACGCTGATCACGGAACTCTCCAAGCCATGGTTAGCCCCATGCTGCTTTAGGACATGAGGTATACACCCTCCCCCTCCCCTCCATGCCCTGCCTCACCTGACATGAGCCACTTCATCATGTCCTCCAGTGCTGTCTGCAGCGCGCGTTGCCGAGCGAGCAAGCCAGCCTGCACAAACATGCAGCATGTGGCGCTCTTCAGCAAAGAAGAGCAACAACTGCAAACGCTACAACTGGAAGTTACTTGCCATGCTGTGCACCTGACGAGCATGCAGGACGGCTGCTTACACGTGCTGCCCACACGCTCCATCGCCACGCACCTCGTTCGTGTGGCTGAAAAAGTATTCATCCTGCAGCTCTTCCTCGCCCTTCTGCAGGCGCCGGTATGCACCCACGTTGAAGTGGCGGGTGGCATGGCCAAGCCTGTAGGAGGGGCGTCGTGCAAGAGTTCGATGGGACCGCTGCAGGACCCTCGCTTTCAAAAGACATGACGAACGTTCTCTTGGCTCCCTGTGGCCTTTTTGGGCGTCAGTTTCCTCACATATCAGCAGGCAACAGGAAACCCAACCATTCGAACAGATACGCCTCTCTACATGTCCATAGAGTTGCATGCACCAAGCAGCAACAGCAGCAGTAGAAGCGTAGCAGCAGCACCCCACTCCATGCGTCACACGTGCTGCATGTAGCGCGCCCCCCAACGGCCCAAGCCACTTACCAATTCAAGTAAGTCTTTATTTTGTTGCTCAGGAAGGTTTTTCCGCGGCCTGGTAGGCCGACCATAATGAGAACCAGCTTGTTCTTCTTCACTCGCGTCCCAAACGCCGACGACATGGATAGCACCTCCGCGTCCGCCGCTGACAGCTCAGACCCGTGTGGTGAGTCCGCCTGAGGCGCGTCACCCAGTCCTGAGCTTACAGTCCCAGGTGGCAGAATGTCAAACGTAGCATCCTGCGCAACCAGAAAGCCCAGCAGTGCCATACAAACTAACGGGGACCAGCTGGCGCGTCACAGTTGCCGCCGCGTGCAATAGGCACACCGCACCCAGACGAGAGACCTCCAGCAAGAGACCTGCCCAATTTCAAGGATAGGAGCGTCCACACACCCTGGACCAATCTCTTTGTGGGCCCGTTGGGGAAACTCACCCGAAAGGAAACAGTCGACGACATCCTCAACGACATAAGCTTCCTGGTGTAGGAAGCACTGACAGTGGAAGCACTGACAACATCGCTGTTGGAGCGGGTGGGCAACCCAGGCGCAGTGGTTGCACCATCAGCGGAGCTGCGTGTGGTCAACGAAGGCGCCGTAACAACGGCCCCGTCAGCTACGCTGGCTGAAGCGACATCCCGTGCATCAACAATTCTGACTCCTCCAACGCCTGAAGATTCCGGGGGAGCAACTTGAGGCCGTGACGTCGATGTTGGGGACAGCGGCCCAGCAGTCCTCCAGGCTTCACAAATTTCCCACATCGCGACGGCCCGCGCCAAGCGCTATCCTGCTCGAAGCTGAGGAACAATTGTAGAGGATGGGGTCACTGACGTGGGCAAAAATCAACCAGTATATTTGTTAAGTTGTCGTAGTGGGTTACAACCGGTCAGAGCATACGGAGCTGAGCAAGGCTTGGTGGTCGCTCGTGCAAGCTTAGGGTAGGGCAGCACGAGGGAGGTTACATACGACTAAGGGCATATGGGGTCAGGAGACGTGTCAGGCCAGCACTGTTATAAGCATCACAGCTGGGTCGGAATGTGGCTGCTGAGAGAGTAAGTGCTGTGAAGGAGCGAAGGTCCCATGCTGACTTCAATGCAACCTCGACGTTGAATGCAGGGGGTGACGTGGAAGGGGAATTCATGTGGCCTCTGCTGCTTCTGGCTAGGAGTAACATAATGCGTGAACCTGGAAGCACCTGGACCTATGCGCTAGTGGAACATGCAGTGTGCTTTTCCCCACATGCCTGATCACACTCTTTGGTGGTGTTCAAGGCACCTGCACATTGTGTCAACTGTCAGTAAGTTTGGAAACCACTCAGGAGGCCCTATGGTATGGGACCTCATATCCAGCAGCTTCAGTTTATCACCTTGAACACTATTCCACTAGGGCGCAAGTCACCTAAGTGAAACCACTCTGCCATGCTCGGGTCATGACAGTCTGTTTGCTAACTCAACAAGCTACTGCAGCGGGTTACAAGTGTAGAGCATGTATACGTGTCTTGTTGACGTTGGTTTTGTCACAGCCTGCAAGGACATCGACTACCACAAGCGCGTCTTCAACATTGCAATTCTCGCAGTTTGACAACCATCATCACTGACGCAACTACGCCTGCTGAGTAAGGTGCGAACTGAATAACAGAAAGCCACTGCGGCTTCAGGCCCAGCAACAACCCGCAAAAACTATAGCTAGAGCGGGACAGCCACCTGTGCACCACACAACCAAAACGCCAACGCTGGTGCGGCAACACACACGACGCAACGAAGGAAAACATAAGCACACGCACAACATACTCCACGGCCGCAGGTGCACCATACTGAGATGTGTGCGGCGTAGCAACCTCGCCTGCAACACACACTCGCAAACCGAACAGCAACACTGAAGGGAGGTGAGTGATACGAGGACGTGATGACGCGACGCGAACAACACATGCACCACTGCAGCATGCAGGCATGCACACACAGGCATGCTGGCCGCAGGTGACATCAGCAACACCAACAACATCAGCAAGGACAACAGCCAAAGTCCAAATGCAACTTTTTCAAGCATGCAACCAGCCTGTTGAGCAATGCAGTTTCCAGCACAGAGAGCAGGTTCTTGTTGTTGATGGGGTTTAACAACTGTGAGCAACACACATGGCGCTATCACACATGTCAGAACAAGTCAACGACACGCCATACCATGTCCAGCAAACCTGCCTTGTGCAGGTGCATGCTTGGTTCTGCTTGTAAGCACCCCACAGAAACCGCGGCAGCAGGGATGGTTGTGTCAAGTGTGGCATCGCAGGTGTACAGCTGCACACGCAGCCAAATGGTGCATGATGAGGGAAGGTGGAAAGGACAAGTGCAGCAGCAGCTAGCAGCGAGCCTCTCGCCTTGCCTGCGTGCACGACTGAATTGCATACGAGTATACGGCTACATGAAACGCATGGCAAACACAAGCGCGAGGGCCATGGTGTGAGAGGGCAGATTCAAGGGCTGTGATGCGGCGATATGCAGTCCAAAAGGCAAACAAGTCAGGAAGGCGACTGTAATCCTGATAGGGAGCGGTGTGTTAAGTACTATAGTACAAACCAAAAGCAGCGGCCATAGCAGGGCGCAACGGCGATAATTATGCCGGATGCAAATTCTCTTATCGTGCGACAACTGGGCGTCTGCCATTGGGTGAATCCCCTTGGCGAAACAGACAGCAGACGGTTGCAGCTTTTTGGTGCAAACGTGTTGAGGCTAAAGATCGGGCTTCGTTTATTAGCATTAGGCACGCTGCTTCCGCATACATGAAGCCAGTGCAATTCACCACGTACACGCACGTACTCAACTAATGAGCGCGCAAACCTCAGGCGTGTGGATCCACATATGCCTCGTGCACATGGAGCACACGCCTGCCTGCACGCTTCCACCCTCGTTGCAAAGACAGGCCAGGATGAGTCGATTGGGTACATACATATTGTTGGTGTTTGTGGTACTCACCAAAGAGCAGGGCAGAGAAAGCATCCACCGGCCACTCCACACTGACTGCCATGCAGGCAGGCTTGCGTGCGTGCAAGGAAGGGCAGCGGGCAAGTACATGGAAACATGGTGCACGTGCCGGCCGCATTGGGCGAAACAAGCTCTGTGGAGGCTAGAGAGCGCGTCGACAGGTCTTGTTGCATTACACCACTCAACTGGGCTGCCAGCACGCCCACCACTGATGACTCATGACTGTTGCCTGTGTAGTCCGCCTACGGCTGCCGCTGGGCCCTAGTGGGCCTACAGCGGATCACCTACGGCACAACAGGCCACACGTTATCCTGCAAAACCACTGCACGGCCCTAAAACCCATCTTCCTCACACACCCTCCTGGTGGCCAGTGACCGCGCGACACATCGCCACTCACCACCTGGCCCCCAGCACAGCGCGTCGGCCCTGATAGGGAAAGCTATGTAGCAGCGTAGCTATATAAGTAAGCTGTTGGCATCACAGCGGCCCTGCAGACGCCTCATCACTTTGCTGACTGGTAGACCCAGCGGCAGCCAGTTCCTGCCCGCGCCGATCCTTGGCAGGCACAGGGGGATGTGCAGCCGCCACAGCTGCTGCGGCGTTGCCTCCAAAGGCAGCAGCGTTGAGTGAGAGTGCGGCAGGGCTGAGCGTGAGCGATGCGGTTTGAGGCAGCTGTGTTGTGGCGGGCTCTGACAGCGCTGCCTTGACACGCGCCTTTTGCGAATCCGTCAGGGAGCGTGGAAACTCGACCTCGAAGCGAACGATCAGGTCGCCGTGGCGGCCTGGGCTGCCCGGGATGGGCATACCCTCGCCACGCACGCGCACGACGCCGACTGGCGGCACGACCGCCGGCAGCGGCAGCCTCACCTGACGGCGCGCGTCGAGGTGCGGCACGCTCACCGGCCCGCCTGATAGCGCGGTGAGCAGCGGTATGTTGAGCGTGGTGAGGAGGTCGTCCCCGAGGCGACGGTAGGTCGCGTGCTGCGCCTGGCGCACGACAAACACCAGGTCTGCGGCCCCAGGCAGGCGCTGCTGCTGCTTGGCAAGGTGCTCCAAGCCAGGGCTGCTGCCGGCACAGCCGCTCTGACTCTGTTCTGACGCCGTGAAAGGCCAGTCCGCCTTGCCTGCGTGTCATGAAAGCCAACACACACGAGAGACTGAGCGCACATGTGCGGTCAAAGAGTGACGTGCTGACGTAGACTCTGTGTTTCCACAAAGCTAGGCAAACCAACCAGCACAACAGGAAATACACGTGCATTGTATCCTTGAACAAGTTGAGGTGGCCTAGGCCAACCAGACAGGTCCAAGGCGCTAGGCAGTGCGACACACCCGCTTAACTAGAGAGCTTGTCGCCGCTCACCGTGGAACGTGACGCGTGTCCCTTCACGCCAGCCTGGCTGAACCTTGATAAGCAGCACCTCACGAGCAACGCAACTGCCGCCTGCAGCTGGCGCGAAGCTGTCGCGTTGGTCAATGCTGGGGCTCGTAGACCCCAAGCTGCTGGAGCGGCGCCTGCTTAACACCAAGCTCTTGGTGCAGCCGTTATATAATTCCTCCAGAGTCACCTCGAGGTTGAGCTTCAGGCTTACTGTGTTTGCCGTGGTACCGCCAACGCTCGCACCTCCCCCCACCACGGGGGCATGCATGCCTGTGCCGGTGCTGCTCTGTTGCAGCGGGACGCCAGGACATGCCGATAATCGAGCGTCACTGGCGTGCAACCCGGAAGTTTGGGCTTCTGGACGCTGTGAGTGGGAGGCAATGATTGCAGGTTGGGTTCTTCCGGAGGTCGAACTTGCACTTGGTGAGACGCAGGGAATGCCTGAAATGGGAGCATGGCAGGTGTGAGGGCCGGGCGATGTCTCACACGGCCAAGGAGTGGCTGTGCACTGCCCAGAGCTTGCTGTACTAGCCAAGGCGTGCAGCGGCACAGGTTGCACAGGCAGCTGCTGCTGTTGTGACCCTGCACCAACAGAGCTGCAGGTTTCTGGCCTGGTCCCTTGTGATCTGGTTGGATCACTAAGCGATGTCCACGGGCTGCAGGTTGAGGCCGAGGTGGTGCCAGACTCAGTGCAGGGCGAACACGTTGACGCGATGGCTGGAAGCGATGGTGCCAGAGTGTCACGCTGAGAGCTGGCAGCTGGCTGCGGCTCTTGTTTCACATCGTCAAAGCAGCCTTCGCGGAAACCATAAGCACTGCGCGTGTTGGGAGCCCTGGCCAGGTGCACACCATCAGGTGTTGATTGTGTGTGTCGATTCCCAACCGAATGTTCCAACCCGCCTGTCCAGTCTGATATGAGTCCGAAGAAATCATACAGGGAGCGTTTTGCGTCGTCGCTTAGCACCTCGTACGCCTGTCTAACGATGGCGAAGTCCTGGCGCAAACTTGGGTTTGGCTCAAACTGAGCTTTGTCAGGGTGAGCTTGCCTTGATGCTAGGAGGTACGCCTTGCGTATCTCTGTTGCAGGAGCGCTTCGCCCAACGCCTAGAACACTATAATAGTCCATCACAGTATGCCAGCCGCGCGCGGGTGTGCACGTTCATTGAGGGTTGCCCGGCAAGCTTTTACTGTTTAGGCTGTATGCGCGTCGACAGAAAGGTAAAGGCGTTAAAACGACACATAGGAATACAGCCACGCCAGGTGGTCCGGTTAGGTCTTTCACACGGACAGATGATGTGCAAAGATCACAAAGTAAAAGCTCCTCTGGTTCCAGAAGGTCTAGAAAGTGGATTGGCGACGAAGTTGGAACTCGTGCATGCAATTAGGCACAAGAGGTTACAACACAAATAAACACAGTGGGAATAATGTTCTTGTGCATATCACTGTTGCCTGTCACAGTTTGGACGTGCCACTTCGACTGGCTGCCGCCGCCCAGTCCAGCAGTCGACCACCTGCACAGGCAACTGTTGGCACCTGCAACGCCTGACGCGGCACTGTACCACTCTACACTTGATATCAGCTGATGACCCTGGCTTGCAAGGCTGTTCAGGGGTTAGCCACTGAAAATGCGGGACCAAGTTGGACGATTGCTGATTTTGCACTTCGTTCTTGGGGTTCCACTGCCACACGACCTCCTCTCAGCAGAACTCCAGGAAAGCAGCACGCGTAAAATCTTCGTGCTGCTCACGGAAAGCAACGCCCTGCAACGCCATACGGTCACACCCACACTCCGTGATGATGATCCCTGCCAGCAGTCGCTAGTGTGAAAACGGGATGGCCTGCCTAGGTCCTCTACCTGGTCCTCTACGCACGCAGTATACAAATGCTCGCTCATAAGTAGCACGCGGGTGTTCTGTTGTGCACAACTGTTAGGAGGAGGCTGCTGACTCAAATGCTATTCGTATCGGCGCCAGAAGCAGGTGCAGCAGCAGGTTTCGGTTGCTGGTCAGCAACAGCCCCTATAGCAGCAGCCGCAGCAGGGTCAGGCTGCGCCAGCTGAGGGTGGACTTGCTGAGCTGGCCCTGGCGCATCAGGTGGTGGGGTGGCTGCTGCTGTTGGGGGCGCAGCACCGCCCGCAGCAGCACCACCAGCGCCGGCCGCGTCACGCAGGTGGCTCCGCCGTGCCCTCACGGCATACGCCAAGCTGAACTTGAGCTTTGCTTCCAGCTCCGCCAGCGTCTGGTCCAGGTCCTGCGGCTGCGACGCCTGCCGTACACCCGCCTCAGACTGTGCGTCGTGTGATGACAGTGGCGGTGTGGCGCTCGCCAAGTCCTGGCGGTGCTGGGACAGGGCTGCCGGTACTACCGGCGACGCCTGTTGCACAACCCCTGAAGTCACCGCGCCTGAAGGCGCGCCACGGGAGGCGCCACCAACATCAGCCGAGCCCCTGTCGACCTCCAGACCGGTAGCAGCATGACGCACGGGCGCGTCTGTCACACCCCGTGGGGCATGCGCTTCAAGAGGTGCAGCCGCAGCCGTGCCACGCGCCTCCCATGCAGAGCCGCCGCCGGTCCCCTGCGCACCCGATACAGCCACGGGTGTGTGCATCACAGCGCGGGCCGGCGCACCAGACGCACCAGCAGTTGCTGTTGATGGCGACGTGTGTGGTGGTTGTGTGCTGGGTGGGTGCTGCGGTACGACGTACTGCTGCGGTATGACCTGCAGGTGAGGTGTGTGGCTGGCGCCGGGGCCTGCCTGAGGGGCAGCAGGTGCATGATGGAGCGACGGCAGCACGTGATGCGCATCTGGCTGGGAGGGGCCTGCATGCGCGTGGGAGTATTCGAACGACGGCCGCACACCCGCGACGTCCCTGCCGCCTGCTATGGCAATCGCTGCCCTCGTCAAGAGGGAGTCCGGCTTGCCAAGAAGGTCGTCCGAGTCCTCATCCACCACGACATGGTCGTGGCGGGCACCACCTGAACTGCCAGCGCGGCCCAAAAACAAGGTGTGGTGGTGGTGGTGCTGCTGCTGCGGCGGCGGCGGCGGCGGCGATTGCCGCGGTTGCGCGAGTAAGCTTGGGTGCTGGTGGGTCTGGAGTCGTGTCGACGGGTTTGTTGCGTCAGCGTGCGTCGGCTTGAGGCCGTCCCCGCCAGCGCCCTCGCTGCTACGGCGGGCGCCAAAGGCTGTGCTCAGCCACGCCACCGGGCCCGTCGCAGCAGGAGCATGCTGCTGCATCTCCTTCGGATCTTGTAGTTGTGGTGGTGGTGGTTGGTGGCGGTGATGAAGCTGTTGAAACGCTGCCGTTTGTGTGAGGCCTGCGGTTAGTGCTGCCTGCCACGTTGGTGGAGGTGGCTCAGTCATGGAGGTGGCCGATAGCAGCATGTCCGGGGTAAAGAGAGGATCCTCCTCCTCCTGTAGATGATCTTGTGACACCCTTGGCACCGGCACGCCCGACGACGAAAAGACTGGGCTTGCATTGGCGGCCGCACCGCCGGCCGGCCCCCTCGCAATCAGCGGCGCTGCATCGTGCGCGCTTTGCCCGTCTCCGTTGGAGGTCCTGGGCCCGCCAGCGGGCAGGTACTCGTACCGCTCGTACTGCTTTGTGTAGTACGGTACCGCGTTATCTGCTAACGGCCCGCCCAGCCCGTACGACATTGGCGCTGGTCCCAACGTATCCGTGTGGATGCTGCTCGCGTAGTGTATGTCAAGCCGGGCCTCCGCAGCACCGTCCTGACCCAGGCGTCCGAAACCACCGTCGCTGGCCACCGGCTCCACCACAATCGCCTCACCGCCGCTACCGTTCACTGGCACGATGTCCATGTCACGGCTGCCGCGGTAGTAGAACCCGTTGATGGGGCTGCTGCCGTCTGCACCGCTGCCGCTGCTCTTCCGCCTGCCCGGGTACGCGTGAGCGGCGCCGCCGTTGTAGGAGGAGGACGAGAAAGAGTCGCCCGCAGCTGGCGCTGCGCTGTCCACCACGCCAGCAATGTGCTCTTGCAGCTGCGCCTGCACAGCACAGCAGTGTACTGTAGCGCAAGCAGAGAGAGGAATACGAGAGGGTAGTAACTGATACTAAATGGACATGACACTGCCACACTGAACAGCTAAACGCAATATTCCCGTACCCAGCCCGCACCCAGCCCGCACATAATTGACTTTACGAAAGCCGCACTAGAGATACCGCACAAGTGATGCCTCACCTCGCCCAGGGTTTTCCCTGCCACACACTCCTGCCTAGTGCGTGCGTGTGCGTGTGCGTGTGCGTGTGCGCAAACTTCAACTCAACTGCTCAATTCTGTGTACTGTCAGTGTGGATGTGAGTGCATGGTCCGTGGCAAGGCTGCAGCGTCGGTCCCTTCCCTTCCTTCATCTCCATTTAGCCAACTTCATTCGCTCGCTCACCTGCATGGACTCCTCGTCCCGCCTCAGGCTGAACACAAGGCAGCCCAGCAGGATTGCACACGGCACCCAGCCAGCGGCAGCAACGTTGAACGCAGCCTGCAAGGGGAGGTAAGGTCCAGGCAGCCATCACGCTGCTGCACCAGCTTACTACCGTAACGTCAAAAGTTGCGTGCGCAGGTGAGGGCATGGCCATGGGGCATGGCGCATCATTACACTTTGCAGGTATGGAGCTATGGATACATATAGGATACATCATACATACAACATATCTGAGAGCACCAGATCAGGCACCAAATGGAGTGCCATAAATCCTTCCGGTACATGGTTGCTAACCACGTCAACGACATGCACCACAGGCATGTATGCAACGGGCTCTGCTGTTCACAACTGAGCCCTTGTGGCCGCCTTGAGACTCTTTCCCTGCTTAGGTAGGAGCTCATCGCTCTTGCGATCATGTCTGCCCACCTGCATGGAGCATGAGCCGTTGTGGCAACACGCTCCAGATGCAACACGACACCACAATACCGCATGTATGCAAGCCCCTCCATTCTTCCCGTCCTTCATCGGCCCTCACCTTCCTTCCCAGCACGTGTATGAAGATGGACACGAAGGCGGGCCCCAGGCCCTTGCCAAGGTCGTCCGTGGTGGACTGCAGCGCCAGCGCCACGCCGCGCGTCTCCGGCAGGTTCACGTTGAGCATCACGGTGCGCAGGCACGGCCCCGCAATGCTTGCCACCGACCCGCCCAGGAACGCCACAACGCACGCGGGCCCCACGCCCAGCCTCTGAATGTCTGCACAGCAGCAGGTATAGTGTGATGTGGTGCGGTGCAGTGAGTTGTGGCGAGGACAGGGTGGAGGCTCGTGGTGCAAACCATGCTGGGTGGGGTTCAAGACCAGGCCACTGTCGCAGGGCGCGTGCGATCGACAGCGGCGGGGTGAGCGAAAACAAACATGCACTGCCCAAAGGAGGCCGCACGGGTTACAAGAAAGAGACCGCTGCAGCCGATGCATGCACAGCGTTGCCATTCATGCACGGCTAAAGCGGCAAAGGGCAACTGATGTGGTGTACTTGCGCTGGCAGTGCAGCATTGCCATATATGATGGGTCTATTTATCATTTCAGGGCCCTCAACATTGCTATTGCCAAGCAGGACAGAGACTGTCGTGTTGCCCACCTATGTTGATGAGAATGTACAGAGGGATGAGGGACAGCAGCACCCCACTTGCCATCAACATTGGCAGGTACTCCTTGCGCCTGAGGTACAGCAGCAGTGCACACGTGGCACAGGCAGCACAGTAAGGCCAGGGAGGGTGTTGAGGAGAGCGAGCGCTTGACATGGTGTTGCAACGCTACCGAATGCGACAAGGACGCAATGTGTGCACTGGGCGCGTGTGCGTGCGGCCGCCAAGTGGGCAGTGCGGCTCGTGCGCTTCGCTGGCGGGCAGCAGAGGCATTGCTGTGCACAGCAAGCATTGCGACAGTGACGTGCATTGACAACTCAGACCTATCATCATGATATTTGTGTTTTGGAACAGGCTGTGGCAGGGTTGAGACTTGAGAAGCTTTGTATGCCCCAAAGCATGCATGGGCATATCCGGAGACTGGGGCAGGCCTATTCATTTAGAGGCACGCTGCCCAGCATTCAACCATAGACATGCATGACTGAGGCCTGCGGCAGAAGGCTGGCCTGCATGCCTTGCCCCGCCTTCACTCACTTGTTGTATAGCCACTGCCCGAAGGCACCGCCGCCTATGACGCCCAGCGCACCACCAAGCCCGAACAGCAGCAACACCAGCGTCGCCATCTGCGGGTCAGTGTAGCCAGCACCATCACACCATGAGGCAGGTTTCAGCCTGTCAGGTATGTCAGGCAGAAAGAGGCTCCCATGCGCGGGCCCATGTAGTGTGATTCTCATAGGGTCGTGCAGTGTGCATATGCCTAAGGACAGAGTCATGTTGGGGGGCTGTCGGAGAGAGGTGCCCATGGGGCCATTCGCAGCATGATGCCCAATTGTCCGGTGTGTGTGCTTAGGCAGGTGGCACAGCGCACGCTCTCGCTCAAACCCTGCGTCAAGTGTGAATGCCACATCTCCAGCTTTGCATGCGCCGTGCGCACGAGCCCTGCCCCATGGCAGGCCAGCCGCCACGGCCGCTGAGCAAGTGGTGTTTCAGATGCATACGCATCGATTCCAGAAAAAATGCCTATATTTCCCACCTGCACCGTGAAGCCCTGGTCCTGGCTGAGGTAGTCATTAAGGAAGGTGAGGATCATGCCCCAGGGCAGGCTGCCGGGCAGGCCCTGCGCGATGACGAGGAGGTTGGAGGTGACGCTCAGCAGGCGCCGCACCTTGGCCCACGTGATGCGCTCGCTGTACTGGTAGTCGCCACCGCTCGCCGCGTACCTGACGCGATGCAGGGAGGGTGGTGGAGCCGTGGACGGGGTTGGGCACAACAGTGAGGGGCAAGCAGCCGCAGCTACCGGTATATGCCAGAAGAACGGAGTGCGGGTGCCATGCGGCAGGTCAAGCATGCGGGGGCATGACATACGGTATATGTGTCGTGGGGCCATGAGTGTGGATTTGAGCCCTTGTCCCTCCCTGCCTCCCGCCCTGCCCACTACCTCGCTTCCCCACCTGAGCTGAATGGCTTCCTCAAAGCCACCACGCGGAGGTTCATCGGTCATGAGCCGCATCACCACAGCCGACAGCAGCGCAGGCACCGCCACCACCACGAATGGCAGGCGCCAGTTGGTCGCAGGCCCAAGGGAGCCCGCAATCGCCTGCAGCCCGTATAGTAGGCCATGCAAGAAATCGGCATCAAAATTAGCAGTGGCCAAGCCACCCACGCTTTGCTTTGGCGGTTGGGGATGTGGTTCTGAACCTTGCTTGTGGCCTCCGGCACAGCAAGCTCGCTACCATAGGCAAGAGTGCAACCCATGTGACGTCAGGCAGGACATATCGCACCAGCCAAAGCGTGCTAGCAGAATGCCAAGCTGTGATGAATGCAAGCAAGCGAATGACACACACCGCCCACATTCTCAGCCCATGCACCACATGCCGGGCGGCATGTGGGCAGGATCCATGCCCACAGCGTGTGAATTGCAACCGCCATGCAGCATAGCTTACCTGTCCGAGTGCAACGCCCGCCCCCACTGCAATGTGCACCAAGGCAATGACTGCTGGCCGTTTGGCTGCCGGGAAGAGGTCCCCTAGCAGGCTGAATATCAGCGGCAGGCAGCCCCCCACGCTGATGCCAGTGAGGCAGCGTAGGATGAAGAACTGCCAGTAGCGCGTCACCTGCCAGCCACGAAGCAGCCCACCAGGCGAGGGGCCAAGGCGCCGAGCACCCAACACACAAAGTCAGGCTCAGCACTAAGCAACGCGACAGCCCCCATCCCGATAAAGCCATCACAGCATCACATGCACAACTTGCAGCTGTAGCTGTAGCTGTGGCTGGCCGAGCATACCACCCGATCACATGCACATTGTGCCCCTGCCTTGCCCTCACTCGTCCCGCACATGCCAACCTTGTGAACACTGAACACCACCCGGCTGCTCAGCGCAAGGGCAGGGAGGGTCAACAGGGGCTCACCCAGTATGTCGCCAAGCACGGAGCCTCCCCCATGATCACCACCCAGAACAGCAGGTTGCGGCGGTTGACGCTGTCTGTTAACCAGCCGACCTGCACACACGACGCACACCACAGGTGATTGCTGACATGGCATGGTTTTGTACGGGAGTGTAGTGGCAACACAGTACGTGAAGAGCCGCACTGGCAGTGATGGCCACAGTTGGCCTGCGCTGTGTGTGTGCGTGCGCGTGGGCGCACTCATGGCAGTGCTGCCACAGGTGTGCTCGCCGCCCGTTAATCCGCTGAGCAGTTACTGGATTGCGAAAGAGGCAGGTTGGACAAACGTCAAGAGCACACATGGCTGCAGGCGTGAGGCATCCGGATGTCAGATGGGCGTCC
>BDDA01000027.1:138979-154575 GCA_001662385.1 Chlamydomonas asymmetrica | reverse complement strand
ACCCCTTCCTTCCCTTTCCCCCTCCCCCCTCCGCCTTTCCCCCTCCCCCCTCACCAGGAGCGCCGAGGGCGCCCCCACCAGGAAGAACGCCGCCATGAGCGCTCCGCCCAGCAGGCCATCACGCTGCTTGTCGTCAAACCCAAAGTAGTGCGCAGCGGCCGTAAGCTGCAGCCACAGCAAACAGTTGACAGCCGTGTATGCATGAGCTTGGGTGTTGGATTTCCCGTTTGGAGTTTGCTCGCTGACGCCGATGCATCGACGACAACGTCAAAGGCAATGCTGAGGCACCAGCGCTCAGGTTATGCAGGCATGTGAAGGGCTTGCTGCAATTGCCATAAGATAACAGATTTGGCCAGAATTGAGTCTAGTGTAGGCAACCGGCTGCACTAGCAGGCTTGCACACCCATTATGCGGGCAGTTCATACACCACTCAGCAGTGTGCATGCGTATCGTACGTCAGCATGTGCAAGGATGCGGGCTTGCTGCATGATGCTCGGCACTCACGTTGGGCGCCAGCAAATTCTGATCAGCGAATAGCAGCGCTGCCGTGATTGAAAACAGCGCGACCATCCAGCGGCGCCGTGCGGGGGAGATGGGGTGAGAGTAAGCCTCGCCGGGGGGCAGGGCAGCAAGCCCTATACCACGCCCCAAGCGCTTCCGCCACTTGGAGCGCGCACCATCAACAGTCGCCACACCACCATCACCACCTTCACCACCACGTGTGGAACCGTCGCCAGCGCCTGTTCCCCCATACACACCATCTGCTGCTGCTGCCGCGCTGGTGGTAACGGCTGAGGGCGGTTCGAGAATGGCGCCTGCGGCGGCAGCCCTTGAGCTCTTGCCGCTGCCACTGCCTGCAGCTGCCCTGCTGCTGGTGCCGGCACTGTGCGCTCCCCCACGCGCTGTTCGTAGCGCACTGCTGTCCTCGTACTGGGACTCTGGCAACAACGCTGCGCATTGCAATCATACGTGTGGCACACGGCACACGGTGCGCTTCATGGCCAGGAACAGGTGCATGTCTTGCGGTTGTGCGCCTCGTAAGCATGTGCGACGCACGAACACTTGGCCACGCCAACACGCCTGCGACACGTGCGAATCCCCGCAGGTTATTGGTGCCAGCTTCACGCCAGCACCGCGTATCACTAACTTCCGGGCGCTTGTCTCCCCCATTACAGCACAGTTCACAGGCTGTATGCGACGTCAAGCAAATTCGAGAGGTGCGAAACGAGGCCAGCCGATTGCCAACGCCAACACACATCACGACTGGAACTGTGTGTGCCAAGCGACACCGCACAGCGCTCACATAAGGCAGCAGCCACATGCCAAAAGCAGCCCGTGCTTCCTTACCTTCCTGAATCTCGAATGGCTTCACGAGGGAGGGCCCACTGCCATGCATCTGTACGTCATGGAACTCATCTGCTTCACCGCCAACCCCAGGCACCAGCGGTGCAGTGCCCTCCAGAGGCTTCTTCCCACGAGCAAAGGTCCTTGTCACGCCTTGCTTTATTCTGTTGCCTGCTGCCCTTGCCAGGTCAGTAAGGCCTCCCGTGAACGCTTGTGCAGCGTGCGGCACGCCTCTGTCCGCTGCCCCTGAGGGCTGAGGAGGCAGGTTGCGGTATGCGTGGTCTGACGTGCCTGGACGCCCAGACGGGCCAAGCGCTGTCTGGTTTGTGCCCTGCTCATTTGCCAGGGTGCTTACGGGAAGCTGCGGTATGTTGACGTACGAAGCGTGTGTGCTGGACGCTGCGGATGACGGGCCAAACTCGTTGGCGAGCAAGGAGCCTGCTCGATATTGTGCTGCAGGTCGTAGGTGAGAGCTCTCATCCTCATCGTGATGATCCCAGGCTCCCAGCTGCTGTAACTGGTGTTGACCATCTCGCCTGTGCATGGGACCTCACGCACTCGCGGCACGCACTTGTGCTGCGTCGTTGCTGCTTGGTGACAGATATCCAGGGTTAGAGAGCAGGAAACGCCTCACACGCAAGAAACGTTAGCAGCTGGCCCCCCCGAGCCTGTGATGCAACCAGTAAGTTTGGGGATATGGAACCCACATGCAAGCAGTTAGTTACAACGCGCAAGCAGCATAAAGTACGCAGTCTAATCGTTGCCGATCAAGCTTGCACCAGCCTCACCAGAGTAAGGCAACAGCTTTGGCGCCGCCATCGAGGAACCGTAAACTTCCTCGTGCCCACACCAAATTGCACAGCATACACCCTGTGCTACTTAGTGGCTGGTCAAACTTTAGGACATCCAACCTGAAAACCTTTCGTGATTGAACCAACAAGGCCAGTCGGGTCACACGAGTAACAGATTCAAAGTATATGATTAGTGCAGACCGAACACACACACGCGCCTGCGTGCAGAACGAAAGCTGTTGAGATGAGTGGATAACAGTCATTCAGGGCGGCGGAGGATGTGTGCCCCTGCACATTGCGCTGGCGAGGTGAAAGAGTTCCAGTATCCAGTCCTACGGACGATGTGTGTACTGACGGGTTGTGTTCAGTGCATCAGAGTGCCAACACCAAACCAGAATCCCACGCACCACTTGAGATACTTGGGATACAGTGCAAGGGCTTTTGATACCCCTTGTCGTCTGACGCAAGGTCCAGCCCATACCTTGTTACACGGGAGTCGACCTGAAACAATTAGGCCTGGCTTGACATACATTCCGGTGTTACTGGCCACACACGCTGCTGAGCTCTTGTTGACATTTAGTTGACATTTAGTTGGCGCTTATTTGCACTCCCACAGTGCAATCGTGTGTGCGCGCTGTGGGGCGTGCTGTGCAGCGGTGCCGCGCGCACGCAACACGCCTTCGCGGCCATCCGGCAGCAACACTTGCACGCTTCAAGCGGCACGTGCCTGCCTTAGGTACAGTGTGCGACTTGGGTAGGGCCTTCGGCCCAGGGCATGCCGCGGAGCACGATTTCCACAGCTGCAGAGGAAGCGCTTGCCGCTGAGGGTGGGGCGTGGCAGGAGGTGACGAAGCGCCGGCGTCATGGAGATCAAGGCGAGGTGGCTGTTGAGGGCCAGCAGCAGAGCAGCACGGCAGAGCCAGACGCCGTCGAAGGTTGGACGGATAATTGCGCTGAGGATAATGGCGCCGCCTGCGTTGAAGTGGTCGACGAGGAGGGGCTTGAGGAGTTCGAGGAGGTTATAGAATTCTATGAGGAGTTTGCAATGACTCATCAGAGCAGCACAGTGAGACAGTACGTGCAGGATACCGAAGGTTCGGACGATGACGACGCTCCGGACTGTGTACTTATGGGTGCTTTTGGCACCCCGCCGACCAGAAGCATGCTCAAGAATTTATGCCGGCATAAGTCAGGTCCGTATTTGCAGTTGCTGTGTGGCTCGGCATAGCGTATTGCGTGCAGCCCTCCACACCGCAACCACGGGTTGGTTCACACACACGCTCCCAGAGTGCACGTGAGTGTGAGGCACGTTTTGCAACATATGTGAGTTGAGAACGGTGAAACAGGATACGCATGTGTGGCTGACCTGGCCTGCTTGTGCCTTGTGAATCGCCAGCAACCCGCTCGTACGCTTTCGAATGTCAAACTCGCCTGTACGCTCGCACTGCAGCTATATACTGCATTGCCACTGCAACTCACTGTGCTCTATCAATTGTGCTACTTGACTGCCACTAGGTGGCGTGTCGTCCGCCAAGTGTGGACAGCCTAAATCAAAGCCTGAAGATGGGAAGGTAAGCACCGGCTGCTTGGTGGCACACGTACACTGCCTGGGCACGAGGTAGTTGCGCACAACAAGGAACTCGAGTGCGTGCCTTCAGGTCGGTCGCTGTTCTGCGTTTCGTTGGTAACTTCTTGTCATAGCCCCCATGCTCAACTCCTGAACGACTGCAGACCAGCCAGTGGGAGTGACGCTGCTTGCTTCAAGCCCATGGTCCTCTTTATCCCCCCTTTATCCACAGCGTCCTGACCTTGTTGCTGCACCGTGACTGATTGTAATTGGGGCAGATATCGGACCCAATGGGCCGCATCGGACGTCAGGGGAACGCGCTGTCCGCAGTGCGGCGCCAAAGCAAGGAGCTGCGGGAGCGCAAGCTCAATGCTGCGCGTGCATTCAAGGAGCTTGACGTCACGCTGGAGGTGCTGGGCCTCAGCGCGCAGCCCGCGCCAGACAGCGGCGAAGCGCCCGAGCCGCCCACATCCGCGCCCTCGGGTGGCATGCTGCCCTCACCCGCTGACAGCTGCACGTCGCTCGCAAGCCTCACCCTCACAGCGGCAGCCGACCAGCTGCTGCTGGCAGAGAAGGCAAGCGGAGGGCCTCTACGCGGGGGCGGGCGCGCGGCTGCGATCCGCCGTGCTGCCGGTTTGGGGCACAGTCCGGCCGCCGCACCCTCCGCGTCGCCAGGCGCACTGCTCACCATGCGTCAGCCCCACTTTGTGCCCATGCCCGCTGGAGTCTGCCAGCCCCCTTCGTCGCCCCCCTCCGTGCGCTCGCCCTTCTCAGCCCAGTCCCCATCGGGGCGGTCAACGCCGGAGCTGCAGCCGCGCAGCAAACGCGCCTCGTCGCAGGGCGGGGAAGCGCCGGCGCCGCACCCTGGGCCGCAGCCAGCACCGTAAGTGCCATCAGCATAGTGCCGCCGGTACAGTAGTACTGTTGTACATGTGCATCGTACGAGCATGCAGTGCCCGGCCTTGAGCAAAGTGGCCGACTCCTATGTATGCATAGTGCCTTTACGTACATGCGTATCAACATGTGTGTGCTGTAGGGCTCAAGGGCAGCGGCGCATGAGCGCCTCTTCCCCCACCATCTCGTCGCCACCGCCAGAACGCGCGGTTGCGTCCTCGGCCACAGCCTCGTCGTCGCTGCAGCCATCGCCAACCGCTGCGTCCGCCGGAGGCGCCATTGCAAGGCCGCAGCCTGATGCTGCAGCCGCCCCCGCGCCCCTGTCTGCATCCAACACCGCTGCCGCGGCTGCTGCTGGGGCCTCACCGTCGCTGTCTTACTCTGCAGCGCTGACCACCAAGAAAGCTTCTCAGCAGACGCGAGCCGTGGCAGCGAAAGGGACAGCAGCAGCCCCGTCAGCACTCGCACCTGGAGCAGCTGCTGGTGCAGCAGCAGGCGGCGCCAGTGCGGCACGCCAGCAGCAGTGCCAGCCGAACCAATCAAGCCGGCAGGGCGCTACTGGTGCGCCGGCTGGCGCTGCGGCGCAGCACGGCGGTCAGCCGAGGCAAGCAGGTAAGCAGCAGCGCGGCAGCCCAGGGTGCGCTGGTGCTGGCGTTGCCGCTGCTGTAGGCGCCGTGGGCATGCCAGGTAGGCCTCAGGCGCAGAAAGGGCTAGACAGGGCATCACCTCAGCCGGCCAGCAGCAACAACGCAAGCACCTGCAAAACACAAGCCAAAGGTGCGACTGCCACGGGTGCCGGCGGCAGCAACGCTAGTAAGCGGGCCGCCAGTGGACCTGCGCCTCAGCTGCCGCCGCTGCCATCGGGCGCTGCCCACACACCAGCACGCAGCGGGGCGCTGCGTGCGCAAGCCTCGCAGCCAGCCGCATCAACAGCCACAGGCGCGGACGCCACGAGGGACCCGCAGCAGCAGCAGCAGCAGCAGCAGTCGCCTAGCGGCCAGCACCAGCATCCCCCCGCCCCCACCATCACACCCTCATCGGTTTCCCGGTCGGGCCGCACGCACTCGCGCCACGGCAGCACCGCCGGTGCGAGTACGGGTGTGAACGCTGAGGATCTCGGCGGCCTCATGCCGCCTTCTGCGTCAGGGGGCGGCGTCTTAGGCAGCGACGCCAGCACGGCCAGCCAGAGCCAGCTGGAGGCGCGGCGCCTGGCGGCGGATCGCCAGACGTGGCAGGCCAGCTTGCTCAACGTGCTTGAGGGGCGGGGCCAGAGCATGGAGGACGTCATGATCGAGCTGCTGCAGCTGGAGCGTGATGCGGAGGCGCTCGTTGAGCAGGTGGGTAGTAATTTGGGTAGGTGGGCAAAACTGCCAATGCTGTCTGTGAACCCATGGAAAGCACCATGCTCCCTTGCAGGTGGGCAGGTGGATGTGCGGTGAGGCATTGAGGCTGGCAGGTGGGTAGGCATTACTTTGCCTGGAGGCATGTGGTGCGTAGCATCGGATATTTGGATTGGTGGCAAACTGTCAAAGCTGATACCAGAGGAACGCATGTGGTGTGATGTGATGCACTGGAGTCTGGAGGGGATCATCAGATGCAGACGGCTTGCCATGCCACCTGAGCCCCCACGGGGGATACATGAGCCCCCATGGGGGATATGCATGGATGCGCTCTGCCGACCCTCGCCTATTTTGTTTTTGCCGCATTGTCCTCGGCCTGCGTGGTTCGAGGTGGTCAGGGATCAGGTCAAGGGGGTGAAGATTGTCCACCTGTTGACCGCATTTTCTCAATCCTGTGTTCTTGTCATCAACATGCATGCAGATGCAAAGCCAGGTCGCTGACTTAGTAGAGGTGGTAGAGGTTCCCATGAGCGGGAGCAGCTCGGATGACGACGCGCCGGCCCCTGGCCGCTCTCGCCACGCTAGCAGCGGCAGCAGCCGTCACCACCATCATCAGCACCACCGCGCAGCAGCAGGGGGCAACGGGGCCGGTGCAAGCGCGTCGTCGAGCGGCGCGCCGCAGCTGCCTCGGCGGCCTGCCCTGCTGAGCAGCGCAGACCTTGACCATGCCATGCGGGAGATGGAGATCTTCGTGCGCCAGGCGCGCAGCCTGCCCAAGCCCCTTTGGCTACACAAGTAGGTTGCGGCGGCATGGCGCCTAACGCTTGCCTTGTGGCTGGTTCAGGGCAAGGGAGGAAAGTCCTCTAGCCAGGCTTGACGGAGCTACCTACTCACAGCGTTCACACCTTGCTGCGCTCAGCACGTACTTTTTGCTGAAGTGTCGGTCCGCAATTGTGCATTGCTGCAGTGGCATTAATGCATTGGCCACTCCGCCGCTGTACGATGCGCCTGCCTCTGTCACACATGCACATAACGCCCCTTCCTTATGCTTGTGGTACCTACACGCAATGCGTGCTGATCTGGCGTGTTGCGTCCTTGTCGGCCCCTCCCACTCCCTCCCTGGCTTGGTGTTTTCCAGGAAACTGCTGGGCCAGGACCCGCAGCTGTCCTGCCGCTACGCCAAGCTGCGCCAGGGCCTGCTGCTCAACGCAGCTGGCGTGGTCATCGCCACATGCGGGGCCCAGGCCGCCGCACTCGATGCAGGCCTACCCGTCACAGGGGGCTGGCCCTCATCCTCCCAGCACCAGGCAGGCGCAGCAAACGGTGGCAGTTTTGGCTCCGGGGGTGCGTCAGGGGGCTTGCTGGTGGGCAATGGCGGTGGTGGCGGTGGCGGGGCTGGCGCCAGCAGTGCTGCTACGGAGGAGGAGGCTGTGCGGTCTGCGTACCGGCGAGTGAGGCGGCTGGTGGAGGTGGGGGAGAAGCTGTGCTACAACATCAGGTGGGTGGGCGGGTGGGCGTCAGGAAGTGGGGACCCAGCAGCATGTACCGCAACATGCACCGCAGAATGTACACAGTGCACCGCTGCACATTCCTTATCAGCTTATCTTATGAATTACCGAATTACTGGTAGTTGCTAGAGTGATATGAGGTGCATGCCCTGACGCTGTGGCTTTCTCCACGCGTCACCAGCCTTGTTGGTTGTCCGTGCCTGGCATGCTGACACGCCGCTCTGAGCACCACGTGCCCACCCCTGCCCATGCCTCGTTGGCCTTGACCCGGGTACATGTATCCATGTTAACCTGAGGAGTGCGCGTCCAGGCTTGGAAAACATCCAAAATGGGTAGCCAGTTGCCAGGTTGTCAGCATGCCACATTCACACCACACTGGTTATCATCTGTTCAAGAATGTGCGTGTGTGTGCCCTCTCACCTGTTACATACCCCCTCAACCTGCAGGGATGACCTGCCGCGTGAGCGCGACGCGGTGACGGCCGTGTATGACCTGGAGTGCACGCTCCTGGCGCTGACCGAGGTGAGAGGTGCTGGTGATACTGCACCGCTGTGCTCACTGCAGTGATCCACTGACCTGAACACGACACCGACTCATGTTTGCACAACCCCTACGGCCCACGCAGCTCGTGCAAACATGGGTGGCCCACTGAACCATGCTTATGTGTTGCTGTGTTGCTGTTCATGTTTGGTGCCGCTCGTTGCACATTGCGCGCGTGCTGCGTTTGTTGCCACAGTCCGCCATCTCTGCAGCGGAGGTGGCTGCGCCGCAGCTGCTGCCGGCGTCTGCGCTGGAGCCCGCCAGCAGCGCCACCGCCATGAGCGCGCACATGCGCACGGTGCACAGCAAGCGCGTGGTCGCGTTGTGGGAGGAGGTGAGGGGGATGGGATGACGTGCAGGGGGATGACATGCAAGGGGGACGGGGCGGAAGGGGGGCGAGGACAGGTGAAGTGGCAGTAAATCAGCCAACCTGTCAGCGCCTGAATGGTTTTTGGGGAAAGCATCATTACATGTTTTTTGTGGTGCTTGCCAACGAAAGACACGTGCGCAACGGGGGATGCTGATCCAACATAGTGGTGGTATGTTTTGGAGTTGCGCGTAGGAAGCAATCAAGGCTTGGTGGCAGTGCCGACTCAAAAGTAGCCGTCGTTGCAGTGTCAAAGGCTCCGTCCAGCTGCTTCCTGGTCTGTAAAGCACAACACCGTGCGTGCTGTGGTAAGGTGTGACTCCCGCAGCGCCATGCAGCGTGCACGTGCGTATGGGCGGTGGGTGATGTGTGCGTGCGTGTGTGCGTGTTTGCGTGCGTGCAGACGTGGCGGCTGGTGCCTCAGGTATATCGCCTGTGGCCCGGCTGGAAGCTGGAGCTGGACACGCGGCTGTGCCGCCTCTACCTGGGCGCCGGCAAGCACATGCTGGACATCATGGCGCAGTACGCGCGCACCACGCGCCGCCTGGCGCGTGCGGCACGCACCAACAGGGGGGCGCCGCAGCAGGTGTCTGGAAGGAGCCAATCCGGCGAGGCGGGTGAAGGTGAGCGGCACGCTGACATGCCTGTCACGGGCGTAACATTGGTAGCTCTGGGAGAGTGGGCGCTCCCAGTGGGTTGATGCTGAGTGCACGCGCGTGCTTCGCCATTTCTGAAATGCCAGGAAGACCATATCGAGAAAGTCTATGAAATGAATTTGCATGGAGGCACATGGGCACGAAGCACAATCAAAGCAAGGCATGCGGCAGCGGGCACAAGCACACTGCCTTGTCCTTTGCATGCATGTGTGTGGGTTGAGTCTGTCGGGCCACACACCATTCCTGCTGCATTCCGGCGCTGCAGGGAGCGGCAGCGCATCCGGATCTGATCACGCCAACACCGGATCAGACAACACCGACACGGACACGGATGTGGATTTCGATGATTCCGACGATGACGACATGACCGCCTCGGCAGGCGCTGTCAGCAGCGCGTGGGGCAGCGCGGCCACTCAGGCCGCCGCGGCGGCTGTCGCCGCCGCAGAGCAAGCCCATGGCCGCGCGCATGCCGTCACCGGCGCCACCGCATTCGTCGACGGCAGCGCTAATAACGCCGCGGCGTTGGCTGCGCTGCGCCAGTGGACAGGGGAGGCTGCGGTGGAGGCCAGCGCGTGGCTGCCGCAGGTGCTGCTGGGGCTGGTGGCGCGCGCTGCGCGTGCGCACCAGGTGCTGCGGGAGAACCTGACTGCGCCGGTGGACGTCCTCATCGGCATGGGTGAGCGTGTTGCGGATGAAGCACCGCCTAGGCTGGTTTAGGTTGCAGCACCTTGTAGAGCATGCAGCGGGGCTTAAGCGCATGGCTGCCAGGCGCTGTTGGTCGCTGCGGCTTGACGAACGTGGCACGCTCCCTGTGGCATGAAACCAAACTGCACCCCGTTACTGCGCACGCACCCTCATCAACGAATGCATCACGGCAGACTGCCTGTGTTTTGCGCTTAAACGCACGTGCCCTCACAGGCGCTAAGGAGGACACATCGGGCTCGGAGCCGCGGCGGATCGACCCGCATCAGGAGGAGGCGCTCTTCAGCCTGCTGGACGACATGCAGGACACCTACGCACAGCTCGCGCTGGCCAGCACGCGCCGCACCGCGCGCCTGTGCTCCGCCGCCGGCGCTGCGAGCCTCCCCCCCTCCACGCCCTCGTCCGCATCCTCCCGCTCATCCTCCGCCAGCATGCACCCCCTGAGTAGCCTGCACCTGCACGGCACCGCCCTGGGAACGCATCGCGCCAACGCACCCGCCACTGAATCACCACATGCACAGCAGGCGCACGCGCAGGCAAAGCAGCTGCCGCCGCCGCCGCCGCCTATGGGGGAACCGCTCGCGCTCTGGGCGCTGGAGGCGTTGCGGGACCAGGCAGAGGCGGCGATACGCCTCGTGCACGCGTATGACAAGTCCGCGCTGGGCTTGGGGCCGTTGTTTGAGGAAGCGGCGGCTGCGTTCGCGCAGCAGCAAGCGGCCCAGCAGGACAGCGGGCGGGGCAACGGCAGCGGCGGCGATGATGCACTGGCGGAGGAACCGGTACGTTCACTGCCTGTGAACACGAATGCCTGCATCGCTGCGTCCAGCTGTATCCAGCATACCGTATTCAGTGTTTATTCGCGCCTTATCTGAGTGGCACGATAAAAACGCAAGTCACATGTTGTGAGCTCGTCGGGATGTGATCTTTCGTGGTACAGAGCTTGTTGGGGTTTTGTTGTGCGTCGCTCTTTTTTGCAGGACCTGCGTGTGTTGGCTGCGCTGTTCCAAGCAGTTAAGAAGTCCACCAGCACCGTCGTCAACGCGCTGCTGCACATCCGGCGCCAGATCAACGTGCGGCGCGCCCAGGGGGACGGAGATGCGCTGCTGCTGCCCAGCGGGGGCATCTCGCCGCCAGCTGCGGCGGCTGCGCCGCTTCTGGTGCCTACAGCCAACGCCCCCGCTCGCATGCCTTCCTCGGCATCCTCCATCAGCTTAGCAGGGACACCTGTAGCGGGGACACCTAGCAGTCCGAGCACTGGTGCGGCCGCGGGCAGTGCTGAAGCGTCTGCAAGGAGCAACAGCATGCGGCGGCCAGGCGGCATTTCGTCGGCTTTCATCGCTGCCAGCAACAAGGGTCAGCAGCAGCAGCAACAACAACAGCAGCAAGCCTCGTCAAGCAGTGCACGCAGCAGTTATGATGGCGGACCAGTAAGCACCCCGGATCGTCCGCAGACTCAGCAGCAGCCGGGCCGACACGAACAGCCTGTTCAAAGCAGTGTGCAAGCCTCACGTCCTGCGTATGGGAGCAGCACAGCTTCCAATGCTGCAAGCCTAGCTGCTCAACCCGGCCAGGGCTTTGGGGTCAAGGCGGTGTCGCCCTCCCCCGCAGGCTCGTCATCCCCCTCGCCCTCCCCTGGAGTGTCCCCCTCCACTACCCCCCCCGGAGCGGCCAACAACATGGTAGCATCTTGGGCCAAAGTTGTGGGCCAGCAGGAGCAGAAACGCAAGCAGCAGCAGCAGCAGCAGCAACAAGCTGGGCAACAGCAGCAGCCTAAGCTCACAGGCGCCCAACAGACGCGCCCCGCATCCCCACAAACACCGACGTCCCTGCCACCCGGCCCTCAGCACCATCATAGCCATGCGCCGTTCTCCTCTCCACCATCGCCGCCGCAGCAACAGCGCCAGCCTGCGTCCCCGCAGCGCGGCCAGTCGCCGTCAGCATCACCGCCACGGCAACCAGCATCGCCACAACGGGGCAACTCTCCACCGCCACCATCACCGCCGCGGCAGCCGGCATCGCCACAGCGGGGCAACTCTCCACCGCCACCATCGTCTCCCCTGCGTGCTCAGCAGCAGCAGCAGCAGCACAGTCAACAGTCAATGCTGCAAGGCAGCGGGATAGAGGAGATGCGTCTGGGGCGCTCCACTGCACCTGCTTCGCCGTTTGCTGCGATGACTGCTGCCTTGCCGCAGGCGCTGTCCAGCGTTGCCACTCTCACAAACGCACCCACCCTGGCGGCGCTACCCTCTGAGCAGGTGCAGGTGCCCACCCCACACCAGCAGCAAGGCCAGCAGGCTCAGGAATCGAGTCCGATGTTGCTCGCGCCGCAAACGGCACACTCGCCGTCTGCTCTGCAGCCTGCTGTTGCCACGGCTGCTGCCGCGGCAGTCAGCCAAAATCGGCCCTCGAACACGCTGCCGCCGATCCCCCCGGCAAAGGGACCCGTGCAGCAACCTGCACCGGCGTCAGCTAATGCTGTGGCGGCAGGGGCTCAGGCAGCGCAGCAGCAGCAGCATGCTGCCGGTATGCAGCCCCAAGCTGCCGTGCAGCCATCACAGCAGCAGCAGCAGCAGCAGCAGAGTGAGGAGGATGAACATGAATACCAACAATGTGGGGACCATGATGACGATGGAGGCGGTTGGCAGATCGCCGGCACGCACCACAAGCATCACCACCACAGCAATGCCAACACGCTTGGCGCTGGCGGCATGGCCGGGGCCCAGCTGTCGCCCACCGTCTCCGGCAGCCGGGGCGGAGGCACGGCGTCCGCTGCAGGCCGCATCGGTGCATCCCGCGGTGGTGGGCGCGGCGGTGCTGGCGCGGCACGCGGTGGCGGCCATGGGGGCCGCGGTCACGGCCGGCTGTTTGGTCGTGGTCGTCAGGGGTCCGTCACCTTCCGGGAGGATGAAGACTTGTTCGGAGAGGGAGGGGCCCCTCCTGCAGCGCCTGCTGCAGACACCATTGCTGCCGCTGCTGCTACGGGCGCAGCACCCGTGCCTGCTGCAGACACTCCTGCTGCTGCTGTAGTAGTTGCAGCCGGGGCAGTAGCAGCACTTGCAGCGCCTGCAGCGGCGGCAGTGGCCACCCCGGTGCCTGGCGTATCATATGCCGCCAAGGCGGCGGCCGCCCCCGCCCCTGCCGGCCCGGTGCGCACTGCGTCACCCTTCACTCCTCGTGGCACACCTTCGCCGTTTGTGGTGACGTCACCTGCACATATCGCGCCTGTTGCGGGGCCCGTCGTGGGTGCCATTGCTGCAGCAGCAATGCCCGCAGCAGGAGTGAGCCCACCTGCGGGTGCGCAGCCAGTGCCGCAGCAAGCGCCTGTTGCAGTTGCTGCACAGGGGCCGGTGGGCGTGGCGGGCGTGCCCGCAAGCGTCGTTGCGAGTCAGCCGCAGCAGGGCTTGAAAGCCACCAGCAGGACTACGAGCGGTGCCCTGAGCCAGGGCGCAGGCGCCTCGTTCCAGTTCCCCACCATCGCTCCCGTCGCGCCAATCGTGTCCATGCCGCCGCCACCTGCACAGCTTATGGGGGCCCGCCAAGCGCCGCGAATGCTACCGTCCCCGGGAGGGTCAGCTGCGGCCGCACTGCAGCAGCAGCAAGCAATCGGAGTTGGCGTCGATGCTTCAGTCGGTGGGACAGGACAAGGGCAAGGGGTGGGAGGAGGCGCTCCGACGTCGCCCGTCACCCCAGCGCATGCTATGCTGCCCCCCGGCCTGGCAGTGCAACCTCAGCAGCAGCAGCAGCAGCAGCAGCAGCAGCAGCAGCAGGTGGCTGTGCAGCCGTCGGGGCCGTACTGCGCACCTGTGAGCCCCACGCTGCGCGCGCTGCTCGCCGGCATCAACAGCGACCCCTTCTGGTCCATCAAGTGGTCGGACCTGAAGGACTCGCTGCAGCAGGCGCTCGGGGAGGGAAGCTTCGGCCAGGTCAGCGAGCGCCACGCGCAAGATGTACAACACGCACTTATCTGCACCACTTCGCATACCGTACTGTGCATCTACAAGCATTATCACTACTGTCAGTCCTCTAGATGAGTCGTCATCTAGAAGGGAATGCCGGCCTCGGCTAAAAAGCTCCAAGTGTTTGACCAATCCCAACATAAATCTGAAATCTACAGTGTATTTGGCCATCTGGACCGAGCGTTTGCACTGGCTTGTGCCCCTGGCTTGGAAATGTGCTGTGCTGAGGCTGCGACTCTGTGAACGTAGCTGTCGCTTAGTACATGCTCTGTTCATTTGTCCACGTCTTGTGGCGTCCCTGCTTGGTTGTGCAGGTGTGGCGCGGCCAGTACCACCATGCTGAGGTGGCCATCAAGGTGCTGAGCATCGCGCGTGAGGAAGACTTTGACGAGGCTGCCGTAATGAGGTTCAAGAAGGAGGTGAGGGGAGGGGGGAGAGAAGGGGGGAAGGGGGGCGAAGCGGATGAACGGGGGTGCGGGAGAGGGCCTTACTCACAGTGGGGCTGCTGACGTGCTGTGTCCGGGCAGTGAGGTTTGCGTTAAGCCGGACCTGCATTACTGGCTAGGAGTGTGTTCACGAATGCAGTGTGGTTGCAGGCTGATGAGACGCATACTGAGCGGATGAATGGTGCAGGACCCAAATCCAATGGCCAGCAGCACCGTGACCATGGCCCCCAAGCCTTTGTTTGCTTCCGGACCGCGCATCGCAGATTGAGCTGCAGCGGCGTCTCAACTACCACCCCAACATCGTGCGCTTCATCGGCGTGTGCGCCGAGTACATCACCTACCACTGCCAGCAGCAGCAGCCGCAACAGCATGCGGGGGCGGGCGACGCGCCTGCGGCCACGCCCATGCTTGCCATCGTGATGGAGATGTGCAAGCTGGGCCCGCTGCACTCCATGATCACACGGGTGAGGCGCGCAGTAGCTCCTCTGGTGTGTTGATGGAGGGTGCTATGTTGTATGCATCTCGGTATGCGTGGGCATGCGGCTGGGCGCCAAAGTTCTTTGTGCAGCAAATATCGCTCGTCACCATCAATGCAGCACAATACCATATAATACATGTGCGGTAACAACCAGTTGCCACTAAAACCATGTGATTTCCTGGGGTCTGCAGCTGCCAACCTCTTACTTTCCCTGACCCACCCACTGTTCTGGCGGATGTTGCTTCACGCCGCCGCTATAACCCGGCTGTCCCCTAACTTCACTTGTGTGCCGCACCTGCACCTGCAGGCACACCGCGTACGTGACCAACCGTTGTCGTACGCTCAGCGTGTCAACGCAGTGGACAAACACGCACAGCAGTTCTACCTGCGGTGGGTGGATGCGCTGCGCCGCATTTTGTTACCCGTACGCCCTCGCCCTCACCCCCATCCCCGCCCCGCCGCCCCCCCCCCACCACACACACACACACGGGGGAATCACACTGCAGTGCATCGTGAGGTCGTCGTGTCCCCACTGCGTAGGCGTTACTACCCGCGCCCGTTGTTACGCCCCCCCGTCACGCATGAGCACATACCTGATCCCACTGCTCCTTGTCGTTGGGGCCGAAGTTGACAGGTTTCATTACGGTCCAACAATTCCCTCTTGGTGAAGGCTAACCTGAAATCCTTCTTTTGCATTATATGTGGCCCTGCCGGCTGCTGCAGGTGGGATAAGCGGCTGGAGGTGGCGTACGGCGCGGCCGCGGGCCTTGAGTTCATGCACAGCCAGGGCGTGGTACACCACGACCTCACCAGCGCCAACCTGCTGCTGGAGCTGCAGGCGGAGACCTGGGTCACCAAGGTGATTGTGTCATATCAGGAGCGTTTCGGCCAAATGGCCCATGCCCCCCTGAGATGGGGACGAGACGACGAGAGTAGGCTCACCAGCCTAGGCACGTAGCATGCCACAGGGCCACAGGGGCTCAGTGCACCACATTGCCAAGGTAGCA
>BDDA01000027.1:116461-138084 GCA_001662385.1 Chlamydomonas asymmetrica | reverse complement strand
AGCACGAGGAATGCGTGGAGCTGAACGCGGAGGTGTCAGATCGGGGGAAGACGGGGTCGGGCGGTGAAGGCGGCGCTCAGCAAAGGATTTGCTCTTGGTATGGATCGCGAAGCGGTGGGATAGGGTAATGGTCCAACGAGGTTATTGGGGCCAACATTACGTCCCCTAGCACGTTAGGCACCGGTGGTGAGTGCAGTTTGATTTTCGGAGGTCGTCAGGCCCTGATTGTCAGGCCCTGATGCCCACGTCAGGCCCGGATACTAGCAGGCTGCTGCTGCGGCGGCCGATGTGGAGACCTTGCAGTCTTGTGCCCTGATCCTACCATACCACCACAGTGCTGTGACCTGGTACGGTAGTATCAGAGGGCAGAGGACCGCCAAGCCTCCACATCGGCCGCAGCAGCACCTGCCGCGTTGTGTCATGGTCAGGGAGGGACCCACCCATCATCAAGGCCATGCGTGATTGGGTGGCCAGTAGGAAATTGTGCATGCAAACCATCCATGCGAACCCGGATGACATCAGGATGCAGCCCATGCACGCGTCCAAGCCCACACATGTGTTTCCTCGCCTCCTGCCACTCTCTGACGCAGGTGTGTGACTTCAACCTGAGTCGTGTTGTGGCTCACGCGCCCTCCATGTCTGGCCAGCACAACCACGGCATGCTCACCAACAGCGGGGCCATGACGTCACCCACCTACCAGTCGCCAGAGTACCTGGCAGGAGCAGCGCGGTGAGTGCGTTGCAAATGTTTGTGATGTACTGGTGTTATGTTACATCGTGAGTTTGTCGGCCAAGCGGCCCATACTCACCCCAAACGGGTACCAGATGTCAAGAATAGGCTTGCAAGTGTTCAAAGCAGCAGGGCATGCAGGTTGAGTGGGGTGAGCCACTGAGTGTGGGCTGACCGGGCGTGGCTGCAGACATGGCGGGTTCAGGGGGGGCCCCCGAGTGCCAGTGACGATGACAAGGGCGCGGCCAGGATCGCTGTGCCATACGCGATTCGCTACGTTTTGTGCCTGCACCCGGCATGTTGAGCATGCATTGGCGTCAGTGCGCCGTGTTTCAGGGTTCAGGATCAGTTACGCAACGCAAGCCGCACAAACAGGATCGTTAGGTGGGTTTCAACTCTCAAGTCGTAACATGAACCCATTGCCTTGCGCTTTGCCTTGCTCTGTCTGTAGGTATGACGGCAAGTCCAGCGATGGTAAGTGACGGAATGCCAAACACAAAGAAGTGTCTTGCTGACATCATACTGGTTTCCTTGCTGACTTCCTTTGCTGCCTCAAGTACTGCATCAAGTACTGCCTCAAGTGCCTGAACATTTTTTTGTTTGCTGCCTCAAGTGCCTGATCGTTTTTTGTTTGCTGCCTCAAGTGCCTTGTCCTGACGCTCCACTTGTGTGCTGACGCCCCAACCACCCACTGTCCTGCGCGTGCAGTGTACAGCTTTGGCGTGGTGCTGTGGGAGATCGTCACCCTGCAGCGCGCGTGGCACCACCTCTCACCCGGGCGCGACTACATCGTGCGCCTCATCCAGAACGTCACCAGCGGGCAGCGGCCGCAGCTGCCCGAGCCGGGCACGGTGTCTCCGCCGCTGCCGGAGCTGGACTCCCTCACCGACCTCATTCGCTCGTGCTGGCATCAAGACCCCATGCAGCGGCCAAACATGGCGCAGGTGGCAGAGACGCTCAGGGTGAGTGTCACGCATGAGATTCATTTACCTGCTTGAGGGGTTAAGACGGTGCGTCGGTGCAGCTTTGTTGCGGGGGACACCGCAATACTGATGCTTGCGGTCCCGGTGTTCACCAGATTGCACGCTGTAAGATGCGAGCTGCGATTGATACATGCATGATGCCGCATTGACAAAGAGGCATGCCTTAACGCGTTTTACAACGGTGTCGGCCCCTTGCAGGTGCTCAAGCAGACCGTCAGCGCGCGCATGCGCGAAGCGGTGCAGAAGCGGCACCAGCACCTGCACCTGCAGCAACAGCAGCAGCAGGCAGCTGGCCCTGTTGCCAGGACGTCAAACCCAGGCCAGGCTCAGGGCCAGGCCCAGGCCCAGGGTCAGCCAGAGGGGAACGCAGCGGCGCCGCTGCAGACCCAGCAGGCGCAGGCGGAGGCGCCGCCGGCGGCTGCTTCGCGTCTGGCTGACGCGAGCGCTGAGGGTGTCGTGCCCTTGGAAACCATGCAGCAGGCTGCACCTCAGGCCTTCCTGGGTCAGCAGCAGCAGCAGCAGGAGCAGGAGCTCCAGCAGCAGCAGTAATGGTAGGAGAAAGGGAGAACGCAGCAGCAGCAGCAACAGCCCTGCTTTGCAGGCTGATCATGGCAACATGTGGCGTTGGATGGCATCATGTGGCGTTGATTTTTTGCGCGCTAGGTTAAGCCGGGCTAGGTCCGTTGATGTATGGCGGCATTCATTGTTGGGTGCAGCTCTGCTGCGCAGCGCCGCAGCGGGTGCAACGGATGGCAACGGATGGCAACCGAGGGAATGCCGCGGATTGCATAAACGCAGTATTTGTGCCCATTTAGTTCACAGCATCGCATGCATATCACCATCACCACATCCACCAGGCAGGCCTGTGGTTACAGTATTAACGAGGCAGTCAACCTCGCTTCCAGGGCTGCCGGTGGCGGTCAAGCTCACGTGGTCAAACCATGCGTGAACAGACGTGTACTGGGAGCTAGGGTACGGTACCTACATGTGTCACATGGGATATTTGCCCAGGTATTCACCAGCAATTGAGTTGTTGCGGATACCGATACCGGCACCCGTGTTAGTGGGGATGCGGAGTCGCAGCTTGGGCCTCGACTCGGCGTCTCCAAGTGGCGAATACCATTTGGGTCACCTAGTAGACCCTCAGGTCCCCCTTTCCCCACGCTTGTACCCCCAACATGCATTTTCTCCCGTCTGCCATGCCAGCAACTCTCAACCTGTGCTGCAGATGGTTTCTTGTGACCGCATCGTAAAGGGAGGGTGCACCACCACGAACCGCCGTGCCGCGCAATGAATGTCTGTTCCTTGCTGTTGGCAGCATTGTTTGCACCTTCGGGCGGCAATTCGGCTTCCAGCTTGTTGCCATAACATGCCGTTTCCCCATCCTCAAGTATAGCGTAAGTTGTCGTTCTCTTCACCGTGTGTGTCCGTCATTATGGAGGCGAGCCCTGCCGTTGATGTGTTTATTGGGTATACCGTATGACCGATGTGTCCATGCACCAGCAGTTCAGCTTTTCCCTGACATGGGCCTGCAGCATCAGGCACATGCAATCAAACATTGCATGAACTCTGCTTAACTTGTACTGCCGCACACGGCAGGCCACGTGCGTCGCCTCCGCACCCACAAGTTGAGAGTGTCTCGGGCTTGCCTGCTTGCCAACTGCAAGCATTTTGTGTGTTGGCGAGCGCTCCGCATACCGTATTGAGTTCCCCGGCAGGAGTCACACACGGCGTGGCGCAGACTGCCGGTCATGCTTATTCGTGTCTGGCCATTTTAGCATTCCGTCATGCAGCTCTATAGCAGACATGTCACCAATCTTGCTTGCTGGAACCTCCTTACTTACTTGTCCTCCTTGTCCTTGCTCTTGTATGGTTCACTACGTCAGGCTGCACCTGCTCTTATCGATCTGTAAAGCTGTACAGTGGTTTCAGTACTGTTTTTACTTTTGACGCTATTGCCAGGGCTGGGCGTACCACATTTGGCCAGGCATCAAGTTCTTGCACTGTTCCCACGCCCCCTGCCTTGCCCACATTTTAAGCCTTTGCAGCAGGCAAGATGCTTGTCACAAATGTGTTGGCAGCGCCACCTACTCACGTTACACACAACTGTTGACGGGAATGCACAGCTGGAATGAACAATCCCAGTATGATGCGCAGCGCCACATAGGTGCCTGGTTCTAGGCATCTGCAGGAGACAAGCTTTTGCCGCACATGGTCCGCCACCAGGCTCCGGAACCTGGTTAGAAACCAAATCCATGGTATTCCGGAATCTACCGTGAAACAGCCTGTTGCTGAATTGCCTCTAGAGAACTGTCTTGTTATAACAAGCACTTAAACAAGAAAGTGCAACCCTTCAACGTGCACTACGTATGCAGTAGCCCCTGGCAGTTGGTAATCGCACAAACAGCCTGGTCCACTATTCGCCTGGGGCCATCAAAAGGATGGGCAACAGCCACAGCAGCTCCTTAGAGGTGAGGAGGACGCTTGCTCCTGCGGTCAGTTACTCTAGCCAGGGCCCTAGCCGTGTGGTGGTGAAGCAGACAGGGGAGGACGTTGTGTTTTCGGCAGACTTGGTATTCGCGTCGACCGGAGCTCTAAAGCTGCTGTTCGCTGCAGACACCTTTCCACAAGGTAAGCATGCTCTCACGTAAGCAAGTCCTAGCTGGTGTGTGAGCGCGCGCAGAGTGCTTGCTCGTCCCCAGCACTGAGCCCATATGTGGCGTGACCCCCAAATTTGCGTCGCGGCTCGCTCTTGTTCAGCATGGGACCAGAGGTACATATTGCATCAAGAGGCCTGACTGGTGGCGCCTCCTGCAGCGTGTCAATTGGGTTCAACACAACCCTTCTCTGTCCGCGGCTGTCACGTGTCTCAGGTGGCCTGGCCCTTGCAAGCACACCGTACGCAAAAGCTGCGGTGCTTCGATACATCTGCACGTGGCTGCCTCTACACGATGCACTTCACCAGAGACATAACTGTGAAAGCGGGGGCGGCGGTGTGAGTGCAGCTGGTGCGCTCTCCGGTGCGCCCCCGCTTGACGTGGCTTGGGTCTGGTTTGCCAACCGTCTGCTCGCGGGCGTGTATGAGGACGACGTCAAAGGCACGCTCGAGAAGGGCTGCCAAGTAAGTATGGGGTCGCACTAGCCACGGTCACGGCTACGATAAGCTGCCTGAATATGGACCGTCCGTGTGCGGTTTCGCTAACTGGGGTTTTGCAGGGTCAAAGGGGTTGAGCTGGACCAGCGTGAGAATGCTCCAGTAATTACAGATGTTATGACAAAATGCAGACTCGTAACTGTGGTCTCACTTCTGTGTACGGTAGCATGTAGGGACGTGCTGGTGAGCTCACGCAGTGGCGTAGAGGATTTCTTATCTCTCTTCTTATTGCCAAACCAAAGTGAAGTCTGAAACTTTGATATGTTTGCCTTTGACTTGCTCAATCTGCAGGTGGATCCTTTTCCTGAGGCGCTCACGTTCGCGTTTTATGGTGAGCCGGACGCGCCACCCAGCGCCACAACCAACACCTCACAGCAGCACCAGCGTAACGCACACGAAGTGACCGCTTCTGAGTGTCGTAGCCAGGCCCAAGCGGCCATGCTGGCTCAGTGGCGCAAGCAGCCCTGTGCTGGCGCGTTCTGGCCGCCACCGCTGGAGGCACCAGCCGAGGCGCAGCGCCCTGCAGCAGGAGCGCGCGCGTTCCCACTGTTCGACAAATTGGTGAGATGGGCGTCAAATGCAGGCGTCTGTGCAGGGCAGGGTATGATCAGGCACTCTGCCACATGTTGACTGCGTCGTGCTGCAACGACTCACCATTGTGCTGTAGCGTCATTAGTCATGACTCAGTGATGGGCTTCCGCACTTGCATATGTGCGCCCTCATGCCCATGTTAGCACTGCTACTGCAGCCATGCACAGTCAATAATGCTATGGCCCTGGACACAAGTTCCTGCATAACTGCTCTGCTCTTGCAGGCACCGGTGATGCGATATCTGGCAGTCCTGACACACTCGGTGCTGCGGCCCGCATACCTGGACACGGCCTTCCTGCACACAGCAGTTGGGAGGTGAGCGCATTGCAGTACATACAGCTCCTATACCGGTAGTCCTTGTATTTGTTCCACACTTTCATGAGTGGCGTGGACTAATGGATTTGCGTTTCCAGCTGGCTTGCCCAATGTTACGACATTGTTGTTCCGGTACGTGTGATGTCCGCTGCTAAGCCGGCTGCTCTGCGCCTGCACACCGCTGCTGCCCAAGCCGTGCAGGTATGCCCGCCTGCTGCTCCTCCATCGCGACCACCCAGACACGCTGCTGGTGCCCACAGCCGACATGGCGCTGGTGTGGGCCGCGCACATGGGGATGAGCCAGCAGTATCGCCAGGACTGCAGCAGGATCCTCACAAGCACCATCACGCCGGCATCTTCAGCAAGCATGGACGTAGCGTCCCGGCGATCCGGTGACGGCGGCAGCGGTGCCGTTGGGGCCAGCGGGTCTTCGTCCCGCATGGTGATGTCACGACGCAACAGCGGCGGTGTTGTCTGGGATGCTGGCCATTATGCGCTGGAGGTTGGCTCACCGGAGTGGAATGCTGCGTACGCTGCCACCAAGGCCCTTTATGAGGCGACGTATGGTGAGCCATGCGGTGCGCTGCATGAATTGCTCCGGCACCAGGCACATGTTTGGGGGTACAGCGACACAACAATAGCTCATTATCCTGCTAAAGTATGAACCACACTGTGGTCTTGAGGCGCCTTGGGGTCTTGAGGGCCTACAGCATTCCGTATGACACCAGCCCTTTTGCTTGGGCAGGAGCGTGCATTGAGCATGCATGCACACATGGGTTGTGCTGGTCAGCGCCGAATTACGTCGATCGGGCTATATGGGTCCGGGCTTTATGTACTTGCATGTCTGATGTGATCACACTGTATGTGCTTGCGCTGACCTGCCATGATCCTGCGCTTGCCGCTTATGCCAACGGCAGGCCAGGTGTTTGATCCTCCAGCCACTCGTTGGGTACCGCTGGACACACCCCACCCGCTAGCAGCACCCGGCTCACCGCTCGCCCCGCTGCTGGAGGCCTGGGACAAGCTGGACGGGCCGGCAGCGGCATCAGGAGAAGTGGTGCTGCCGATGCAACAGCAGCAGCAGCAGCAGGCGTCGATGGCCGCAACACGCGCAGTCGCTCATGCAGGCGACAACGCACCGCAGGGCACGGACGTTGCTTGCCGCAGCGGCAGCGCCGGCAGCATGGGCAGCATGGGCAGCGGTTCCAGCGACTCGCCGCGTCTGAGCGGTGATATGGTCACCCACATCGCCCCTCAGCGGCAGCCCAAGCCAGCTGGTGCGGCTGGCCGCGCTGCGAGCGGCCCTGCCCCCGCCCACACCCCTGCACTGCTGCCGTGCCACCCATCACGAGCGGGCGTGGCGGCGGTGTATGGCGCATGGCAGATGCTGTGTGCACTGGAGGCTGCCGACGAGAGGGCCGCCAAGGCTACCAGTGGCACCTGGATGGACGTGCTTGGAGGCAACATGTGCTTCGGTGGGGACGCTTCCCTGGGAGGCAGCGATGGCAGTGGCTCTGCACACACAACATCACGTGCTGGTGCTAGTGCGGGTAACATGCAGCTACAGGGGGTGTCAGGGGCCAGCGCAGGCAGCAGCAGCAGCAGTAGCAGGCAACCGGCAGCTCAGACCCCAGCTGGCACACAGCACAGTCCAGCTCCTCCGCTGCTGAGTGCAAAGCAGCAAAGCAAGCTGGAGCATCAGCGCACCAAGTACAGGCAGGAGGCAGTCAGGTAAGCATGTATGTATGTCAAGTGTGGTCTTCGGTTATTGCGTCTGTCAGCATGTGGAATGGTGTTATGTCACTCAGATGTCTTGTGCGACCCCTGCTGCGCTCTTTCACACTACAAACACCACACTATGTCAGCAAACACATCAACATTTGCCCGCCTTCCTGTGTCCCCGCAGCGCTTGCGTACGTGCGTTATCTGGTGCACGGTCCTTCCATGGCCTGCCGACCAGCCAACACCACCGCTTCTGGACCGAGGTCATGGCGGCCGGTCGCGGCGTGGTCAGCAAGGCAGCGACTGCCGAGTATTACGGCGGACGTGTCGCCACCAAGGGGTCCGCTGCTGGTGTGCCGGGCAGTGCCGCAGTGCTGGCTTGCAGCGAGAGCAGCCATCTTGGAGGCTACACGACGCTGGTGAGTACAGCTACAGGCAGTAGGCACGATAGCTGTGCTGCATCATGGTTCTTCCGGGGCCCTGCTGCCCATGCCCTGCTGCCCATGTTAACCTTGTCAAGCCTTTTGACTGCAGTGCACGCCTACAGCCTGCACAACTTTATGGTAAGTGCGCACTGAGAGGACACGTGCAAACTGCATGCAATAGAATTTCTTCATCACTGCATGGCTTCATCAGCCCGGGCACTGCCTGACTTGCTATTATGCGTCCCACCTGCAATGGCTGTGCTCCAGCGTCAAGTGCTGCGCTGAAGTCATCGTGTCTTGTGTTGCGTGCCGCGTTGCAATTTGTCACATGCAGGACATTGCGTTCCCCGGCCTCGCTAGCCTCACGCAGCTCACTCTGACGCAGACACAGCAGCTTGGCACAGCACCAGCGCCGCCCAACGCAGCAGTGGCTGCTGGCGCAACGGGTGCTGCGGTCCAGGGCATGCTGCCGCCAGCACAAGGCGTCAGCTGTGACGTGCTGCTGAAGGAGGGACCTCTGGGGGGAGTGGTGGCACAGCGCATTGCTGAGGTGTCGGCTTCGATGGGCGCGCCGCCAAACAAGCGGCCATGCGGAGCACTAGCGATGTAGCAAGGGGAGCATCCCATGAGATGCACCCTGGCCAATCGCAATGCAGCCGGGCTGTGCATGTCACACCAGCTATCGCTGTGCACCCGCAACTTACATGTGAGCTTGAGTGGATAGGCAAGTGTCATCGGCGGTGCATCGCATCAGCATATTGAACGAACGCAAACGCCTGGCACTGGGTGAGGGTGGCTTGCTGGTGTGTGTGTCGTGTGCCCTAGCTGCCAAGACCCCAGATTTTCAATACTGGTGAGCCTCACTGTCACACATCAGTACATCACCATGGCTTAAGACATTTAATGTTGGCGCCTCCATATGGCTTAACGCATTTTATGCTGGCGTCTCGTTGCTTGTTGCTGGACTGGCATCTACGAGCGTTGTCAGTCATCACCTAGAGGGGAGCGCCGGCCTCGGCTAAAAAGCTGTACGTGTAAGAATTCAAGCCACACATCATGGAGCCGTGCACCCGGCTTTGCATGCTTTCAACGAGACAGCGGAAGGCACTTCACTCCTGCCAAGCGTATGCATGCACCACACATTTGGGGGGATGCAAGCGATTTGAACGAGGAGGCGACCCATCGAAACCACCTACCGCAGTGCACCCTTCCAGTAGCAAACACCTATTCGCAAAAAAATAATAGGAAACAATGAATGATAGCAAATGCCTAGCTCAAGTAGAGGGGGAATGCGGATGTGCATCCAATGAACTGCAAACACAGTCCCACGGCGACCGTTCAGTTGACCCGATCAATTCGTGTTTTATCCAAGATCACTGCCAGGCAACAGTGTGAGGAGCACGTGGCAATGCTAGTATGCGTGGCGCACGTAGGCAACCAATTCTGACACTGACTGCTGCTTCACCAGGTGGCTCCAGATGGTATACAAGCATGTATGTACTGTACGGGAGCAACAAGGACCAGCAAGGACGGGGCATGCATGGTGCTGCTGGCCGGGCGGTGTTAAGAGCTCCCTCAGCGTTCCTTCACACAAACCGCTAGTGGGTACGCACGTAGAAATTGCCGCGATATGCCGTCGCCTCCACAATGCTGCTGCTGGGGATCTTTTTGCCTTCCAGGAATGCCTTCACCGCGCTGGCCATGACCTGCTGCACACCAGGCGAGTTGAATCCAGCCTGGAGCGTCCATTCAATGGACGTCTGCAGCAAGCGTGACGGGCCTAGCAGCTGGGTGCAGAAGTCCACGCCCACATCCCACTGGGGGGATGTGCATGACAAGGGGTGAGTGGTAGGGGTCGACGATTTTTCCAGGGCATAAAAAGTGGCGGAGATGGGGAGAGTGGTAGCGCTCAGGGTGGCATCTTGATTAGGTCCAGGGATGTGCACTCCCATGGTTATGCTGATGGTGGAGCCGAAAGAGGTGGTGAATTCTGATGATGGTCAGCGATTGCAAGGACACCAGTAATACACAAAATGCAGGGCAGGATCAAGGCACGCCTGTCAGCAACATAAGTGAGAGTGGTGTGGGCTAGGATCGGAGTGCACATGTGCACGCAGCACAAACCTGCGCTCCTTCATGCTGACAGCTAGCAGCAGTGGCGGTGATGGCGGTGGCAAGGATGAAGTATCAACAGGCTGGCTGCACGGGCCATGAAGATGCCGTGCTGGAGTCAGACGACTCAGGTAGATGGGAAATCCACAAGACAGGGCGTCACACGGCGATTCCAGTGGATGATGTCCCAGCAGACTCGGCGGACCAGGGCCTTGCATGGCCATGCAACTCAACAGTTGCTTCTCGCACTCACCTGGCAGGATCCGGGGTTTGACGACCATGCTGCCAAGGTAGTACTGGCTCCACGTGGCGACGTACGCACGTGTGAGGTGCTTGCCTGGAATATAATTAAAGTAGTCCTCCTTGGTGTCAGCTCCGGTGCTGTCCACCCACAACCTCATCATCAGCTTCTGGCTGTAATCCGCAGTCACCATGAACTGGCTCTCGGGTGCGTTGGCCTCCAATGTTTCCACGTACACCCACGCTGTGCACACGCAACATGCAGTCAGAGCACAGGCTGTTACCAATTGAGAGTCATTCAGGACTATTGGCATTGAAGGGTAAAGATAGTAAGGGGAACATGGGGAAAACAGCGCCGCGAGCAAATGGGGGGCAAGGGGGCGGTACATGCATTCAATCGTCATGCTGAACGAAACAATATCACTGCATTGCACCGTTGTTTGCTTTGCACCCATCACCCAAGGTGGCATCATCAGGAACATCTGTGAGCAATGACCCGCACACATACGCACGCACGCACGCACGCACGCATGCACTGCGCACGCTCACGCACCAGGGCACACACACACACACACACACACACGGACACCTCGCCACCCTCAGGTGCAGTTCCCATCACCACACATAACAAGTACACTGCACGGCCCCACGTAAAGCATACTGCATGGCCCGACGGGAACCAAACACTCCTGAACAACACACACACGCACGCACACCTTCCATGCGATTGTCGTAATAGGGGTCGCTGTGGAATGTGGTAGGCTTCTTCAGAGGCACTTTGACTTCATTTGAGAATATTTCCGTCTTTACACCACCCAGCTTAATGAAGCTATCAGGAACATGCAGTTCGTAAGCGTCCGGTTCGTCCCACATTCTCGGTTCTGCGAGCTGCATGTTGCGTATTTGCACCTTCATTGCGCCAGGCGCTGAGGTAACAAGCATGTCATTGAGGGAGGCCGCCACATCGTTGAGTGGGAAGCTGGCATCACACACAATGTACCTGCATGGTGGGCGGTCGGTTGTATGGTCCCACGCACACATCCAGCGTGTCAGTGCACGGAGGGGAGGGTAGCGGGGAGCACAGGTTGGTCACACGTACATATGCGCACGGCAAGGGTAGCTCCATCCGCGTGTGCTAATGACAGCTAGCATCATGCAGAAGTAGCAGAACCCAGTAGCTTGCAGGGCTCTTGGTGGTTTTCATTTGCGAAGGCTGTGGCTGGACGAGCTTCACACCACCGCATGCAATGCTGGGCTGGTGACTTGCATGCATATGCATGAGGGCACCAGAGGTGTTCTCTGATCCTCAGTCCAGTCATGTACTCACTCCCAGTTGGCAAACGCCCAGTTGCCGCCGAGGACAGTAGTGCCTGAAGGAGCGGTGATCGCCTGCGGTGCCATGGTGCTGCTGCTGCATGGAGCGGGGCACTTGTCGTTTGCAATCCAGGCAACCGCGGTCCAGGGGCCGGTGGTGCTGGTGGGGTCGATGGGCAGCGTGCTGGTGATCGTGCGGGTTCCGTCAAGGCTGGTAGACAGGGATGCGCCTTTGTACGTCTGCGTCACAGATGCTCCATATCCTCCTGGTGTGGAGGTGATATTGAACAGGACGTCTGACGCCAGAACTGCTGCACAGTTCGCGACTGTCACAGAGGCCAAGACACTGAAGGGCTTGGGCTGATTTGGATTGCCAAGGATGGGCCCTGTCCCTGCGTGCACGCTGTCTGACCTGGCTGCGACCATCACTAGCAGCAGGGCCACGGCGCGCGTCACAAACAGCCTGCTCATCAGTCCACAGTTGATGAGATATGTGTGTGAAGGCTACTGCAGCTGATATTGCTTGCAAGCCAAGCAAGTTGCTGTTTCGAAGCACTGGCTGGGTCTGAGGGAAACAATCTGTCACGAAACAGGCGAAAAATAAAGTGCCTGATGTGAAGTGGCTGATATTGAAGGGCTTGGCAGGATGTCCCAACAATGTGAGCGCGCGAGCGAAAGAGTGCTCAACCGTCAGTAGGCGTTCTGCATATCGAGGGTAGGTCGGAGTCAGGGTGTATATGTAGGACTCGCGCGACGAGATTCAGGATTTCAGAGTGGTGTTGCAGATTGGCCACCTTCCGGGCAACGCAGCCCTGCCGACTGGGTGCGACACAGGGAAGGTGGCGGGCAGTGAGGCAGGATGCAGGGACCCAAGAGCTCTCCTATCCTGTTAGGGCACCGTCGTACAGTGCCCCTTCACTTGGCAGCTGCTGCTCAGTTGCCCGATGGTAACAAGCTGGATGGCCCATTCAAGAACTACATATATCCATAAGTCAGCAACGTTGTCTTTGCCATAAACTCTCATCCAGACTAGTGTATGTACAGGGCTGACAGGGATCCTCCAGGCCAGTTTCCGGCGCATGTGGATGTTGACTGGTACATTGAACAAACTTGGTCGTCACTTGCTTCATCCTGGCTATAAACTCACTCATAAACACGGTATTTCAGCATCGGATAGCTGCATACTGGAGACACGCATACATACGCTAGCACTGGCACCGACAGGACAGCCTGCAGGACCGTCCTGCCCGTCACGCCAATGTTACGCCAGTAGCGGCCATCCTGTCCTGGCCAGCACGCTGGTCCGAGGGTGAATGCATTACCATCAACAGCACCGCATCAGTGCGCAGTGTACTTGGGCGCAAGAACAGACACTGCATCTGACGGTGACGAGGTGTCTGCGCTAACGAGACTCTGTGTGCTGTTCCGCGCCCTCCCCTCTGCGTACACGCACGTCGCATCGCACGCTTCACCACCAAACTCTCCACCGCTGCCCTCAGCGTTGACATGGGAGTGCACATCGCTGCACCTGACCGCAAAGCCACGCTCAGCGCTCTTGCTCGCCCCATCTGCGCCACCTTACTGAGTCCTGAGTCTTAACGATCCCTCCCACCCCCCCCACACCCCACGCCTGGCACGTCCCCCAAGCGGAATGTGGGCGTGTCCCAGTGGCTTATGTCCAAGAGTGGTGAGGTTGTCAATTAGTGTTTCTGGTTGCTGTAAAACTGTTTTGCTGTGTGCAGAGCACAGGCACCATCAGCATGACGCGGCAGAGTCTTACATGCGTGCCAGGCGGGAGCAGAATCACGCCCTAATGACACCAGGTGTACACTGGGTGTATGCAAGCCTCTGCGCGGGACGCTTGGGAACATTCATGCCATACCCACGACCGCATGGCCCGCAATGGGCAGGGGAAAATGACACGCAACGCGTCCTGCACAATGACAGGACGAGCCTGCCTTGATACCACCCATGCGAGCATGCGGCTAGCCATCAAAGCATGCAGCGAGTGCCAGCTGCGGCATCCAGCGAGCAGGGCCATTGGCGCTGAAGTTGCAGCATGGGAGACAGCCCGCCCGCTGCATGAGCGCACACAGCAGGCAGGGTATTGATGGAGGCTGATCAGGGTTCAGGTGCGGGGCGGCATGCATCTACCTGCTTTGCACCGGTCAATATGGCAAAGGGAACAGGAAGGTGGATGTCTGAGAATGCACAGCAGAAACGTGAGTGGCAAATGGCAATGCATTGGCATGTGCCATGCTCAGGCGCCAAGTGCAGGGAGCACCTTTGACAACCGTTTTGTGGAGTCATTAAGGGGCAGTCACAGCGCACACAACAGGCAGCGAGGAAGGCCAGCGCGTGACGTCAGGCGGGTCAAGAGTCCGTCCACTCTGCCAGCAGCAGGAATGCAGCAGCATGCAATGTAAAACCGGACAAACCTCCATATGCAAGTGTGGCAGGGACTGTGCAGTGTCTGCGGGTTACTCGCTCACGCATGCATGGAAGCCGGATGCAGAGCCCTGCGGCAGGGTGTGGGTTGATCGCCTCACGCGCTGTGGCCACTTGTTTCCAAGATGTCACCTTAAACGCTGGCAAAGATGTGTGTCGTCCACGTGTGCGTGACGAGGAGGCCGCCACGCTCACTCGTGTGGCTACAAGGCAAGGCGGTACGGTACGCGCGATGCACTGAGCAGCGAAGCTGGGTGTGGTCTGGGTTATGTCTTCCAGCAGGCAGCGGCGGCCTTATGGCTCCCCTCATCACATCTCCCCACACTCCTTGATCACGCACGGCAGGCGCGGCCGGCTGGTGGCCTTGTCCACCATGACGTTCTCGATCTTGCGCACGACGAGCATGCCGTCGTCGATCACCCGCCCGAACACCACGTGCTTGTTGTCCAACCAGTCCGACTTGGCGCAGGACAGGAAGAACTGCGCACGGGCAAACACACGGGTCAGGTTTGGTGACCAGCGTAGCTACACAGCCATATGCACTGCATTGCAGGGCGCTGATGAGTAGTGAGGAATGAGCCTGTTGTAGCGTGTGTATTGCATGTGCACAAACAAAGGAGCCTTGAAGGAAGGCAGGCTTGAGTGGATGCGGAACAGGCGGTTGGCGGCTTGACACATACACACACACCCCGCTATCGCCATCATCAGGTGCCGTCTCTATCCTTATGCACATGCACACCACACGGCCACACGGGAGTCACACTGCATGATCCCACGGGAACCTCTTCCGGACACACTCAAGCACGGTACGCATTTCGCTGGGCAGGGTGTGTGAGCATGTGTGCCCGTGAAAACATGTCCTGTGGCGGGACAGCGTGCATGTGTGCATGTGTGTAACGTATGTGTGCATGCGGGGGTGAAGTGGCAGGCAGGGTGCCTTGCAGGTGAGCTTGTGCCCTGCAGGGGATGCACGCTGGTGGATGGTGGATGCTCCCAAGCTGCTGCCACGGATTGTATGCTGGGTGTATGCTGGATGTTGCACCCTAGATGTTCCCGAGCTGCTGCTATGGTTCGCATTGCAAGTCTTGCTAGCTCACCTGACACCCGTTCGTATTGGGCCCGCTGTTCGCCTGCATGGCAGCCAAGCACAGGGCAGAGGCAGGCTCAAGGTGTGGTAAGCAACGTAACCCAGTGCTGTTCATCGCTGATCCAGGTACGGTGTCTGTGTGGCGTACAGGACCAATATGGCGAACGCACCATAGAGAGCAGGCCGGGCCCCGTATGGCGTGCAGTGAAGTTCTCGTCCGGGAAGCGACTTCCGTAAATGCTAACGCAGCCAGTGCCATCACCCTGTGTGACGGCACAGGAGGGGACGCAGGTGCGCTCAGGTGGTGAGTTCAGGTTCAGGCCCGGTGAGGAAAGCCACGGTGCAAAAAACACGGGGCTGCATGCCTTACCTTCAAAAAGTCGCCCCCTTGGATCATGAAATCCTTGATGACACGGTGAAATGTGCAGTTCTTGTAGCCTACTGGTAACCCGTTCTTCCTGCCAAATCAAAGGCAGCACAAACTGCGTCTGGCTGCTGAAATTTCCAGATCACCGCAACGCTTCTGGGCACAGCACGCCGGAAGGTTAGGACAAATGCGCTGCTGGCTCACCTGTATTCCCCTGTACATAGCTGGCGAAAGCTGTGAGTCCAAGTCCAGCATGCAAGCGGTTTGCACGCAGACAGCACAGTAGTGAATAGAGAACAGTGTGAACTGGCACCAACATCTTGCGCAATTATGAACTGAACACGAGTGAGGTGGAAGCACCACCACAGCTCCCTTACTTCTCAGTGGTTTTCGGGCATATGTCTGCGAAAAGCTCCATTTTTATTCGCCCGGCCGGGACGTCGCCAATTGCCACGTCTGCACAGCGGCGTGGTTACAGGACCACCAAGAGCTGATTAAGAAAGCAGGCGTGCCAGTCTCGTCGCCTACTGTGCTGGCCACTTGTGTGTTACAGTCTTCACTATGGCTGACGCCTCTTACCAAAGAACACAATCGGATTGTTGGGGTTCGGTGGACGTAGGTGCCACTGCACTGTGGCGTCCGGTGCAGACATGTCGCAACAAGCTGTTACACTTGGTCAGCCAGAGTACGTAAACGGTGCCAATAGGTTGCGGCGCAAGAGGCCGTGTCAAAAGAGGGCAGGCAGCGCAAGATGAAACTGACTGGCACCAGGTGGTGTATGGGATAGTTCAAGTGTGGGTAAAGGTAGTAGTTTAAAAGTTATCCTACAAAAGGTTGTCCCGAAGCATTCGCGTGTTTCGTCCTTATACGAGACCGTAAATCCGTGCATATGCAAACAGAGGTGGAGACAGCATGCATGTCATTACGCGCCAGCGCCAAAATTGCTTCTGCGATGTCCTTGTCTCTTGTCGGTCTAGGACTAGGAGCAACCTGCTCCAATCACACCAACGAGCTAGACTCGCTAGTTCCCATCCTGCTGGCAGAGAGGTGCTGCACTCGTGTTGGCTATGCCTTCTGCTGCGAAGCCTTGCGCCTGGCCAGCTCAGCCTCTAGCTCCTCGATTGATAAGGCAGCAACCTCCTGTACAACGCATGACAGTGCAGCCAACAGCCGTAGGCCTGAGGGTCGTACAAGTACGCAAGCGTGCGTATTCAGGTCCTTGCACGCTCTGCTCATGCCATGTGTGCACACAGCAACGTGCTTAGACAGCACAGTCATAGTGCCCTGGCATGATGCCCTGATGCTTGTGCATGGTGTTGGTGTAGACATATGTGCGCACCTGCTTTGCAGCAGGCGCGGCAGCGACTGTGCTGGTGGCAGCAGCAGCGGCAGGTCCAGCAGCAGCAACTGCGCCTGCCTCTTTGGCTGCACCCCAGGCCAGCTCCGCTGACGCTGCACGCTTAGCCTCAATCTCAGGGTCCACAGCCTTTGCAAGCTCATCGTTTACAGGCGTGAGACCGCCACCTGCAGACGGTCCGAAGGCACACGACGAAGTGCATGTGAGCCGGTGATTGCTGGCTCAACGCGTAACATGTACGGTGCCATACAGGTTCAGCAACAGTAAATCTGGATATAAGTCAACAATGCTGCGGCGCGAAGCGGTCCAACACATAACGCGCTGGCAGGACGCACCAGCGGGCCCCAGCTCGGGCGTAATTGTGCGCTTGGGTGTGGGCCTGGCTGCCTCCCGAAGCTCATCAAGCCCCAGCTCCTGCAGGTTGGGTGCACAAAAGCGCCCAGAAGGACACCAAACGCAAGTCAGCACACCACACGTGGCGCACACACATACGTGCAGCCAGTGGTTCGACAGGTGCGTAAGACGCACACACCTTTTCCAAAGTCCCTTTCAACTCCTGTGAGACCTCCACAACCTCTTTGATAGTGGGCTGGAACGTCTTCAGGGCGCCCCCTACGCTCTTGGCAGCCTGTATGAGCAACAATTCATGGGTCAGCAGCGACTGTGAGAAGGCTGCCAGGCGATGCACCACGGAACAACTACTGGGCAAGGCATCAAGCTGACACACCACACAGATGTTGACTTTACCTCAGCCAGGCCCTTGGGTCCAAACACCACGAGCGCAACCACAGCTACGAGCAGAGCTTCCGGGGCCCCAACCCCCAAGAAGGATTGCGTCGCAACCTGTTACAAAGCGTGTGTTTCAGCATTAAACACAGTGAAGCAGCCGCTCATCAGAAGCATAAAACTTAGCGGTCAACCTCAAAAGGTTGCACACCTGTCTGGTGGGTGGGCATCCCACAGGCCTCCAAAGCAGTGGCCCTGCGCAGCAAGCGCAGCGGAGCAGCCCATGTGAACGGCTGCGTGCCGAGCTTGAGTGATAAGTGGGGTGTGTCCAGTGCAGAATTCAGAACAGCTGGTAGTCAAAGGTCTACCTGTTTTGCTCCGAACTGTCCCCACGCACCTTGAGGCACCAGTGTTGGAAGCGTAAGCTGCGAGCCTCCTTGCCTGCTCCCCAGCCTGCTAGAGCTGAAAGCTACCCGAGGCCTCAAATGCAGCTTAACAGCTGGGTTGAGGCACTGTGTGCGTACACATACTTGCCTGCTGGAGCACGCCTGCATTGTTGGTGCTTGCTCACCGCAGCTGCCAGGAAAAGTACGCGTGAAAGCAAGCCGAAACGTTTTCAGGTCAAGCTATGCACATGTCCTCTGGATCCACGATGTAGCGGAGAAGCACTTCCTTTGGAGCCGTGACTGCAGATGCGATCACCGAATCATCATGAGAGCCTGTAGAGTGCGGAAAATGCGCTTGGCTGGGAAGACTGCAAGTGCAGACTACATACATAATACAACTACAAAGCAAGTGGCGGCTACCTGCGTTGCTCCTAGGCCTCGCTCCTGTGTGGCGATTAGCGCCGGCTGAACTCTTATCAGCGAACCATCAATTGCAGAACGGCACTGCAACATGCTTCACTTGCGCCTGTCACCCATTCTTAAGGTTTCAACCTGCCGAGTGAAATGTGTGGTGGCCGCACCATGTTCACTCCGCTCAAACCTTGTGCGCCATCATCACCGGCCGACGTGGGTGCCGATGGAGCAGCACGCTTCGCAAACAGCGCAGTTGCAGCGCAGCACTATTGCGCACTCTGGGGAGGGTGACACTGTGATGAATGCGCTTATGGAGACCGCCGCGTTGGACGACTTGATCGACCAAATGCTTAGCGCGACCTCGCAGCAGCAGGTGAGGTGCAAGGCGTTCATTTGTGTGACGAACGTGACGGCGTAGCCTCACAGCCTCACCGATGCTCGTGCACCATACAGCACAGGGTTGAACTGATTCCTGGACTGCTTGCATGTGCTTTCCGTTGTCGCTGCAATTCAAAACGCAAAGCTGGCAAGGACGGTGGCTGAGAACATATTCGCCATCGACACCAAGTTCTGGATACGCATCGCCACCAGGAATGATACAGCGCAGACCCAGGTGAGGCGATAACGTTCCTCGTAAACTGTGTCTCGTGTTGGACTACTTGGACGATGCAGTGACACGCAGTTCGCCCTGGGTGCCACTGTTGCCACTGCAGGCTGACAAGGACAAGCTCCAGGCGCTTGCCAACTCGGTGATGGTGCTGGTGGACGCTGTGGTGAAGCGCACCGAGGCCCAGTTGCAAGGCGGCAGCAAAGTGCTGCAGGACATCCTCACTGCAGCGGCGGACGAGCGCGGCGAGTGGTACTTGCCCCTCACACAGGAGCAGGTACGCTGAGACCCACCACAAACGGCACACACGAGATACACAGGGATGCACAAAAGGCGACACGAATTCATCCATTCATGTACATGTCCATGACGTTCCATAGCCTATCGTCCCACACACGAATGCACCCTCATGTCCAGAATGCCAACCAACGTCAAGGCGCTGCTCCTTGCTGTTGAGAGGCGCCTGATCAGGTTGCAGGGGGCCGCCTCATGTCGCATGGGACTGAAAACCCGGGTTGACCAAGCGGCAGCAAGCGTCCAAGTTCAGTGGTCGTGCATTCATGAGTTCTGTACTAAGGCATTTTCAGGTTGATAGCTCAGGCCAGGACGGCGCCAGCATGCCACATGGCACTGGGGAATGGTGGAGCGGGTGTGTGCAATCTGTACGCTTGACTGGGATGATCGGTTGTGGCAGCCGGCATGCCGTTCCCTGCTTCCATTATGCATTGTCCATGATCAGGCAAATCATGACACGCGTCGCCATGGCACCAAAAGGCAATGGCAAGCTAGCCCTTTGAAGCCGCACTATGCCTGCACTGCATGCACATACACATGGGACCTGCATCTGGACCTGCATGAAGGGGGGGTCAGCGCAGCGAACCTGCCGCCGCTGTTTCCAACCTCGAGCCCTGCTTGCGTGCATGACGAGTACGCATTCAGCCTTCCATTATTTATGCCATCATGCAGGACTGACATGCTCGTGAAGCACACGTGGATGTTTGCTACCCAACAGATCGCATGCATGCATTCACCTCCGCATGCCCCCCTGCCGCAATTCCCCCTCACTGCTGTTGCCTCACGCTGCTGCCCCGCGCTGCTGCTTCTGCTGATGATGTCGACCTGTGCTTGGCCACAGGTGACGCGCGTGCGTGCGGCGCTTGATCGCTACGAGGGGCAGCTGGATGAGGCGCTGCTGTCCAACGCGTTCGCCTGGATCAAGAAGTGCTCCGAGGACAGGTGCGCGTGCGCGGTGCGGTGCACCTTGCTCAAACGCATACAGCGCAACACTCACAAATCATCACGGTGGAGGACTCTGCAGCACGCCCGGTTTCTCTGCCTGTTCGATGCGGGTGCTACGGCAAATTCCCTCTTGTCCTGACCACTCTTGACGCATAGAGGTTCGTGCGCTATCTCGACTCGGTGCCTCGGGAGTCGCTGCGGGGCCTAACACAAACACCGTCGCTTGCACTCTCCAACGCCGTGATGCCCTACTTGACAGGACTTCCTCTGAAGCCCACCACTGACATCTCTGCGCCTTAACGGCCGTGTTGTTTGATGACCGTATCTCCGGCCCTGCAGGTTTGACAGCATGGTGTCGCTCATACAGAAGGTGCTGCAGCTGTACGCGGGCCGCCAGCTCAGCACCAAGGAGCAGGAGGGTGTGGAGGGAGCGCTCAACCAGGTGCGCTCATATTGAGCCATGAGTAGAGGCAGTGGGAGAGCAGGAGCGAGGGGGAGGTTGAACAGGGATGTGACATGCTGACTATGCACCGATTGCACGCATGCACTATCGTGCTCAGGGGGGCTGTGCAGCGTGCGAGTTTTGAGCGAGCTGGCTGTAGTGCCTCGCCCCACAAGTCAGTTTTGAGGGACACCAGATGCTCCGAGCCTCCGACCGATGGTGTCATGCAGGTCATATCGCCATCATGCCCGGTCAGTGGGGTTCAACACGGACAAGTGGTCTCGCCAGCGTGGCAGTGCCTGAAGCCTTGCAGTCCTGACAAACACGCAAGTGCAGTTTTGCATCCCAATCGCGCTCCACAAACAACCCCTGTTGCTGTGCTGGACCGCACGCCCGACACTGACAGGTGTTGTTTGCGGAGGAGGGCGAGTGGTCTGGCCTCATCCGCTCCCAGGCGGCGGCGGGCGAGATCACGGAGGCGACCTTCATGGAGGCGCTGCAGCGGCGCATGGAGGGCGTGGTGCTGGGACTCACCAGCGGCAGCTACGCGCAGCGCGTGCAGGTGGGTGGGGTCTGGCGCTGTGACGCACCGACGCCTCGGGCATGCATGCATGCATCCTTCCCCTCAATGCATGCAACGCCCTCCATGCATACCGGTACACGCACCACCGCGCGTGCCAGACTGACGACGTGTCGCTGCGTAGGTACATTCCTGCACCGGTTTCTTGGGCGTGTGCATAGAAGTTGCCAATCTGCTGGGTGGCTGTCACTTTCATGTTTCGTGTGGCAGTGGGTTGGCATTCGGGTGCAAGGGGGCTTCAGGCACGTGCTGGGCGCTCTGCCACCCTGTGCTCGCGTGATGTTTGCAGGTTGAGTTTTCAAGGTTGTGGAGGTAACCGAGCTGGATTGCCCTCACTCCTGTGTTTCACTGCCTGGTGAACTGTGTTGCAGGCCGAGTATTTGA